>BLSH010149784.1:234060-245108 GCA_018402905.1 Glandirana rugosa | reverse complement strand
AAAAAAATAATAATAATAAAAACGCCATAAATCAATTCCCATAGTTTGTAGACGCGATAACTTTTGCGCAAACCAATCAATAAACGCCGATTGCGATTTTTTTTACCAAAAATATGTAGAAGAATATAAATCGGCCAAACCCAATAAATAATTTTTTTTTTTTTTTATTTTGGGATATTTATTAGAGCAAAAAGTAAAAAATATTGTTTTTTTTTCAAAATTGTCGCTCTTGGTTTTGTTCATAGCGCAAAAAATAAAAACCGCAGAGGTGATCAAATACCACCAAAAGAAAGCTCTATTTGTGGGGAAAAAAGGACATCGATTTTATTTGGGTACAACGTCGCACGACCGCGCAATTGTCATTCAAAATGCGACAGCGCTGAAACCTGAAAATTGGTCTGGGCAGGAGGGGGGTTTAAGTGCCCAGTAAGGAAGTGGTTAAAGTCCCATGACCAATCCTCTTTCTTTGTATATGTATATTAGGGATGGAGGTATACCACTATAAAGTGGTGATGACAGATCACACCTTTTTTATGTATTGCTAATTTTGGGTGGAAGACACCCGCGGTCGCTCGTGATCTGTCACACCACTTCCACATATGATTGATTGGATCTCCACATCAATCTGCACATTGCCATTCTATCCAATATCTAGTCCTTAGACATGTCCTTCCATATTGTCCAGTATATCACAATCACCCAGCCTCGATCGGGGGATAGCCGTGCTTGTCTGTCCCGGGGCTGCGATCCACGGCAGTGTCCTCCGCCCCCTCCCCCTATCAGGGGGGCGGGCGGAGGTTTCCTCCCGTGCATCGGCGTCATGCCCTCACGCCCCGCCTGTGGCATTTGTCCGACCGCAAGGCGGGAGATGTGAGTTTATTCCATCTAGCACAGGAAGCGGGTCCGGCGTATGCGCCGCAATCATGACTTGCAACTGACACCTGTCTTCCATCTGCGCCTGCATGACGCTGGTGGGGACACGCCTTCCACCTGGGGGTTCTTAAGGGCAGGATTCGGCCAACACTTCTCTTTTCTCAGTTTTTCCCACCATGGAGCAGGTCCTGCATAACTCGCTACATTCACCCACCTGGTAAGCCTCTGTTCACGGCTCTCCACTACTCTTTCAACTCACCTGAGGTTTTTCTTGGTTATGTCCGACGGCTACCTCCATGTCAGAGGTGCAGATTTCCTACTCACACCACGCTAATTTTCTTCATCCTTCCCCTCTGCACTATTCTATTTGGTGTACTTCTTTAACCCCAACATCATCATACTTTTCAATTCTGACTTCACTCTTTGTTGTGGTGCATGTCTCTCATTCACTTGGTTCACCTTCCCTTCCCTTGTTCGGCAAGTATTGACACTTCCCCCATTTTACTACAGTTCTACCTTTATATATTTTTTACTTGGTATTATACCTTATACAATATTAATTCCCCATGTTTGACATTTTACCCCCTTCACAGTTATGAACGGCTTGTTCCCTTCGCCTGTTATCTTGGCATGCACCTTATTCTTTTCCATGGCCGTACCTGCCTTTGCTCCCCTTGGATTGGATGGGCATCCCCACCTCAGCCCCGGGACAGACATCAGTTCGGCGTTTCCCTCTCTTGAGCTGGGTCATGCTTTTTCTTAAGTTCAATATCTAAGTAATATACCGTACCCATCTAATTTTTTTCCCCCTTATCTACAGGGAGGTAGATTAACACAACATCTTTTTTTCATGTTTACAGTTAAAAATACAGCGTTGTACTCCTGATGAGTGGCTATAGTGCCACGAAACGCGTAGAGTCTTATCAATGCTTCTATGGAATAATAATTTTTGCATCATCTATCATGTCATTTATTCAACTGTATTCTGTACTGTATATTTATGGATTTTTTGACCAGCTATCATGCTATCATGTCATGTTCCAATACTGTGGCCCCTTGTGGCTGTATGATTGTCCTTTATATGACATTGTGATCGTACATCACTGCAATTGTTTATTCAGTGTGCTAATAAAATATATATATTTTTTATACTCTATGTATTTCTTTTTGCTGGTGGTATGCCTCATTTAAAGTCCCATGACCAATCCTCTTTCTTTGTATATGTATATTAGGGATGGAGGTATACCACTATAAAGTGGTGATGACAGATCACACCTTTTTTATGTAGATCTCACCCTCCGTACAAGGCGCCTGTGACAGACAGAATGCCAGTCCTATGCCAGGGCGTGTTCTGTCTGTCACAGGCGACGTGTATGGAGGGTGGGATCTGTGTGTGACGGGGAGCATAATGGATACAATTACAATGGAATTACAAGGAATCCACTTTCTTTACAGCGCTCTAATCACTATGATGATTCAGTCACCGGCTGCATTCTCTCTTCTCCATTAACCTCTGCCTGCCGTCAATGCTCACCCCCCCCCCTCCAGGCAGCCCAGCTCCTCGCCAGCCCTCATTTTCCACAAAATGCGAGTAGGCGGGTGGAAAATTTACCTGACCCTTATGGCCAATTGCAAATATTCGCTGACCTGTCTCAGCATATCCTGAACCGTCGCAGGTAGCTTAACACCCTCACCAAGGCACTACATAACAATCATGCCCAGTACCAGTGGATACCACCCACCAAAATATCCATTACCTACAATGGAACCAAATATACGGTGACCTCAGTACAGAATGGGATGGATAAGGCTTCTACAGAACTGGGGCATTGTTCCGCATACATCTGTTGTAGTCCCCATGGACCAGAGCAGCACGGTGTCATGAGCCCATAGTAACATTAATGCCCTGTCTGTTTGCTTACCTCTTGGTTGTGTCAGCCGAGAGGTCATGCACATCACCAACTGTGGGCTAAGTAATCTCCTCCCAGTGAACTCCACCCCAGTCTCCAATTAAGGAAACACTATTTAAGACCATGTGCTGCAAAGCCTGCATGCCGATCAATGTTGTGTATGTTTGGCTTCAGGTTGCTCCTGTCGTATTTCCATGTTCCGACTTTTGGCCTGACCTGACTATCCCTACCTGCTTGATACCCCGACCTTCGGCTTGTTCTCTGTTTCTCCTGCCTGCTTGATACCCTGACCTTGGCGTACTCTTCTGTCTGTCCCTGCCTGCTTTTGGCCCTGATCTTTGGCTAAGCCACTGACTATCCTTGCTGTTCCTGCGCTGCTGCTTCCTCTCTTCCACCTATAGTCAGCCGAGCGCGAGCTAGGGGACCCTAGGGGCATTCAGTTGCAGCCAGATCCATCCTCACCACCAGAGGCTCTGGAAAATACCTACTGGCTCTTAGACTCCGCTCCCTGGGGAAAACCGATGCACTAGCTCCCTGTGTTTCAGTATCAGTGCTCCAGGGGCCCATCTTCTCGTACCAGCAGGAGCTCATTAGCAGCAGTCAGCTATAGGTCCACAACCTTAGCAGTGCGCTTTGCAACCTTAGCGGTGCAATTCACACCCCAGCGGTGCGCATCTGTCACCTGACCCCAGGTGTCCTGACAGTTTGATTGGCCATGGACGCTACTGATGTGCTGCTGCCTGCAGATGATCCGCTGAAGGGCACAGTCTGCACACTGGAAAACCAGGAGTCTAATCAGACTTGATGTGATTTCTATAGGATTTGGCGTCCCGCTTTGACCAGCTGCAGGCCTCCCTAGTCCAACAACCTCAACCGCAGCCTGTGGCCGTATTGGTTCCAGTCACACTCGCAGCCTTTAATCCAGTGCAATTACCGGTTCTGTCCCATTACTCTGGGGACTCTAAGGCCTGCAGGGGGGTTCTCAGCCAGTGTACCATTCATTTTGAGCTCCAGCCTCAAAACTTCCCATCTGATCGGGCTAAGGTGGCCTACGTTATCTCTCCGGTCCGGCGAGGTTTTAGCCTGGGCTTCCCCTCTGTGGGAGAAGAGTGACCCAGTGGTTTCTAGCCTTTCCAGGTTTTTGAAACTTTTTTGGAACATCTTTGAGAAACTGGGTCGTGTCTCTTCAGCTAGCGCTCTTTTACACCTCTGCCAAGAGTCTGCTTCTGTGGGGCAGTATGCTCTTCATTTTCATATTCTGACTGCTGAGCTGAACTGGAACAATGTGGCCTTAGTTGCAACCTTTTTACAGGGCCTCTCTGATCTAGTAAAGGACAAATTAGTGGGGAGAACCATCCCCACGAATCTGGACAATGTGATCTCTCGGTGTAATCAGATTGACATTCGTTTTCAGGAGAGGACCCTAGAAAGAAGACACCAGCATTTCTTGGTCTCTAATACAAAGTAGAAGAATCCCGTGCTTACTGTCTTAATTACACAGCAATCAGCAGCTGGCAGAACAAACTTTCAAATCTGTATGGAAAATCAAACAAAAAGTGCAGCACTTAAATTACAAGGAAGTGAATTTAACCGAATAAAGATACTCAACAAACCATAATGTGTGTCTGTGCAAATTGCATATACACAAAGTGAACACGTTGTAACACATATAACTCTAATAAACAGGGAATAAAAAAGTGACTTAGTGCATATATATAATCATGCTATTTAAAATTCAATGTCCATACCACTGCCACAAGGGGCGCTAAAAAGTGTCCGATGGATATAGACACGATAAATACTATATATAAGTCCTGGTGCTTATTTAGTGATAATGGAAAGTGTCATTAAAAAACACATAAAAGTGACTGGTGCCAGCATTTAACATTCTGTGGAGAAATCCTCATCCATATATATTATATGCTTACCAGAAGTTGGTAAGTAACCAGCGAAGAAACCACTGTTATAGCAGATATTCTCTCGACTCAGAGTTATAGAGCTATTTCACAAAGCTTCATACGGTTCTATTGCTCACACGGATGACATATAAAGATGAACCACATGGATATCACAGGGATTATTCGCCAAATCATAAAATAGAGAGAATACCCGCCATAGTGTAAAGCCATTTACCAATTTATTTAAAAATGGTTAAAAACACTTACATGAATAAAAATAATAATGAGCTCATCAATCATGGGTAATCACAGTGACCTGAGGGAAATAAACCGAACGCGTTTCATCTCAAGACAGATGTCTTTTTTATTCCCTGTTTATTAGGGTTATATGTGTTACAACCTGATCATTTTGTGTATTAAACTTGTGCATGGCTAAAAAATTTGTTTTTTTCGTTTTTCGGAAATTCAAAAAATTCGGAAATTAAAAAAATTTGGAATTCGGAAATTAAAAAATTCGGAAATTCCAAATTCGGAAATTTGCTGTAATTCGGCAATTGCGGTAATTCGAAAATTCACGGTAATTCGGCAATTGCGGTAATTCGGAAATTTGCGGTAATTTGGCAATTGCGGTAATTCGGAAATTCGCCGTAATTCGGCAATTGCGGTAATTTGGAAATTCGGCAATCGGAGCAGACAAAAATTCGAAATTCGGAAATTAGGAAATCCGAAAATTGGAAAAAACTAAGAATATTTGAAATAATAACTAACTAATAACTATCAAATTATAGGTATTGGAATTTCCTTGAAAGTTTGGCTGTTAATGAACTTAAATATGAAATTTAGCACTAATAGTCATACTTTCTAGAAAATTTCAATACCTATATTTAATAGTTATTTATTATTATTTCAAATATTCTTTTTTATTTCGGAAATAAGGAAGAACATTTGAAATAATAAGTTATTCATTTATAATTTTTTTTTTTCAATATTCTTTATTGATTTTTTCATGTAAGACAAACAGGAGGGTAATGAATCACTAGAAAAGAATTGAGCAGCAATACAAAAAAAAAACATAACATGAGCGTTCTAACCATTTGAGGTCAGCCAATCTATCCGTGAGGCGAGCTCAGCCAGAGCTGAGCCCCTCCACGTAACTGCAGCCCTGCGGGCGGGTCCGAGGGCACACCCAGGGCACCCCTGATGGGAATACACCTGTGTCCCGGGAGTGGCCAGGGACACGCCACGCAGTGGTCTTGCATCGTGTATGGAATAGGAGGGGTTGGGTGTTGGGGCAGGTAAAGGGGTATGAGGTATAAGGAGGAGGGTGTAACAACTTGGTATTGGCACAACAATTAGTAATTCAGTTAGAACAGTCAGGTAAGAGATTAGGTACATAGCTTGGGTGAAGCTGTGCTCCTCTTAATCTCAGTCGGTACCCGGAGAGTGGCTGAGGGGTTAGGGTTTAGTGGTATCCCAGCCCCTCTAATTCAAGTTGAGATTGCTAGGTCTGGATTGTCTAAATGTATTTATTGGCTCTGGGGTCTGATAGCCAAGGCTGCCATCGCTCATAGAACTTCTCCAGCGACATGTGTGCTTTAGAATAGAGGAACTCCATGAGCAATTGTTCATTTAGTATTGCAATAGTTTGTTGTATTGTAGGTGGGGTAGCCTCTTTCCAGACTCTGGTTATAGAGAGACGAGCAGCAACTAGGATGTGAGTAATTATGGGATGCAGTTTTGGGTGCCACTCCCCGAGGCCGAGACCAAAAAGAGCCAGCTGCGGGGTCATCTTGGGGCGTTGCTTAGTAATATCTTTAATTAGCCTTTAAAGATATTTAAATGTCCTTCCAGAAGTGAATGATGTATGGGCATTCCCATATGATATGTTGGGTGTGTCCTTCTTGTTTACAGTTCCTCCAACAGTCTCTGGTGTGAGATGGTAAATCTGGGCTAGCCGTACAGGGGTGTAATGCCAGCAATGTAATATTTTCAAGAGTGTTTCCCAATGGGAGATGTTCCTTGAGAATTTCAAAGGGGCTTGTATAGCTTGTTGCCAGTCTGAGATGGGGAATGTCTGTTTCAGTATAT
The DNA here is from genome assembly GCA_018402905.1 of Glandirana rugosa. NCBI lineage: Eukaryota > Metazoa > Chordata > Amphibia > Anura > Ranidae > Glandirana > Glandirana rugosa. Next base: position 238,339 of record BLSH010149784.1, on the reverse strand, counting down.
CTTCCCAGTAAAGAATGGGTGTTGGTTTATCCCTGTTTGTTTGGTTCATCAGAGTATTGTATAACACTGATATGCTTTGTTTCTTGCTGTTGGTGGAATTGAGGAAGGAGACAATTTCTGATGTAATGGTGTCTTCCGAGAGGCTGATGGATGAGAGGGAGTGTCTGATTCTGAGGAACGCGTAGAAGTCTTTATTCGGGATGTTGTAGAGCTCCTTAAGTCGTGGGAAGGGTATAAGCTGGTGTTGTTGGAATAAGCGACCAACAAATTTGATGCCCAGCGACACCCACCTCTGTATTGGTAGATCCGGCGTAATAACAGAAAGGGCAGAGAATGGAAGGTGTTGCAGTACCTGTGCATGTAGGTTTGGGGCTATCTGTCACGGATTTCCATACGGTAATTTTTGCGTTCACAGTAAGTAAGAAGGAGCGAGGGGGGTTGTATCCCAACCAAACCGCTGATAGGAATTGTTGAGGATTATCTGAGAGGGCTACCTTCTCGATTTCCATCCATCTCTGTGATTCCAAGGTCCCCCAAAGGGCTTTCGTCTGAGCTAGAATGGTAGCTCTGTAGTAAGTTTTCAGGTCTGGGACCCCTGGGCCAAAGTGGGACCTGGGGGCCCTGAGCAAAGTTGCTTTGATCCGAGGTTTGCGAGATGCCCAGATAAATCTGTTGATTGTGGCTTGAAGTTTCGATAGGTCAGATTGTAATATTGTGATAGGCAATGTCCTGAAAAAATATAGTATATGGGGTAGCAAGAACATTTTAGAGAGGGCGATTCTTCCTGCCCAGGACGCTGATGTGTTGAGAAGAGTCTTTGAGATTTCTTGTAATGTCTGCTGTAAATAAGATATGTTAATACACAGGATCATGTCTATAGGGGTGGTCAATTTGATTCCCAAGTATGGTAGTGAGGAATCTTGTGCCCAGGAGAATGGGGAACAATCTGAAATGGAAGCTCTGAGTTGGGGCGGGAGGGTGACTCCCAGCATAGAGGATTTAGAATGGTTTACATTGTACATAGATATCTGTCCGAATGTATTTAGTAGGTCACAGAGAGCGGGTAAGGATGTAGCTGGTTCAGTGATACAGATAATTATGTCATCTGCATAAAGGCCTATTTTTTGTTGGTTCCCTCTGATCTCTAGGCCTTGTATGGTAGTGTGTTCAAGGACAGCTTGGGCAAGCGGTTCAATGGACAAGGCAAAAATCAGGGGGATAGAGGGCAGCCCTGCCTTGTCCCATTGGTGATGGGGAAAGGCGATGATAGGAGTCCTGAGGTCAAGACCCTGGCCTTGGGGGTGGAGTATAGACTTAATATGGCGTTCAGGAAGGGACCTTGAATCCCGAATCTTCGTAGAGCCAGGGACAAATATAACCAATTGACCCTGTCGAACTCCTTCTCTGCATTCAAAGAGATCAGCAGAGAAGGCGTTCGGCAGTGTTCGGCCCAGGCAATGATGTCTATAAATCTTCGAGTGGCATCAGATGTTTGCCTGTGTGGTATGAAGCCCACCTGGTCTGGGTGGACCAGGCTGGGGATATACTTGGCTAGGCGGGTGGCTAATAATTTAGTGTAGATCTTAAGATCAGCATTTAGTAATGAGATGGGTCTGTAGTTTGCTGGGTTTTGGGGATCTTTACCTGCTTTATGTATAGTTGTGATGGTTGCCTCTAATGATTCCGAGGGGATCTTTCCTGTTTCTAAAAAAATGTTAAGGGTGTCACATAGGTGTGGGGTCAACTGGTTAGAGAAGGTTTTGTAATATTCATTGTCAAATCCATTGGGGCCTGGTGCCTCATGCATGGGAAGTTTTTTTATTATGTGTTTAATCTCATTGTGTGTGAAGGGTGTAGATAGGGACTCAAGCTGTGTTGGAGAAATGGAGGGGAGTTGTAATGGATCCAGGAATTCACTTATTCATTGTGGTGTGTTTTTGGGCTCTTGTGGGTTTTGTTCTAAATTATATAGTTTTGAATAGAAGGAGCTGAAGCAATCTGCAATGTCCTTAGGGTTTATTAATTTACGGCCCTGATCATCTACTAGGAATTCTATCCTGTTTTGTGTAGCTCTCCACTTGTATTGTTGTGCCAGGAACTTACCTGGTCTGTTCCCCTGGGAATACCAGGAGAGGCGCAAGCGCCTGATGTAGAGGTCATGACTTTTTTGAAAGAGAGAGCTAAGTTTGTTTCTTAATTTATTGAGAGCTGTGGATACGGAATGTTTGGGGTCTTTTTTATGTATGGATTCTAAGTTTCTGATCTGTGTTAGAAGGCCATCTAGGGTTTTATTCCTCCTTTTTTTCTCCTGGGCACCCATTTTTAAAAATATACCTCTTAGTGTCGCTTTGTGGGCGGGACTGGAGACTGATCGGATTTGCGGATTTGATCTGTTCCTGACTCTCCTTGGCATCAAATAAGGCGGGGTTTAATCACCATGAATTATGTTTGGGTGTTTGGGAGTTCAGTAGGAGGGTTATTGTCACAGGGGCGTGGTCTGACCAGGTGATACTACCTATGGATGATTTCGTGATTTTTTGCAGAAGTGCTTTGGAGGTCAGGAAGAGGTCGATCCTAGAATAAGATCTCTGCGAGGACGAATAGAAGGAGTAATCCCTTTCAGCGCCATGTAGACATCTCCAAGCATCATAAAGGTCCTCTTGTGAGATGAGAGATGATAGGGCTGTGGACCTTCTCCGTTTTTCATTGGATGAGTCTATGAGGGGGTCAATGACCTCATTAAAGTCCCCACAGAGAATGAGTTGGTTTCTAGGGAAGTGTTGGAGTTTCTGTAAAACCGATCTGTAAAAACATTTTTGGTGAGTATTAGGGCATACAGTATATGTTAGCAATGACCACTGGTTGGTTGTTGAGATAGGCAGACAGTATTATGTACCTACCAGCTGGGTCTTGATCTATGTGGGTGAGTCTGAAAGCCACCGATGTATTAATTGCTATCATGACTCCCCTTTTCTTTTGATCCGAACGTGCATGAAAACATGTTGGGAATAGCCTATTTGAACATTTGGGGGGGTTGTTTTCGGTGAAGTGCGTTTCCTGGATACACAGGACATCCGCTTTCTGCATTTTGGCTTCTTGCCATAGTAGTGACCGTTTGAAGGGACTATTTAGTCCCTTCACGTTTAGGGAGACAATTGTGAGGGACATGATATCTTAGGGAGGAGATAAGAGTATTCGACTCCAGGCGCTCTTTGGTGTTCACTCCTCCTGACGCCCCGCAGAGGGGTATTGTGTGTACTGAGGAAAAGTCCTCGTGGGCTCGCAGCAGTCGCACAACCGTAGTGCCCTTTTTGTAGTAAGGTAAGTATTTCACTGTTCAACAAGTATCGCCAACCTTTGATTGTGCAGTATAACAAACAAGAACAGGGTGATTGACAGAAACTAGAAAAAGAAAAGTAATTGAACAAAGTTGCAGCTGTAGACTGTGATTTAGGCTAGTGTGCTTAGCACACTATATTCCTGAGGGGTGTGAGAAGTGTCCAGTCTGACTCCCTCGCTCCTAAGCTGGATTAGACGTGTTGGTAAATTAGATGTCCAGCCTTCTCATGTGAAGGGGGTGTGGGACCCAGATGTCAGTCTGTTAGGTGTTAGATCTGGAGGCCCAAGGATTATGCATTTTTGGGTGGGGGCCCCTGTTTGGTGTCGGGGGTGGCTCTTGAGTGCTGAAGCCCCAGTTGTTCAGAAGCTTAATACCTTCTTTCGGGGTGAGGACCGAGACCTGTTGGTTGTTGTGGGTTACTAGCAGTTTGGTGGGGGATCCCCATTTATATGGAATTTTTTGTTCCATCAGGGTCGCTGTGACTTGGGAGAAAGTCTTACGTGCCTGAGAGGCGGCGGGGGAGATATCATTGAAGAGTAGAGTTGAGCGAACACCTGGAAGTTCGGGTTCTGCTGGTCCGTCCGAACTTCGGGACAAAGTCCGGGTCCGGGTCCGGACGGAACCCGAACGATCGCACGGAGATGGCAATTAATTATGAAAAGTCTGTGTCAAACTTCTACTTGGTGTAAGTAGAGGTAAAAACGTAAAAAATACAAAAATAAAAAAATTTTTATAAATTTCAATAAAGGGACAGGGGTAAAAAAACATCCCGCGAACGGGATGGGAATGGGGGTAAAATGAAGGAAAACGTCGGGAGACCCCGAAAGGTCCTGAAAGGATGTCGGTAAAAACACGGATTTTCAAGCCCAGGGGTAACTAAAGTTACCCCAAGCAACAGGCACGCTAGCAAGCCCAAGGCAGGCCTGGGCCTGGGCCTGA
>BLSH010149784.1:185341-209372 GCA_018402905.1 Glandirana rugosa | reverse complement strand
TATATATATATATATATATATATATATATATATATATATATATATAAGACAAAGAAAACAAAGGGCACAAATCTGAATTGTTATAACATTAGGATGAGGTTTGAGAGGCATTTGTCCATGGATTGATGAAGTAGGTATTCTATATTACCTGTTTGATCCTGATTAGAGTTGAGTGAACCCAGACTGTGAAGTTTGGGTTCGTACCGGACTTTAGGGTGTCCGTGCCCCGTACCCGATCCCGGACATTAAAAAAAAAGTCCGGGATCGGGTTCGGTATTCGGGTATTTTTGGCGCCTTTTCTATAGCTGCTGGGCAGCCAATCAACCAGCTTTTCACTAGTTTGCCCTTAGAAGCCATCACAGCCATGCCTGTGGCATGGCTGTGATTGGCCAGTGCATCTTGTGACCCAGCCTCTATATGAGGCAGGAGTCACGTAGCGCAGCGTGTCAGATCGTCTCAGACTAGAGTAGGGAGAGCTTCATGGCGGTGCTCCGAGGGATAGATTAGAGTTCACAACCATCTCAGACTGCATTAGGGAGACTTTCATTGCGGTGCTGTGAGGGAGACATTAGCGTTCAGAACCATCTTATAGTGCATTAGGGAGATGTTCCTGTCTGTGCTGTGAGGGAGACATTAGCGTTCAGAACCCACTTATAGTGCATTAGGGAGACGTTCCTGTTGGTGCTCTGAGGGAGAGATTATCATTCTAAAAGCATCTACTACTGCATTAGGGTTAGGTTCCTGTTGGTGCTCTGAGGGAGAGATTATCATTTTAAAACCATCTACTACTGCATTAGGGACAGGTTCCTGTTGGTGCTCTGAGGGAGAGATTATCATTCTAAAACCGTCTACTACTGCATTAGGGACAGGTTCCTGTTGGTGCTCTGAGGGAGAGATTATCATTCTAAAACCATCTACTACTGAATTAGGGAGAGTTTATCGTTCTAAAACCATCTACTACTGCATTAGGGAGAGGTTCCTGTTGGTGCTCTGAGGGAGAGATTATCATTCTAAAACCGTCTGCTACTGCATTAGGGAGAGGTTCCTGTTGGTGCTCTGAGGAAGAGTTTATCGTTCTAAAACCATCTACTACTGCATTAGGGAGAGGTTCCGGTTGGTGCTCTGAGGGAGAGTTTATCGTTAAAAAACCATCTACTACTGCATTAGGGAGAGGTTCCTCTTGGTGCTCTGAGGGAGAGTTTATCGTTATAAAACCATCTACTACTGCATTAGGGAGATGTTCCTGTCGGTGCTGTGAGGGGAAGATTATTGTTCTAAAATCATCTCATACTGCAGTAGGGACAGGTTCCTGTCGGTGCTGTGAAAGACAGATTATCGTTCTAAAATCATCCCATACTGGTGTAGGGAGAGGTTCCTGCTGCTGGTGTGAGCAGTGGAGAGGTTCCTGCTGCTGGTGTGAGCGGTGTATTTCTTGCACAAAAATAAAAAGTGCATCCACAATTTTCTTTAAAAAAAAAAAAAAATGTATTATTCTTTTTTTTTAGTATTAATAAATAGTGCTACATAGTACATTTGGAGAGGAGAGCATCAAATAAGGGACATGGTCGTGGTGCTGCTGGTGCTGCTGGTGTTGGTGGTGTTGCAGAAGCTCCTGTTGCAAGGAGAGGACGTGGTCGATCTGTGCCAGCTACACGCACAAGTGAAACACCTTCCTCAGGTAGCCGACAGAACCTTCAACGTTATATGGTAGGCCCAAATGGCGCGCAACGAATGGTGAGGCCAGAACAAGTACAGGCAATAGTAGATTGGGTGGCTGATAATGCCTCCAGTTCCTTCACATTGTCTCCCACCCGGTCCCTTGATGAAAGCTCAGATTTGGCACCTGAACCCCATGTCTTTCACCTCAGCCCCTTGTAAATAAGCCAAGCAGCCTGAGCCCCAAGTCATGCAAATTCTCTTATGCTTTTAGATGACTCTCCTGGTGTGCTTTCCATGGACCATCCACATAGCCCTGCCCCAGAAGTGGAAGACATTGAGTGCACCAATGCCCAACCACTTCTGTTGTAGGATGAGGACATGGAAACACCAGCACAGCACGTCTCTGATGATGACGAAACACAGGTGCCATCTGCTGCAGCTTTCCACAGTGTGCAGACTGACAAGGAGGGCAGTGGTGAAGGGTGGGTGGAAGATGATGTGGAGGAGGGTGATGAGGTCCTAGATCCCACATGGAATGAGGGTCATGTGAGTGATGTGTGAGGCGGTGGTCGCACAGAGGCACCAGCACAGCAAAAAAGGAAGCAGGTTGCAAAAGCGGAGTGAGCGTCCGCTAGACAGTATGCCTGCTACTACCCAACGCACTCATGGACCTAGCACCCCAAAGGCAGCTCAAAGGCGTTCCCCGGCGTGGCAATTCTTCAGACAATGTGCTGACTACAAGACACGAGTGGTTTGCACACTGTGCAATGAGAGCCTGAAGCGAGGCATAAATGTTCTAAACCTGAGCACAACCTGCAGGACCAGGCATCTAAATTCAAAGCACTTTCTGCAGTGGAATAAGTACCTCAAAATCCAAGAAAGGTCTCGGCCTCCTCCTGCTTCCTCTTCTGCTACTGCCTCAGCCTCTTCCTCCACCTCTACAGTGCCAGTGTCACCTGCCACCCAGCAAACAGAGCATGTGACAGCAACGCCACCATGTCCGCCACCGTCCCCAAGCATTTCCACATGGTCCCATTAAAGCTGACAGCTCTCTATCTTCCAAACACTGGAGAGAAAGAGGAAGTACCCCCCTACCCACCCGCGATCTCTGGCCCTGAATGCTAGCATTTCAAAATTTCTGGCCTTTGAAATGCTGTCATTCCGTCTGGTGGACACGGACAGTTTTAAAAACCTGAAGACGTGGTTCCCAGCCGCCACTTCTTTTCCAGATGAGCCATCCCTTCCCTACACAAACAAGTCGGGGACGAGATCACGTGTGCACTGCGCAACGCCATCTGTGGCAAGGTCCACATAACCACTGATATGTGGACCAGTAAATACGGGCATTGACCCTATATCTCGCTAACTGCACACTGGGCAAATGTAGTGGCGGGTCGACCTGAGGCGGCTAGCCGTTTGGCGCATGTCCTTCCACCACAGAGGATTGCAGGGCATTTCTCTCTGCCTCCTGTTGCCTCCTCCTCCTACTGTGCTTCCTCCTCCTCCTCTACCACCTCATCCGCTCAGCGTAACATCTTCAACACCAACTTTAGCACATCCAGGGGGAAACGACAGCAGGCTGTTTTAAAACTGATATGTTTGGGGCATAAACCCCACACTGCGCAGCAGCTGTGGATGGGCATTGAACAACAGACCGATGAGTGGTTGTTGCCACTGAGCCTCAAGCCCGGCCTGGTGGTGTGCGATAATGGGCGAAATCTCGTAGCAGCTCTGGGCCCAGCCGGTTTGACGCACATCCCTTGCCTGGCACATGTGCTGAATTTGGTGGTGCAAAAATTTCTAAAAAGCTACCCGGATATGTCAGAGCTGCTGCAGAAAGTGTGGGCCGTCTGTGTGCGCTTTCGGCGTTCTCACCCTGCTGCTGCTCGTCTGTCTGCACTGCAGCGGAACTTCGGCCTTCCCACTCACCGTCTCCTATGCGACGTGCCCACAAGGTGAAACTCCACCTTGCACATGCTGGAGAGACTGTGCGATCAACAGCAGGCAATAGTGGAGTTTCAGCTTCAGCATGCACGGGTCAGTCACTCTGCGGAACAGCACCACTTCACCACCAACGAGTGGGCCTCCATGCGAGACCTGTATACCATATTGCCATGTTTCGAGTACTCCACCAACATGGCCAGTGCCGATGATGCTGTTCTCAGCATTACTATCCCACTTCTATGTCTCCTTGAAAAAACACTTCAGGCGATGATGGAAGAGGATGTGGCACAGGAGGAGGAGAAAGGGAGTTTATTTCCACGGTTATCAGGCCAGTCATTCACAAGTGGCTTGGAGGGTGGGTTCCTGCACCAGCATAAGCCAGGTCAAAAATTTTCAAGCCAGGGGACAGTTCTGGAGGATGAGGAGAACGAGGATGATGAGGAGGAGGAGGAACCGTGTTTACAGCAGGGTGGCACCCAACGCAGCTCGTAGGCATCACTGGAGCATGGCTGGGGGGATACGGAGGACACAGATGATACACCTCGCACAGAGGACAACTTGCCTTTGCCTCTGGGCAGCCTGGCACACATGAGCGACTACATGCTGCAGTGCCTGCTCAACGACAGCCGAGTTGCCCACATTTTAACTTGTGCTGATTACTGGGTGGTCACCCTGCTAGATCCCCGTTATAAGGACAACGTGCCGTCCTTAATTCCCTCACTGGAGTGTGATCGGAAGATGCACGACTACAAGCGCACTCTGGTAGACGCGCTGCTGAGGGCATTCCCAAACTACACTGGGTGCTCACTGGAAGCACAAGGCGAAGGCAGAGGAGGAGGACAAGGTTGCCAACACAGTTGTGGCACCGCCACCACCTCAGAAGGCAGGGTTAGCTTTGTCGAAATGTGGAAAAGCTTTGTCAGCAGCACGCCATAACAAATAGCACCACCAGCTGATAGGCAATGTCTTAGAAGTAGGCAGCATTTCAGCAACATGCTGGAACAGTATGTGCGCACACGCCTGCACGTACTGACTGATGGGTCTGCCCCATTCAACTTCTGGGTCTCCAAATTGGGCACATGGTCTGAGCTTGCCCTTTATGCCTTGGAGGTGCTGGCCTGCCCTGCAGCCAGTGTATTGTCTAAACATGTGTTTAGCACGGCAGGGGGCGTTATCACAGACAAGCGCAGCCGCCTGTCCCCAGCCAACATGGACAAGCTAACCTTTATTAAAATGAGCCAGGCATGGATCCCACAAGACTTGTCTGTACCTTGTGCAGAATAGACATTTAGACCGGCCTCACACAGCCATTGGTATCCTTTTTTTTTAATATGTCTCAATATTTTGGGGGCTACCCCAATTCTTAAAAAAAAAAAAACAAACAAAAAAGAGTGTTGGCTACCTCCTCCTCCTCCTCCTCCTCCACCACCGCCATTTCCACCTACAGAGCCACAGTCAAGACATAGTCAACCTCTAGGCTCCTATTCTACATCCACCTCCTCCTCCCATTTTTATTTTTTTATGTGATTTTAAGTTATTTCCCTATCCACATTTGTTTGCAGGGCACTTGTCCTACTCTTACCCCCATTTTGCTTCCTTTTGCAGCCTTCTAGCCCTTTCCATGACTTTTTTACAGCCATTTTTGTGTCAAAAAGTTTGGGTTCGCCTTTGACTTCAAAGGGGTTCATGTCTGGGGTTAAGTTCGGATCGAGTTCGGTGCCGAACCCGAACGTTTTCACGAGGTTTGGCCGATCCAGACGAACTCGAACATCCAGGTGTCCGCTCAACTCTAATCCTGATGTCACAGACTAAGTTTATACTAATCTATCCAAGGTTTCCATATTGGATATTTATTTTGGTATTGGCCAAGAGAAGCAGCGTACATTACTTCATAGGTGATATGTGTGTTTATTGTCCTAATGACCTCAATTATGGGCGGGATCTCAAGTTTTTCCCAATGCTTAACTGTAACCAACCTTGCTCCCAGTAAGATGTGAGATATCACATATCTCGTTTTTGGTGGGAAAGTGTCTATTCCCAGGGACAGAATCGCTAACCCCGGTGTTAGTGGCATTGGAAAGCCTATGATTTTGTTAATCATTTGGCATAGTCTCCTCCAATAGACCTGTACAATAGGGCAGGACCAGAGGATATGCCATAGAGAGCTTCTGTGGCCGCATTGCCTCCAACATTGTGGTGAGGCTTGAGGGTTAAAACTGTGCAATTTTGTAGGTGTCAGATACCATCTTAGTAGTATTTTTTGTGTTAGTTCCCATAGCCTGCACTTTTAGTGGACATATATGTAACCCTTAGGGCTTTTTGCCACTGCTCGGGTGTGAAGTGAGAGTTCAATTCATTTCCCCAATTTATCATGGAAGGAGTTTTGGTAAATGTTGTTTTTTGATTGAGGTACTCATAAAATAGTGAGATGCCCTTTATTCTAGTATTGGGGTTGGAGAAATATTGAGCTATTCTCCATGGTATTCTAGTGGAGGGGTTGGGGTTGGCCTTTAGTAGGTGAGTAATTTGCATATGTCTGTACTGGTCCATATCATCCAGCCCGTATTCAATTTGAAGGGTTCTAAACGTTTTTAAGGAGGGCCCTATAAAAAGGTCTTCTATGGTCTGGATACCTTTATTGGCCCAATGTTGGATCCTCAGATCTGGGATTATAAGCGTTGTTCTGGAAATAGGCATTGGAAGTGTCGATAACACTAGATCTCCTGTGGGTGAGTTTAGTAGTATTGACCAGGCTTGAAGTGCAGCCATAATAGTGGGAGATAGTTTAAGGGATCTGCGGGACAGGAACTTGCTAGCCATTAGAAGATCATACAGGTTCTTGTGTGGACTTTGGGCTTGCTCCAATTCCTGTCACCTTGGTTTATTCACTTGGGGGAACCATGCTTTTAGTTGAGCTAGGATTGCAGCAGTATAATAATCTTTAAGTAAAACATGTCCTACTCTTCCGGCTCTCCTGGATTTAATCAGTTTTCTAAATGCGCATCTAGCTTTTTTCCCCTTCCATAGATAGTTGTTTAATATAGATTGGGCTTTAGTAAAAAAGGGTTCTGGGACTGGAATTGGGAGAGTTCTGAATAAATAAATAAACTGTGGCAGAATATTAATTTTAAAGGCCGCAAGTGAGCCTGCCCATGTAAGCTCTGTTTTGGATATACCCCCCAGTTTAGCCTTAAGAGTGAGGAGAAATGGAGTATAATTATTTTCTACCAGTTGATCTGGGGATGGTGTTAGTTTGATGCCCAGGTAATTTATCCACTCGTCCTGCCATACATATGGAAATCTTGCTCTAAGCTCCTCCCTGACCTGCGGCGGGATCCCCAATCCTAAAACATATGATTTGTTTTTGTTAACCTTATAGTAGGAAACTCTATTAAATAGGTCTAGAGCATCATGTGCCGCAGCCAAGGAGGAACCCACCTCAGTGAGGGATAAAATGATATCTTCCGCAAAAAGGCTAATGGAGTGGACCGATGGCCAGAAGTGAACCCCCTGATTTGCAGGTGTGACCTGATATGTATAGCAAGTGGTTCCATCAACAGGTTGAAAATCAATGGTCACAGGGGGCAGCCCTGTCTAGTTCCATCAGATGAACTGAAGGATGAGGACATGGTTCCCATCACATACATGGCCGATGGTGTGGTATAGAGTGCCAGTATAGCAGATAAGATGTTCCCTGCAAATCCAAAGGCATCTAACAACCTTGCTAGGTACATCCAATGTATGCGGTCAAAGGCCTTCTCTGCATCCAGCGCTAGGAGCAGAGAAGGCCTTTTTTGAACCTCAGCCAGGTGTATGATGTTGACCAATCTATGGGTGGCATCCGAGGTCTTTCTATTTTTTGTAAATCCCGTTTGGTCAGGGTGTATTAATATGGGCATGAGATGCGTGGCGATTATTTTTGCATATATTTTTAGGTCTATGTTCAGTAATGAGATTGGCCGAAAATTTGAGAGAGAGTTGGGTTCCTTCCCGGCTTAGGTAGAGTAATGATAAGGGCTCCCAACATTTCAGCTGGGAACGAGGAGGAGGCAGCAGCAGCAGCGTTAAAGATGTTTTCTAGATACGGGGTTAGCAGTAGTTTAAATTCTTTATAATATTCCCCACTAAACCCATCTGGACCAGGTGATTTCTTTTTTTTTTTTTTTTTTTTAACAAAGTTTATTGAACATTTTCCAAAGTATACATCAAGACATCATCAATGGTTAAGGCATCAATTGGCAAAGGTTAGGTAAATACAAAAGTATACAACGTGAATTACATTCTAATAAGAGAAGTGTGGCACATCCGATGTTTCATTCAGGGTGGAAAGATGTAACATACGAGATAATATCAAACATGGTGTTGTTTAAAAACCTATTGTAGTTAGGATAGCTTAAGGGGGGGGGAGTCTGGTGCCATAGAAGTCTCTGGTGTTCCCAATTTAGGCCTCAGCTCTAGTTTATAGAGCCTTTCTGGTACGTCAAGGGGGGTTGGACGTCAAGGGGGGACATAGGGTGGTGAGTATGTCAGGGTGAAAATATCAGATTTTGAGTTTGCCTAGAGAGTTGGACAGGTCAGATTTTAGATACCATTCTGATAATAAGAAGGGGGACATAAAGTCTTTCAACTCTGTTGGTTTGATTGAGAATTCTATAAACTTCCTCCATCTTGCGAAGAACTTCTTAACACGGAGGGAGTTCGTGTTAATGATGTCCTGCCTTTCCAGGTGGAGTAGGGAGAGGAGTATGTTGAGTGATGGATGCATGCTTGCATGATCAATAGTCTCGCCGCTAGTAGGCAAAGGTGAACCCAGTCCGAACAGATTGTGAACCCTGGGTGTAGCGGGTTATTTTGGGGGTTTCCACTGAAAAGACATAGGATTGGGTCTTTTGATATGTTGGTGCTGCTGACGTTGTTTATCAAGGTCATCACTTTATCCCAGAAATTTGAAATTGTGGGGCATAACCAAAGTCTGTGGTGTAGGGTTGGCCTGCGGGTATGACACCATGGGCACATTCCCCGTTTCGGGTCCTCTGGTAAAAAAATCATTGGGAGATAAGCTCTGTGGGCCAGCTTAAATTGAGTCTCCCTCCATGTTTCAGCGGTCACTAAGGAGCAAATCTTTTTGTATCCCATGAGGATTTGTTCGGGTGCTTGGGTGTCGTCTAAGACTGTACCCCAGGGACTGAACTGTTGTGCTGAATATTTAGCACTTTGATGTTGGGTTAGGTGTCCATGTATTTGGGATATGGAGTAGATGCCTGCAGAAACTAGGTCATCAAGAAAGGAAGTGGCACTGGGATCCAGTAGATTGCCCATGATGGAACAAATGTAGGATTTGGCTTGCAAATAACTGAAGCAATGCGCCAATGGTAACCCGTAAGCTCGCTGGAGATCCGAGAATGTTTTAAACGTTCTTTGGCCTAGATTCAGCAGTTGTGCGGCCTGTGACAACCCTTTGGATGCCCAGATTGTGAAGGTAAGTGAGTTATATGAGGGGGGAAACATAGAGTTCCCTGTCAGTGGAAGGAAGGGTGAAAATGAGGATGGGAGTTTAAGGATTTTCCTTGTTTCTCTCCATGCTAGAATAGTGTCCCTAAGGACTATATTCTGTTTGATGTGGGGGTGGGAGAGAGGTTACCTTGGCATGCAGGAGGGCCGATAATTTGTGTGGATAGACTATCGAGCTTTCTAGATCATAATTGGAGTATGTGGATTTTTCTGAAATCCAGTCCAGACAATTACGCAAGAGGCAGGCCAGATTGTAAAGCCTCAGGTTGGGTAGACACAGTTTTCGGAGATTGATTCTTGGTCTCTTTCCCTTCCAGATGAATGAGGTGAAAGCGGAATGTAATAATTGTATATCCTTGTGTTTAAGGAGAAGGGGTAGCGTTTGGAGGGGGTAAAGCAATCTCACGAATGGAATCATTTTGATGAGATGACATCTTCCGAAAAGCGAGAGGGGGAGAGATCGCCAGGCCGCGAGGTCTTTAGTAATTTTCGATATGAGTATCGGATAGTTTAACGAGTAGAGTGAGGATGGGTCCCATCCTATGAATATGCCTAGATACTTGATCTGCCGTTGCGCAATCGCAAAAGGGGAGAGGAGCCTCCAGGACTCTGCTTTACGTGGGTTGAGTGGAAGGACCTCACTTTTGTCAAAATTAATCTTCATGCCCGAACATTCCCTGAAAATGTGAAGGGTTTGTGTCAGGTATTGGAAGTCTTTAGGGGGATTAGAGGAAAATATTACTATATCATCTGCAAAAAGGGCCGTACGACAGACCTCCTTGCCCATATCTACCCCACTGATCCCCTGTGGGGAGTTAAGTACCCGCGAAAGGGGTTCAATGGCCAAATTGAAAAGGAGTGGTGAGAGTGGGCAACCCTGACGCGTTCCTTTGGCTAGGGGAAATTGTGGCGATATGAAGTTGGTGGTGACTAATCGCGCAGTGGGTTTGGAATACATTTCGCGAATAAAGTTAGAGAAGGGGCCTTTGAAGCCCATTGCACCTAGAGCCTGGAAGAGCCACTCAAAGCTGATGTTGTCAAATGCTTTTTCTGCGTCTAGTGATATTATGGCAAAATCCTTGTCTGGGGCCCGTTTCGCTTGCTCCAAAGTAAGCAGTACCTTTCTTATATTCAGAGTGGCAGATCTACCTTGAATGAAGCCCGCTTGTGCTGGGTGGATAATAGTGGGGAGTATATTAGCTAACCGTGACGCGATCATTTTCGACAGTATTTTTGCATCTACATTTATGAGCGATATTGGTCTGTACGAGCCGGGGGAAGAGGGTCTTTATCCTTTTTAGCCAGCAATTTGATGAAGGCCGAGTGACCAGTCGGCAGGTAGGGCCCTCCATCCCAGATGGCCTCATATGCCCTTAGAAGTGTCTCTGGGATGAAGTCTGCCGAGAGTCTATAGAAATCGGACGATAGTCCGTCAGGGCCTGGGGCCTTATGGATCGACATTGATTTGATGGTGGACTGGATTTCCGAAAGAGCGACGGGGGCATTTAGGGTTGCAAGCTGAGCTTGGGTGATAACGGGTAGCTGTGCAGAGGATAATACATTTTTGGACAGATCGGCGTTGGTTCGATCTTCTGAGTATAGGGTCTTATAAAAGCTAGTCAGGATATTTTCTATTCGGGATGGGTCTGAGACAACGTTTCCCTGCGAGTCTCTTAGTGCTGAGATATGTGTTGGGGTGTATGAGCCTGATACCATTCGAGCCAGGAGTTTTCCGGCCTTGTTGCCGTGTTTATGAAAAAAGAGTTTTGACTGAAAGTGGTTCATTGATTCTTGCTGGGCAACTCAATGATCGAATGTTTGTTTTGCGTGTTGCCAGGTTCGAATATTATCAGGGGTTCGTGTCTTGTTCAGCCGCCTGTGCGCTTCCGCGAGAGTGGTACTGGCTTTTTGGATGTTAAGTGATGTTTTTTTCCTATAGCTGGCACTGAAGGAGATAATGCGACCCCTAAGGAATGCCTTACCCGCCTCCCAATAGAGATTTGGGTTTGTGATGTGTTCCTTGTTGGCCGACGCATATTCCGTCCACGCCTGTTGGAGGGCGGTTTTAAGGTCTTCATTGTGGGATAAATACGCTGGAAATCTCCACGGTGCACCAGGTGTGCGATGGATGAGATTAACAATTTTGACCACTACAGGAGTATGGTCTGAAATAGCCATATCCTCTATTTTTGCTGACGTTATCATCGGCAGGAGAATCGGAGATGCGAACATATAGTCGATTCTGGAGAATGTTTTGTGAGGGGGGGAATATAAAGTATATTCCCTATCTATAGGATGGAGCATGCGCCATGCGTCTGTCATGTGGGTGCTATCCGCAAAGTGTGCTAGTGGGGATGGGT
The DNA here is from genome assembly GCA_018402905.1 of Glandirana rugosa. NCBI lineage: Eukaryota > Metazoa > Chordata > Amphibia > Anura > Ranidae > Glandirana > Glandirana rugosa. The sequence continues at coordinate 197,898 of BLSH010149784.1, read as the reverse complement.
GTTTATCTGTTCTGGGTGCCGGGGCGTCTAAAGTTGTGGAGCGGTCTTCTGATGCATGCATTGTAGAGTTAAAGTCACCCCCCATGAGGTGTAAAGGTTCAGGGATTTGTAGTGCCCAGGATGTCAGTTGGTGGAAGAAAGTTTGCGTTGGGGAGTTTTCGGCATAAACATTTGAGATGGCTATTTGCTTGTTGGCTATTGTGAGGTGTACAGTGGCCCTACGGCCTGAAGAGTCGGTCTCTACATGTCGGATAGAATATGGGAGTCTCTTATTGAGAAGAATGGCCACCCCTGCCTTTTTCCCCAATGCAGGGGAGCCCAACACCTCGCCCACCCATAACTTACGGAGCCTTGGCAAGTCTTCCTTCCCCAGGTGTGTTTCCTGGAGAAGGGCCACGTCAGCATTGAGTCTCTTAAGGTGACGAAGGATTTGCATCCGTTTCTGGGGGGATCTTAAGCCCTTGACGTTCCAAGATATGATCGTTAGGTCACCCCTTGGCTTGGGAGGGTCCATACTGAGTAATAATGAGGGGTAATTGAGTGTTGAGGCCAAACTGGGAACATCTTTAAACAGTATTTCCCTAAGTAGGGGGTTGCAAATTTAGCAAGAGTAGAAATTTTGATAAACAACAGCACTGTAACATAGTAATAGATGCATCGGATGGGTGCGCCATGTAGACTAAACCTTAAGGACTTCCCTTTTTTCCACATGCAGGGGGATACGCTCATTACGCTCAGTCCGTCCCTGCCAATGCGCCAATTAATTTTGGAGAACCCGTGGGGGCAAAGGGTATGGTTAGAGGGGGAGGAAAGACGGGGGTAGCAGGGAGGGGGGAGAGGGAGGGAGGGAAGGTATGGGTGTAGGGGGGAGGGAAAGAGGCGTAGGTGATGAATCTGGGAAGGGGGGAGGGGATGGGGATGGGTGAGGAACGGGGGTTGGGCAAGAAAGGTATGGTAAAGGGAGGGACCAAACAAATTGTGGAGGGGACCAGGTGCGAGGTTGGACATAGCCCTGGGAGAACAGTTTCCTTTAGTAGTAGGGAGATCCGCGTTAGGGAGTTGCAAGGTCTCCCTGTGGGCTTTTGGGCCCCGGGGAGGGCTCACATGCCCCAGCGAGGATCGCATAGTGCCCCTTGTTAATACCTGAAACAATTATAACAATAACATAAAAATAAAGGCAATGAACACGTAACATATCACCATAACTTCGTAGCCTAGCTCAGACTGTAATGGGTGAATATTATTGAATGGTTGGAGTCCCCTGTGGGGTTTCTTAAGAGAGGCATTTACAGTCTGACAATCGTTCGGTCATGGTGGTGAACAACAACCAAGAATGATTATGAAACTGCAGAGAAAAAAGGTTAACACAGGAGTGTCCGTGTAGAAGAGCTGCAAGTCTGTGAGATTTGTTTCATAGGTAGGAGCCAGTTCCGTTATTCTTGTGCCTGGGGGGGTTCTTGACCGCCAAAACAAACTTTCTTATATGGGGGTTTCACCGGGCTGCCCAGTTTGCTGGGCCGGAGAGCTGATTTTGCTGGTGAGGCATGGGTGGTGGCCTCGGACTGTGGGGTCTGATCCATATCAGGTTGAAGTGAGCCATGAACATAGTTCTCAGCCTCCTGGGGGGATGTGAAGGAGAGCTTTTCTCCTTGCGGCGTGTGTATGTAAAGTGTAGCCGGGTATGTCAGACTGAACTTGACGTTTAGTTCATGCAAAGTGGAGCAAATGGGGAAAAAGCTTTCCATGGAGTAATCAGCAAAAATCAAGAGATGGTGACCCTCAAATGATAGGGTACGCGATTTCCTGAAGGTTTGCAATAGGGCTTGCTTGTCAGCATAATTCAGGTATCTGACTATGACTGCCCTGGGCTTGGAACGGGTCTCTGAAGATTGTCCAAGTCTGTGCGCTCGTTCCACCGTGCAGGGCGCACGGAGCCCCAGCAATTCTGGTATAGCAAGTGCGCAGATTTTAGGCAGGGTATGGGGGGGATATGACTCCGGAAGGCCTATAATGCGCAAGTTATTTCTTCTGGACCTATTTTCCAAATCTATAACTTTGTCCTGGAGCTCTTTTTGGGTAGTAGTCAGCTTAGCGACTGCAGCTATTAGCGCTGTGGTGTCATCCTCCACTTTAGAAAGCCTGTCTTCTGTCTGCTCTGTTCTTGTGGCTTGCGCCTGTATTTCCCTGTGCAGCTGCTCAAGTCCTTTCTGTACAGCAGTGTTGACTGCCTTTGTGATGACAGGCTGCATGAGGGACATCACAACCTGTGCTATTTCCGCGGGTGATGAAGGCTCAGCCGGAGGGGGTCCTATCTTGCGCTGTGTAGGGTGTGCATGTGTGTTGTCAGCGCTCTGGGATGTGACTGCGGCTGCATAGGACTGTACCTGATGCTGTTGTTGTTGAGCCGCGGCCGCCATGTCCGTTCCCGCGTGCGTCTGGTCTCCTCCTGCAGCTGCTGAGTGGCGGGTGTTCTGTGGCCAGTCCGCTCCACAAAGCGATCCATGGAGTGCCGAGGAGCCGCGGGAGGGAGGTGATGAGATGCCCGGCCGGGTGTGCTCCGAATTAAGGGCAGAATTTCTGGCAGGGGAGCGGAGCTGAAGACTCCTAGCTCCTCTCCATACGGCGCCGGAACCGGAAGTCATTCAGGTGATTTCTTTAAGGGAAGGGACTCAATGGCCTCCTGGATTTCCATAGGGGTAAACGGGGAATTCAAGGAGTCGAAATGAGCTGGCGACAGTTTAGGTATGGACAATTTGGTCAGGAAACCATCAATTTCCTCCAAGGAGGGTTGGTGCGTGGAGTTGTCATCTTTTAAATTATATAAAGTCCCATAATAGTAGCTGAAGGCGTCTGCTGTTTTTTGGGGATGGAACTCTTTTGTACTGGTACCAGGATGAATTATATAGGGAATTTTTGTTTTAATCTGTGGCCTCTAAGTTTTTGCGCCAAAAAATTGCCTGCTTTATTCCCGGTGGTGTAATGTGTCATTTTCAGCCTCCTGGTTGACCTCTCAAAGTCTTCCAGAAGAGCAAGTCTCAGGTAATATCTGAGCTGGGGTAGTCTTTGAGACAGTTTGGGTGACGGTTTAGCTTTGTTTTGAATATCAGTGTCGAAAATATCTTTGGTTAGTTCCCTCAACCTCTTTTGTCGCTGCCTCCTAACTCTCGCTCCCAACTGGATAAAAATGCCCCTTATAAATGCCTTATGGGCATTCCATAAAGTAAAATGGTTTTGGACTGAGGTTTGATTATCTGCAAAGTAGTGTGCTAAATGTGACTTAATAATGTCTTTATATTCATTACGTTGTAAAAGATATGGATTCACTCTCCATACAGGATTCGTAGGTAAAGTTGAAGCATCTTTTATGGATGGAAGCGTGGTCCGACCACGTTATCGCATTAATCGAAGATGCTTTAACTAGAATGCTTCCACTAGAAAGAGGTCTATTCTTGTGTAGACTTGGTGTGGCGAGGAGAAAAAGGTGAAGTCTCTCTCGCTAGCGTGCATACATCTCCATGCGTCATACAGATTTTGTTTGTGTAGTAAAGACTGTAGGTGTGGACTTCTATTTTTGACCAAGGATGTGGAGTCCATTGTTGGGTCTGGAGTAACATTGAAATCTCCACAGATTATGAGTGCACCTCTTTGGTGAGACCGTATTTTCTTCATCAGTTTATTAAAAAAATGAATCTGGTGCTTGTTTGGCAGATATACATTAACAATTGTATATGTTGCAGAATTAAGGTCACAGACTAGAATTAGATATCGTCCCTGGGGATCCTGAATTGCCTCATGGAGTGTGAATGCTACAGAGTCTCTAATAGCAACCAAGACCCCTCTCACTTTGGTGTCTGCATTAGCCGTATAAACATGAGGAAAACTCTTATGGCTACATCGTGCGGGTGATTGTTTGGAGAAATGTGTCTCCTGGGTGCATAGTATATCGCCATGGTTGGACAATTCTTCATTTCATAATGATTTCCTTTTCACCGGGTGGTTTAAACCCTTAGTGTTGATAGATATTATGTTAATTCCCATTGTGCAGTATGGGTGCAGATGCCATTAACGATAATGTACTTCAAAGCTATGATTAAAGCTCCATCCAGTGGATCAAGCTGGAGCTGTTGGTGATAGGCTTCTTTTACTTCCTGGGTTAGGTAATAGTACTCACTGTAATTGGTCCCTCTCCTCCGGGTACTTCCGTGGAATGCAGTCTTGGAGCAAGATGCGTCAGGCACACTTTTTTTGTTTGGGCGCAGCAATCGATTGGATACCTGGTATTAGATCCTTAAACAGTGTTGTGGCATAGGTGTGGAGGTCTGATTGCTGCACCGATTCAGGGATTCCCCTTCTTGGGCTGCTGCTGGTGCGGCGTGGCGGTCGGGGATGAGTAGGCATCAGCGCCATCTTGCTTACCTCCCCCCTGGCCTGGCGAGAAAAAATCTGTGGTTTCCTTTCGGTTTTCCGCTTTCTGGACATGTTCTGGCTGGTGTCCCGGTCCCGAACGCCAAATACCAAGGTCGGTCGCCACTTGAGATGGGCAGTTGTGAGCCGCTGTGCCCCAGTGATAGCCAGAGCTCCGAGCTACAGGTCTGCTCAGCTCTGAATCAGGCCACGCCCCCGGCATCCATTTTTGCTCAGGAGATCTTTCACTTATATGGGCTTCCCAAGGTGATCGTCTCAGACAGGGGCAGCCAGTTTGTGTCCAGGTTTTGGCGAGCCTTTTGTTCACAGTTGGGAATTCAGCTTTCCTTCTCTTCTGCGTATCACCCACAGTCCAATGGGGCCGCATAACGAGCCAACCAGTCCTTGGAACAGTTTCTACGTTGATATATTTCTGACCACCATAACCACTGGACTGACCTGCTACCTTGGGCGGAGTTTGCTCACAATAGTGCCATCAATACCGCTTCCTGATTGTCTCCGTTTATGGCAAATTATGGTTTCCAACCAGCCATGTTGCCTGACTCATTTGTTCCTCAGAGAATCCCTGCATTGGAGGAGCATCTCTGTGGTCTTTGTTCCAACTTGTGTACAGGTCCAGGAGTGTTTGTGACGTGCCAATGATACTTACACACTCCATGCTGACCGCAGGCGCCTACCTGTGCCTTCTTACCAAGTTGGGGAGAGGGTCTGGCTGTCTTCTTGCAACCTCCGACTCCCTCACTGAAGCTGGCACCACGGTTTATTGGACCCTTCCGTATTCTCTGCAAGATCAACCCAGTGGCTTACACTTTAGATCTGCTTTCTAATATGAGAATTTCTAATGTATTCTATGTCATCTTGTTAAAACCTTTGGTTTGCAACCGCTTCACCACCTCGGTACCACTTCCTCATCCTGTTCAGGTTGAGAAGAGGAGTATGAAATACAATCTATCATTGACTCCTGTAGGTTCCGTGGGCGCATACAGTACCTGGTTCATTGGAAAGGGTACGGTCTGGAGGAACGTTCTTGGGTCTCATCCTCGGACGTACATGCTCCTGTTCTCCTCCGTGCTTTCTATAGACATTTCCCCTCAAACCTGGTGGGGGGGAGCATTGAGGAGGGGGTACTATCTGGGTTGGGTTCAGCCCTTCCCTACTGCTCAGCTAAGGGATAATTGCCAGACCCAGCTTCCACCCTGTTTCACCCGATGTTCATATCCTGCTCTTTAGCCAGCTCTCCTAGCTATTAAACTGCCTAGATCAGATCAGATCTCAGATGCCTCTATCTGGTCAACATCTCTGAATTAATCTCTGCTGTGTTTTCCTGTGATAGACTTTTGCCTGTTTGACTTCCCTTCTGGTTCCTGGATTAAAGACTCTGCCTGGCTGACTTCCCTTCTGGCTCCCAATCCTGTATGCTGTTTGTTTGACCACGCTGATCTCTTGATCCCTGCTTGCTGGCTTGCTTAAAACCATCCACTCTAGCTACCAAAACTTGGCTATGTTTTGACTTTGTTTGCTCTGTTTTATCATTTTTATTATATAGTGTGATTTTTACTGCACTTCTGTCTCAGTCTAATTGATGGTTCCTGACAGTTTTGACTGTGCAACATCTGTGGGTATTGTCTGTGAAAAAATACACTCTACATTTATTTTTTAAATAAAACTTGCTTTGTATTTTGCTCTTACATCATGGCTCAAATGTCATTTGGCTCTGTGCAGTGTTTTTGCACTGAGCAGACCCAATTCTCCTCTTCTCATGTCCCCTGCTGGTGTTCCTGGCTTTTCCCTTCTGCCAAGTGTCCCAGAGCAAGCAGCTTGCAATGGAAGCACCCAAGCAGGCTTGCTCCCAAGCCATAGCTCTGCATGTCTATTCACATACTGAGCCACGGCTCTGACTCGCTCCCTCTCTCTCCTAATTGGCTCATAAGTGATTGAAAGTAGTGGGAGCCAATGGCTCCTCTTGCTTTCTTAGCCAATAAGGGGGGAGAGTCCTTGGTGAGCTGAGGCTCTCATGCACATCTCTGGAGGAAGATCAGGCTCAGGTAAGTATTAGGAGGGCTAGGGGGCTGCTACACAGAGAAAGTGTTTTACCTTCATGCATAGAATGCATGAAGTACAAAGTACACTTTTCCATAACATTCATTTCCACCATTCATTTTAGGCTCATTAAGAGGACCTCCAAGCTCCTGCAGAAAAAATTAAGAGTCTATAGCTACAAACACTGTAGCTGCTGACTTTTAATATTAGGACACTTACCTGTCCATGAATCTAGCGGCGTTTTCACCCAAGCCGATTTTTCAATCGACTATCGGGTGCTGCTGCCGCCAACCCCACTAAGGGATACCAGCAGTAAAGCCTTGCAGCTTCACAGCCAGTTCCCTACTGTGCATGCATGAATCGCGCTGTGCTCTGTGAATAGGCTGGCTGCGAGGGAAGGAGGAGATGAGCCAAACTTCTGGCTGTGTTTGCCGTGGTAAACTCAGCCAGAAGTGGGAGCAAGTACTTGTCAAAACCAGGTACCCGCTCCCCCCCCCCAAAAGGTGCCAAATGTGGGGGGAGAAGGCAGATAAGCGGAGCTTCCCCTTTTGGGTGGAGCTCTGCTTTACCACTGAATAGAAATGAACCCTCTCCCTGCTGTATTGCATTTTTCACATTTTATTTTTGAATTGGTGCATGTTCCCCATGTTAGTCCCCAGCTCATTATGCAATTCCTTTCTGTGTCTGTGCAAATATCTTGCCTATTAGCTTTAAAAGTGGCCATAATTGATTTTCAACACCCCTCCTCTCCCCCCACCAACTCCTACAGACATCACTGATGTTAAAATTTAAGTTTGCAATTTACAAATTTACCTCTGAATAAAACCCAGACAAATTATTCATCTCTAAATATAGCGAATTGGTCATTTATAGGTATGCTTAACCACTTAAGAGCTGTGAAATACTCTTAGGGTTTATTTCTAGGATTATTACAGTAGGGTAATGTTAGCAGTGATGTCAATTTAGCATTTATTTAAGCTTCTAAGATGATAAACCTTCCAGAGAATGACTAGATATGGTTGACGCTACAAAGGCAATCATCCATGGAGGCTTCTAAGCTTTTTCTTTTCACAGTGCATTCCATATTTCTATGTATGCCACTGTAGTTTTCAATCCATGCTTATATCTGTATATTTATTTCCCAGCCTCCATTTTTACTAAGTATTGTTTTTCATCTTGCTTTAATTTTTCTGTTCATTTCTGTCACTGCCTTTGTCAAACATTCAATAGATTTACAAGTACTGCTATTTCCCCAGTACTTCAATATATCAATCACCCACAGGGCATTAAGAATCTATTACGACTGCTTAGAGGCTTTTCAGTATGTTATTGAATTTCCAGAGTTGAGTGGTCTGTACAAATAATTTTGTAACCTAATGCATTGCTCATTTGTGATACATTTCTTAAAAAAACAGTTGCTTTGTAAGGCTAGTGTAAAAAAAAAACAGGCTGTTCAATGCAGTGAAGGCAAAGAATACTTTGGTAGCCATAGAGCCCTCAAAAATTGTTTCCTAGTTTCTTGAAAAAGAAAGAAATGCCTTTTTAGTGATAATAAATACCCAGTTTAGGAATCTGCAATGTAATGCTTTATAAAAGAAAAAGAAATGTTTCTTGTTTTAAAATAGAGACTGTCAGAATTGTTTTTAGTTTTTATTTCTTCCAACCTAGACATAAACTTTATGGCTGATATTTAAAATACTGTACATATCATTTATGCACATGTTTTTTTTTTATAAAACATGAAGCATAACAGGCTATTTATAAAGAAAAACTATTTCTAATTTTTCTTCACCTCAACAACCATTTTTTTTTTTTTGGAGTTTAGAAATGTTCGAAATGGAAAGTTTTGCAGCAGTAAAATGTACCAGAAGTCTATCTACAAAATGGAATTCTCTGGGTTGTTTTAACCTTGGTCAATTAAATTATCCAGGGTAGTTTTAAGCCAAACTATAGGTTTTAGTATTTTCAATCTTTTTAAAAATGGTTGTTAAAGATTAGGCAAAAGTGTACAGTTAAAATTTTACCTGCGGCACTAAAAGAAGGCACTTTTGCATGGGTTGTTTGAATATATCAAGTGCAGTCGTTTTCAACATTTTTTTTTTTTTTTGCTCAACTAGGCCAACAATATATGCAAGGCTGTGAAACTAGCACATGAAAAAATAATAATAAAATAAATCACATAAGTAGATTTTGATTTCTTTCATAAATGTTGATTTTAAAATGTTGGAATTAAGTGGTATTTTTTACTGTTCATAGGTTACACACAGGATAATGCACTGGAAAAAAACACATGTTGGCTTCTGCATCCGTTTATGTTGTACATTTTTAATAAAACAGCAGAAGCCTAGTTTTACAATGCTTTAGCTGTTTTTGTTTTGTGCTGATACTTTTCTGTCTGGGTACATTTAAAATGTTTGCACTTGTGATTTTTCCATCTAGTTATTTTCAAGATGCAAAAACAGAAAATAAAAGTGATATACAGGGTGGGCCATTTATATGGATACACCTTAATAAAATGGGAATGGTTGGTGCTATTAACTTCCTGTTGTAGTATATGTGAGGGGGGAAACTTTTCAAGATGGGTGGTGACCATGGCGGCCATTTTGAAGTCGGCCATTTTGAATCCAACTTTTGTTTTTTCAATAGGAAGAGGTTCATGTGACACATCAAACTTATTGGGAATTTCACAAGAAAAACAACGGTGTGCTTGGTTTTAACGTAACTTTATTCTTTCATGAGTTATTTACAATTTTCTGACCACTTATAAAATGTGTTCAATGTGCTCCCCATTGTGTTGGATTGTCAATGCAACCCTCTTCTCCCACTCTTCACTCACTGATAGCAACACAGCAGGAGAAATGCTAGCACAGGCTTCCAGTATCCGTAGTTTCAGGTGCTGCACTACCCCAAATGATGGCCTGTTGAGCCGAAACGCGTCGGTTTCCTCTATCTCTCCTGTCATTTTCTAAGAGCTCTTGATTTATTCATGCAATGTGAGTATTTTTAATCTACAATTCAAAATAAATCTTTTTAAAAAACGATATCACACGATTGTGGATGCTTTCTTCTTGCCCCTATATCTGCAATATACATTGGATGACCCCCTGGATGTGAGACGAGAGGATTTGGAGCCATCTTCTCCCCCACCAGTGCCCACCCCGGGATGAGGGCATCCCACCAGGATTAGCGCAACACCAGGATCGAGGGATCCCCCAGCGACACCATACGCTTCACCAGGATAGGATTCCCCGTCTCCTCATCATCTACCGTTCGGATGAGCAACCACCCGGCTGGGATTTGACCCCCGCGCATGTACTACCAGTATCTGGTAAGCTTACATCCATTTTTTACATCACGGATTTCTGAAGATTATCATACTGTCATACGATTAGATGAATTCAGAGTTATCATCATAATAGATGGACTTGTATCAGAATTAACACCACGTGTATATTTTGATTGTAGGCGCTGCATATATGCTTTAGTGAATTTTTAGACAATACAGATCTGTTGTTTATGCGTGCTGCCATTTTAAAATGATATAATAGTTTTTTATTCAGTTTTATTGCCATAATTTATTTATCAGTGAGCGCGGGTTCTTGCTTTTTACATTTGCATTCATATCAGTTTTATTTAGGCAGATCAAATCATAGAGCTGTCCTAAAGTTACAGTATGCTAGACTCATAAGATACCTTTCTGCTTATCATTTCATAAAAGGGGAATATAAGAAAATGCAACCATAGTGTTCTTGATCAAGAATTTATTTTGGTGAACCATCCAAGCTACATCCAATTCACAACTTTGAGAAAACTTTACCTTTTCTGATCTGTCTATTTCTTTAATCTGTCTCCTATTCTTTCATCTTCCATCTTTTGCGTTCCTCAGATAAAACTGTCTCTTCATTTTGTAATTTCATGACAAATTGCAAGGTCAATCTTTAGAAAGACTGGGAGATGGAAGGACAAATTTTAATGTTTTACCATCCCGTGAAATATATATAATTTTCACACAGATTTCTATAATGGTCCTCACGTCCTGCAGATTCTGGGAGCATTACAAAGAGATAGATATGCTGATACATGGTTGAAATTTATACTAAGTAAATCACTGACAAAGATAACACAGATATTATTCTGTCAGTCAGACAGTGATTACTATTTTTTCTCAGCCAGCTTTTGTTATCTTCCACAATACTTTGTATTTATTACAACATTTGCCCTACATGACATCATTGACAGTTGAAGTTTTAGGATCCCCTCACTTGGATGAAGTGAAGATTTCAAACCAAGCTAAGATAGGTGTCAAATAAATACAGTGGTTTCAACCATGCAACAAATTGAAAGATTAATAAAAAATAGCAAAAATATTTTGTGGGTGACAGACGAGTGTTGCCTTTAACATAAGAAAAAGGTTACAGTTAATTTGCAATTTCAGTAGCTATTTAAAGTGTAGTTTCTGTGCACTTGGATGTACACTTTCTTGATCAGGACTAAATCTGCTGCTGGCCTGCCCTCCAAATTTAGAAACAACATTTTTTCTCTTTTAAAACAAATTTGAGTATCTTTTCTTCTACTGGATTTGATGACCGAAGGATATATACAACACCCCCCCCCCCCAACTTCTCAAGTGCCCTCTGGAATGCCCGCTCTGTCTGCAATAAACTCACTTCTGTCCATGACCTTTTTGTCTCCCACTCCCTTAACCTTCTTACAATCACAGAACCATGGTTTCAAGGATCAGATTCTGCCTCGCATGCAGCTCTCTCTCATGGAGGCCTCCACTGGACTCACTCACCCAGATCCAGTGGACGGAAAGGAGGTGGAGTTGGTTTGCTTCTATCCCCACTGAGCACCTTCAAAGTCCTGACTACCCCTCCCTCTCTATCTTTCTCTTCTTTTGAGACACATTGTATTCGCCTGTTTTCTCCCATTTCTCTAAGGATTGCTATGATCTATCAGCCTCCTGGACCAATGTGACGCTTCCTTGATGACTTCTCTGCCTGGCTGCCGTACTTTCTTTTCTCTACATTACCCACTATTATCCTTGGCGATTTCAACATCCCCACAAATTTTAACAGCCAAGCTGCATCCCAACTTTTCAAATTAACCTCATCCTTTGACCTTACACAATGGACACAGCCCCCCACTCACTCTGATGGTAATACCCTTGACCTTGTCTTCTCCCATCTTTGCACCCCCTACAACCTCACCAACACCCCCTTTCCTCTATCTGACCACAACCTCATCGCTTTTCTCCAACCACCTGTCCCACCAAGCAGAAAACAATTACCTGCAGAAACCTTCGCCACTTTATTTCTTCTCTTTTCTACTCTGCAACTGACCACCTCCATGACAAAATCTCAGCCCCTATCTTGCCCTAACCTGGCCACCTCTATCTACAAAATTCACTTTCATCCTCACTGGATTCTCTTGCTCCTCTCACTTCACAAAATGGCAGGCCCCGACTATTACAACCTTGGCAGACCGACGACACCAGAAACCTTAAGAGACATAGCCGTGCACTGGAGCGAGTGTGGCGTAAAACCAAATCTCAGCATGCTTTCACCCAATATAAATCTACCTTTTTAAAATACACTTCCTCCCTCCATGCTGCCAAACAAACTTACTTTGTCACCCTCATTAATACTCTGTCCTCCAGTCCTTGTCGTCTCTTCTCTGCTTTTAACTCTCTACTTTCTCCACCGCCACCTCCACCCAGTCACTCGCTCACTGCTCATGAGATTGCAAACCACTTCAAAAACAAGATTGATGCAATTCGTGGGGACATCTCCACTGCCCAGAAATCTTACCCTCGGAACATACCCTATACAACTTCACTCTCAACACTCTCCTCTTTTGACCTTGATACTACCGAAGAGGTTTCTAAAGTTTTCTCAGAAGCCCGCCTTACCACCTGTCCCCTGAATCCATACCCCCACTAATCCCGTACAAAATCTCCCCTCCCCTTCCACGGTCATCTCTCCCTCTCTAACTTCTACTTCCACTCCCTCGTATTCTATCTTCTTCTCCCATTGGCATCATTTACACTCCTTTGTCCTAAGTCCCCTGTCCACCATTCCGCCCGAAGACTC
>BLSH010149784.1:151921-164872 GCA_018402905.1 Glandirana rugosa | reverse complement strand
CAAACAAAGTATATAACTTTAACCTCCCTGGCGGTAATCCCGAGTGTGGCTTGGGGTGGAATTTCAGTACCATTAGCGGTAACCCCGAGCCACACTCGGGATTGCATTGCTGGATCCAGGCTGGGGTACTCACCTTGTCCCCTGGATCCAGCGATGTCCTCCCGCGGTGTCAGCGTGTCTGTCCCTCCGCCCGATGCTTCTGTGTGCCGGGCTCCGTTCCCTGCAAGCGTTGCGTTGCGTCGCACGGGGACGGAGACCGGCGGGAAATTCAAATAGTGAAACACACAGCACACATACAGTACACTGTAATCTTACAAATTACATTACTGTATGAAATAATTTAACATCCCCTTTGTCCCTAGTGGTTTGCCCAGAGCCCTGCATGCACTTTTATATTATATATGTCATTCTTTCTGCCTGGAAACATGAGAATGTCCATAGCAACCAAAAAGTGTCCCTTTACGTCAAAAGTGTTTTTTATCAGCTAGAAAACACCGATAGTAAATAAGAATGATTTGCAGAATTGAGTGATACTGATTTCTGGGGAAATTTATCATCAGAAACTGAAAGCGACGACAGCGACAATTCTGCAACTGAGCAAATTTCAGTGTTTTTGGTTTGATTACATTATTGAATACATTTTATTACTATTACGTTATTACTTTTGATAATTATTTTTAGTTATTTATTATATTATAATTTATGATTTCATGTTTCAAACTTTTTCATACACGGGATGTCTACTAGACTCTTGTTTGGACAGATTTAAGTGAGTTATTGCTAAGAATTACAGGCCTACAATATAAAACGCCAAATTTCCATGCAAAATAATCGTACCACTTTCAGCACCAAAAATCTGAAATAATCATACCGCCAGGGAGGTTAAGGTGATAATTATTTACAGTGAAACACACACCAAAAAACAAACACAGCAAACAGAAAGCAAAACAAACCTCAAAGACAAAAATAAGAACCAAACCCCCAATGCACAAACAAGAATAACTAATAAACCTAACTACACTATGGACCAAAAATAACTATATACAATATCTGTAATATAAAGGACAAGAGTACAGAGTATACAAGGAAGCAAGGTATCAAGGCTGGGTACCAAGGCAGGAAGCAGGAGCAAGGCAGGTACAGGAAGGTTCAGGTTATCAGGGGACACAAGTACAAGGATCTGGCAGCAAGGGGGCGAACAGGATCCTGACGCACTGGAAAAAGGGAGGAACAGTCTTAAATAGCCATCTAATGGCTGAACCCTGGTGTGGCTGATTGTTACAGCTTGCTGGCTCTGGGGAGACACCTGCTGGTGGCCACTGGAGCTGCAGCAAACAGCCCAGAGCAGCACAGTGCCACCAGTAGGTAAGCTCAATTCTGACATCCTTATTGCCAAATAGGGTTGAATCATTCGGTCATTGAAATCCACCCCCCCATGTAGAGATTGTAATCTTGGACACATGTTGTCTTTTCAATGGGACCTCTTCTTCTTTGAACCTCGACTGTGGTGTGATCATGGATGGTGGATATCATGTGCACATTTCTGTTATCCTTCCACCTCAAGGCCAGCACTTCGATGCTTCTCAAATTTGCTCTTTCCCCCTTTCGCAGTTTTTAGTTCACGATGGATTGTGGGAAGTCCTTCCTATTATTTCCTGGAGGTTCTGCAGGCCAGGGTTTTAGCAACAAATATAGATATTTGAACAGGGGCAAGCTGGTGTAGAAATTATCAAGGTATATGTGGTAACCTTTGTTCGGCAGTGGGTAGGCCAGGTCCCATACAATTTTACCAGATGTGCCCATGTAAGCAGGGCACTCAGGGGGCTCGAGCTGGGAATCTCTTCCTTCGTATATGTGGAATGAATAAAGATATCCCATGACTCTCTTGCAAAGTTTATAAAATTTAACTCTGCATCTGAGCCTTTTGCTATGAATATATTGCTTTATTCCTAGCCAGCCTGAAAAGGGTACCAGGGACTCATCCACTCAAATATGTTGCTCGGGGACATAGAGTTCTGCAAATCGTTGGGAAAAGAAATTTTTCAGTGGGCACATTTTATATAATTTATCGTAATTTGGAGGATTTCGGGGAGGGCACTGGATGTGGTCACTGAAATGAAGGGAATGCATAATCATTTCGTATCGGGACCTGGGCATTGCCGCAGAGTAAATAGGCATGTGGTGGATGGGGTTGGTGGACCAATAGGCATGTCCTTCATTTTTTTTAGCAAGCCCCATGTTTATGACGAAGCCCATAAACAATTTCAGTTCTTCCAAAGGTCAAATCTCTGCACTCAAATGGGCAGGCATATGATGATTGGGGGTTGTTGGAAATATATTGCTGGGCGTATAAATTGGTCTGGTCCATGATAAATTGCAGCAAAGTGTCAGGCAAAAAAAGATAAAAACAATCAATTTCAGTGAATTGCGGTATTGGTATGTGGTATTGGCCTGCACACCTGGCTGTGCGGTGAAAGGGGGGATTCTTGCTGCTCCCAAGCCAGAAGGCAGCAATATTGTGTTGGCAAGACCATCTAGTAGGTATGTAGCAGCCCTGGCTCTTGGGGGACATGACACTCCAGTGTTGGTACTTGGGCATGATTCAGCAGTGCTGGTACTGGGCATTTGTTCCCGGGACCTATCACTGGTGGCAGCGCTGGTAATGGGCCTGGGAATTTGATCCCGATTAATGACAGCAGCGCTGGTACTGGGCCTGGGAATGTGATCCTGGTTGTATACTCACAAAAGTACATAGAAAATTTGCAACGATCGTGTCTAAGCCGGTATCTCAACAAAAGATCGCCCATCCGTTCGGGTGTAGGCATGGTGACGTCAGCACGTAGCTCCGCCCTACATGTTTCGTCAAACGTGACGTCCCCAGTACTTTTGTGAGTATACATTTACATTTTACAATAAAACTGGTTTTTACGTTATTACACTATCTGGCACTTTCTTCATGTGGTATGTGCTGTTGGGGAGGACGATCATCCACTTATCATCCAGTCAGATTCCGTCCTGAAATAGAGCCCCAAGGGAGCGAGTGAGCCTTCATTATACCCTACAGCGGGTTGCAGCTGTCTGCCTACATGACTTACTAGGAATAGTGAGTCATATTGCTCTGGTAAGAGTATACATCTATTAACTCCACATGGTGTGCATGTCCCTTGGTGGTGGTGAAGGTTTAAAGACAGATGATTAAATGTCCATTTAAGGAAGATCATACACATTCATCTCTGACTGGGACTGTTGTCACGATTTTTTCACATATATTTTTGGACTTTCACTTTGAGTACCCACAACTCTTTATTTCAGGCACTTTCTTACACATAGTGTCACGTGGGATTTATGAGTTTTATCACGGACAATTTTCATTAATTGGTTTGAGATATTTTTGCATTTATTATATGATCAATGTTTTCAGTTTTCAGTTTAGCGCGACTGTTTAATTTTATTTCAATGGTCACTGATGGTTGACAGGTGACAGGTGCACTTTATGATGGCAGTCTCTGATGACTGGTGCACTTTATGGGGGCAGATGTGGTGACTGTTGGATGACAGGTGCAATGAGGGGGCATGTGTAATGTGACAGGTGTGCTTGGTGCTTTACACAGTACAAGACACAGATAGGTAACTCACTGATCCTGGCTCTCCTCTCCTCATATTGGAAATGGTGTGTGAGAAGAGAAGAGCTGGTAACAGCTAGTTACCACTCTGTGTTTACATTTGTGATCGGATGTGAGTGGATCACAGCCGATCACATGGTAACAGCCACTGGCTAGTGGCTGTATACTAGTGTCGGTGAAGGGCAGTGTTCCCGGGAACACGCCGTCACCGACATGATCGCACGCATGCGCCGTGTGCATGGGGATAGTCCCATCTGTGATCAGCCGTGACTTCATCACGGCCGATCCCTTTGTAAACAGCCATACCCAATGGCTGTTTACCCCCATCGGTCCCGGGACACGCCACCACTGACAGTGCCGGGATGCACTCGCCCGATCTGGGGCATGTCCGGTTTAAAGAACGTGAGCCGCACCTCCCCTCAGTAATTTGACAGTGGGCGGGCAACGTCTGAAGGGGTGGGGTCACTCAGTTACATCACTGGGTGGCCCCACCCCTCCTTATAAAATAACTGACAAACTGAAGACCGCCCATTCTGGCAGTCACCTCTGGACGGCACGGAAGCGGCGGCGGAGAATGAAGAAGAAGACGATAACGAGAGTAAGGAAGACAATTGAGAGAAGAAGCAAAAGACCAGAAAAAGGAGTGGGGAAGATGGAGGAAGACCAGAGGAAGAAAGAAGAAAAATTGGGGGAAGAAAAAGAGCTATTTTACAATAAAGGACCTGACAAAATCTGCCTACTGTTTTTTGTAACACTACTACACTCCTTTTTTGGTGAATGGGTAGGGGTACAATGTACCCCATACTCATTCACATGGGGGGCTGGAATCTCGGGCCCCCTTACTAAAGGGGGCTTCAAGATTCAGATAAGCCCCCACCCGCAGACCCCCACAACCATCGGCCAGGGTTGTGGGGATGAGGCCATTCTCCCCATCAAAGACCCCAAAGCACCCTCCCCATATTGAGGGCATGTGGCCTGGTATGGTTCAGAGGGGGTGCTCACTCGTTCCCACCCTTCCTGTGCCATGCCAGGGTTGTATGCTCCGATAAGGGTCTAGTTTGGATTTTGGGGGGACCCCACGCCATTTTTTTTAATTTTGGCGTGGAGTTCCCCTTAATATCTATACCAGACCTGAAGGTCTTGCTTTGTATATTTTGGGGGGACCCCACGTCATTTTTTAAAAATTTTGGCGCAACGTTCCCCTTAAAATCCATACCAAACCCAAAGAGCCTGGTTTGGATTAGGGGGGATCCCCACATCATTTTTTTAAACTTTGGCGAGGGGTTCCCCTTAAAATCCATACCAGACCTGAAGGGCCTGGTATAGATTTTGGGGGACCCCCACGTAATTTTTTTAAAAATTTTGGCACGGGGTTCCCCTTAAAATCCATACTAGATCTGAAGGGCCCGGTTTGGATTTTGGGGGGGCCCCCATGCAATTTTTTTTTTTAATTTTGGCGTGCGGTTCCCCTTAACCACTTAAGAACAGTGCCTCTTTCTGAGATTTGGTGTTTACAATTTAAAATCAGTTTTTTTTTTTTTAAAGAAAATGATTTAGAACTCCCAAACATTATATATATATATCTAACACCCTAGAGAATAAAATGCTTGTCATTGCAATACTTTATGTCTCACAGCATTTGTGCAGCAGTCTTAAAAGCATATTTTTTTTGGAAAAAAAAACACTTTTTTTGAATTACAAGATAAGACAGCAGTACAGTTAGCCAAATTTTTTCTATATTGTGAAAGATAATGTTATGCCACGTAAATTGATACCCAATATGTCACAGTTTAAAATTGTGCCGGCTCATGAAATGGCGACAAACTTTGGCACTTAAAAATCTCCATCTGCAAAGTTTAAAAATTTCTACAGGTTACCAGTTTTGAGTTACAGAGGAGGTCTAGTGCTAGAGTTATTGCTCTCGCTCTAACGATTGCGGTGATACCTCACATGTGTGGTTTGAACACCGTTTTCATATGCGGGCAGGACTTATGTATGCATTTGCTTCTGCACGCGAGCTCGGCGAGATACAGCGCTTTTAATTTTTTTTCTTATTTATTTTACTTGTTATTTTTTATTTTTACACTGTCCATTTAAAAAAAAATGGGTCACTTATATTCATATTACAAGGAATGTCAAGACCTCAGATCTCATATCTACACTAAAATACAGAAAAAATGACACTTGCAAAAAAAAAAAATATTGTCTCCTTTAAAAGCATGAGATGACCCAGTCAAACAGGTGCGGGCCCTGCTGTTGTAATTTATTTCAAAACTTATAATGACATGCCCCAGGCTAACAGGTGCAGAAAAATTGGGCCTTGAGTGTCGGTGGTGGCAGAACACTATAACCCCTCCCAATTACTCTTGTTGGGCACAGGAACGGGCCCTACTGTTGTAATTTATTTCAAAAATTGTAATGACATGCCCCAGACAGGTGCAGAAAAATTGGGCCTTGAGTGTTGGTGTTGGCAGAACACTATAACCCCTCACAATTACTCTTGCTGGGCGCAGGAATGGGCCCTACTTTTGTAATTTATTTTAAAAAATGTAATGACGTGTCCCAGGCAAACAGGGCCTTGAGTGTTAGTGGTGGCAGAATACTGTAACTATACTCTATATATCTATTCTTAGTTCTGCCGGAACTGATTCTTTATACTATACACTCAATGAGCTGTATATATAGTCTACACTGAAGGCAGCATAATATATATATATATATACTGTACATATAGATTCTTACACTGCCTGTACTGACTCTATATACTCTACACTGAATGAGCTGTATATATATATATATATATATATAAATATATATATATATATATATAGTCTACACTGAAGGCAGAGTATTTATATATACTGTACATATATATTCTTACACTGCCTGAACTGACTCTATATAATAAATATACACTGAATAAGCTGTATATATAGTCTACACTGAAGGCAGCATATTATATATATATACAGTTGTGCTCATACATTTACATACCCTGGCAGAATTTATGATTTCTTGGCCATTTTTCAGAGAATATGAATGATAACACAACTTTTCTTTCACTCATGGTTAGTGTTTAACTGAAGCCATTTATTATCAATCAACTATGTTCACTCTTTTTAATTCATAATGACAACAGAAACTACCCAAATGACCCTGATCAAAAGTTTACATACCCCAGTTCGTAATACCATGTATTTGCCCCCTTTAACATCAATGACAGCTTGAAGTCTTTTGTGGTATTTGTTTAATGAGGCTCTTTATCTTTTCAGATGGTAAAGCTGCCCATTCCTCTTGTCAAAAAGCCTCCAGTTCCTGGAAATTCTTGGACTGTGTTGCATGAACTGCAGGTTTGGGTTCTCCCCAGAGTGGCTCAATGATATTGAGGTGAGGAGACTGAGATAGCCACTCCAGAACCTTCATTTTATTCTGCTATAGCCATTGACTGGTCGACTTGGCCTTGTGTTTGGGATCATTGTCTTGTTGGAATGTCCAAGTACGTCTCATGCACAGCTTTGTGGCTGATGAATGCAAATGTTCCATCATTATTTTTTGATTACATACTGAATTCATCTTGCCATCAAGCTTGACCAAATTTCCTGTGCCTTTGTAGCTCACACATCCTCAAAACATCAGCGATCCACCTCTATGTTTCACAGGACTTGTTGACGCCTCTCCAAAGGTAGTGTTTCTGGTTGTGGACAAAGACTCAATTTTGGTCTCAGCACTCCAAATGGCTTTGTGCCAGAAAGTTTGAGGCTTGTCTCTGTGCTGTTTGGCATATTGTAAGCGGGATACTTTGTGGTATTTGCATAGTAATGGCTTTCTTCTGGCGACTTGACCATGCAGCCCATCTTTCTTCAAATGCCTCCTTATTGTGCATCTTGAAACAGACTGTCAGGGACATAGTACAGAGCCACAGTTGCGCGGGTATGTGCGCATGAGTGCACAGGTCCCCACAGGAATTCTCCAAACGGAGAATGTGCAGGGGCGTGCACCATGCGCATGCTCACTAGTGCAAATTGGCACCAATGGCCCTTTAAAAGAACAGCAGCTGCACTTATGCAGTGCAGTCTGATCTGCAGCTATACCTGAGTTCCTGAATATCTGCTATATCTGTAAAGACCCGGCTTGTCTTGATTATCCTGCCTTCTCCAATCCTGAACCCGGCTTGTCTGACCTTGCTTGAAAGAACTATTATTCCTGCTAAACCTGTTGCCAACCTTGTGCCTGTTATCTGACCATTCTCTGTCTGCCGTCTGATGTACCTGATACCCTGTTTTGACCCGGCTTGTCTCACCCTGCTCCAGTCTGCTGCTGAATCTGCATCCTGTGTCTGGGACTGCTGCTCTGCATCTATTCACCTGCATCCAGCTGTGATCATACCGAGCTCATCTGGTGAGACCTGCACCTGAAATCCTACCAGTGACTGTGGCTTCCACAGGCACTCCTACCCCACTGAGCTACTGGGCTACTGTTCCCATTCCAGTGGTCCTCTGAGCCAGAGTTGTATGAGAGGTCTCCTCAGGCTCTACACCAAGGTACGTAACAAACGTTACAGTATCAGACAGCCATTTATGCAGGAGGAACCACATCTATGGAGGAGATTTGTCAACATATTTCAGCTTTCATGCAAGCCGTACAGAATCTCCAAGCAGCCTATACCAGATTGGAAGAGCATGTGCAGACCCTGGTTCCTGAGAGGACCACTACAGCAACTCCTGCTCCTGCTTCTGACCCTATCTCACAGACTGTTGCTTCTCACTCCATGGTGATGCCACCACCCAAACCCCAGGTTCCCACGCCTGAAAGATTTTCCAGAAACCGAAGCCAGTTTAGTGCCTTCCGAAATGTTTGCCAGCTTTACTGCGCTCTGCAACCCCAGAATTTTTCTTTGGAAGTTACCAAGGTCGGGTTCATTCTCCGTACTACAAGGAGACCTGGACCTGGGCCCATCAGTTGCCAGAGACAAATAGTGTGCACGTACAGAATATGGCAACCTTCTTTGATGCTATGGCTGCACTCTATGATGACCCCCAGTGAACTACCATGGCGGAATCTGCCCTTCACACAGCAGGGCCATAGATGGGCCGAGGACTACGTTGCTGATTTTAGGTGCTGGAGCACAGATACCCAGTGGAATGATGCAGCCCTGTGGCACCAATTTTGCATGGGCCTCTCTGAAGGTCTGAAGGATGAACTGGCCCGGGTTGGAATACCCAACTCCCTTGAAGCACAGATTGCTTTGTCCATACAGATTGATCGCCGATTCCACGAGCGGAGCCAGGAGAGATCAACCCAGCAACCTTGTCCTGTATGGATGACGCCGAGAGCTCCTATTCCTGCTTCATTCAGCTCCGCTCCCATCAGTTCAGCTCCAGTCAACTCCACACTTGATATGCCCGTACTCATGCAATTGGGCCTAATGCGACCCACACTGGCTCCTGAAGAGCGGCTATGCCACCGGCAGAATAATTTATGCCTCTACTGTAGAGAACCGGTAAATCTATGCCAGACCATTATTCGAGCGTGCACGTACTGTATATAGTCTACACAGTGGTGTAGTGGTTAGCACTTTCGCCTGGCAGCAAAAGGGTCACCGGTTCAAACCACAACACTACCTGCCTGGAATTTGCATGTTCTCCCTGTGCTTGCGTGGGATTACTCCGGTTTCTTCCCACACTCCAAAAACATGCTGGTAGGTAAATTATATCCTGTGTAAAATGGCCCTAGTATATGTATGAATGTGAGTTAGGGACCTTTGATTGTAAGCTCCTTGACGGTAGGGACTGAATGGAATATACAATATATATGTAAAGCACTGTGTCAATTGACAGTGCTATGTAAGTACCTGAAATAAATCAACTGAATGCAGCGTATTATATATACCATACTGTACATATATATTACTACTCTGACTGTATATACTGTATGCCACTGCCTAACCTTTTGCTATCTCCACAAATGTTTTCACTATATTCGGCCGCTGTGTAAGTGGCCTTATATAGTGTAGGCATGAACTCAGACCCGCTGAACAATGATTGGCCAAAAGCACCCTGCCTTTGGCCAATCATGGCTCTCACAGCAGAGCATGCTGTGATTGGCCAAAGCACGTAGGTCATGTGCATGCTTTGGCCAATCAGCGGGCGGTATCCCCCCACAATTTCACTGCATTATGGGCCTCTCAAGTTTCCCATGAGCACTCCATAATGTTTGGGATTCAGTAACCCCCCCCCCGATGTTTGAGTCGAACATACGTTTGACTCGAACCGGGGGACCATCCCAATTGACCATGGATGTACATCGCGAGACACTTTTTTAACATAAAAGATTGGACGAAAAATGTCTCAATTTTTAAAAACATTTTTACACTTTTTAGGTGAATGGGTATGATGTACCCAATACCCATTCACATAGGGGGCTTCCACATTACGATCAGCCCCCCAAACGCAGACCCCAACAACCACAGTTGTCGGGAAGAGGCCCTTGTCCCCATCAACATAGGTACAAGGTGATTTGGGGTGGGGGGGCGCAGAGCCCCCCCACCCCAAAGTACCCACCCCCTCATGTTAAAAGCATGTGGCCTGGTTTGGTCCAGGAGGGGGGCAGGCCCTCACCTGTCCCCCCATCCTGACCTCCAGGCTGCATGCTCAGAAAGGGTCTTAGTTTTGGGGGATCCCCTGCCATTTTGTAAAAAAATTTGGAGTGGGCTTCCCCTTAAAATCCATCCCTGAGCCAAAGGGCTTGGTATGGATTGAGGGGACAATACATTATAGCCGCAAGCAAGTTGAAATTAAATTTTTGATCAATGTAGGGGAGGATGTGGGAGCTATATTTGGTGTGGGTGGGGCTCATTGATTTGTTTATTTAGCATCGCCACACAATTGCTTTCAGCCCATGTGCACACAGCACTTCCTGTTTACAGTCACATTACACTTCCTGCTCATGTACATCATGCAAATATAAATGAGAAGGTGACTTATCAGTGCTGGTTCACACAAGTGCAAAGCAAGAACCCTGCAAATCCCGCATCGCACCCGACTTAGACAGTTCACACTGCCATATGCAAACTGCTGGGTGTGTCAATAGAAAGCTAATGACACCCCCAAATCAGTTTGCAGATCGCACTGCAAACTGCAAATTCAGACAGGAATCGGATTGCATGTGAACACCATGTGATCTGATTCTGCTTCGTAACAAAAAAGGGTCCTGTGCGAGTTTGGTCAGGATGCGATGCGAATTCAGCCATACTATCTGTATGGCTGAATTTACATAGCACAGATCGCATGTGATTTGCACTTACTCACATGCGATCTCGGACACCACAACAGTGTGAACCGGCCCTAAGGAAGGTAATCCACTTCCCCCAAACCACCACCTCCCAAAACAAATTTAAAAAGTAAGTTACAAAAGAGAACAACAACAAGCAAAAGCATTTTCATTTTATTTTGCTAGCAGAAACACAAGTATGTAAATGTTTACTGGCATTAAAGTATTTACAGTATATACACATTTATCAAAACAGTTAGCAATTGGGTTTGAGGGGCCCTGCTCATAGGAGCTTACAATCTAAAATTGGACCAAACCTTACAGTGGACACACCTTTACTTTCACCCTGCATAACTGCCCACGCATTTCATAAAATGACTAAACATCTACATGACATTATTAGCTGCAAAATTACAGAAAGATAATTAACAGTCATTCTAACAAAGCATTACAACATAATATTTAAAAATGCATATATTCAAACAATAACACCCACCACCCCCAACATTCTACACACATACATTGGGGAGTATTTTCTCCTAGAAGAATGCATGGTAAGACAAACAATACACACCCCAATCGGACAGCATGGTCAAATCAAGCCACTTTTGATGGTCAAAATGCACAATAATTTCAGCAAACAGCTCTAGTAAGGCATTTGTCATTAGCAAAATATTATTACTTCTCCCACAAAAACCACAGCAACAAACCTGACCTCTCATCAGGCCAAACCAACACCCCCTACTGAATTTCCTTATATAAGCTAGCACTGACACATGCCCAATAGCAGTACATGCCCACCAGTATCTTTCAATCTGTCTTTTCAAATGTATTTCACCTGAGGGGCTGCAATACCTAATACTATTTGCTGTGTTAACACTTGGCTATGTTCATCAGATTAGTATAACTCCAGGACAAGATTCTAAGTCAGTGGTTCTCAACCCTGTCCTCAAGTACCCCCAACAGGTCATGTTTTCAGGCTCTCCATTATTTTGCACAAGTGATTTGATCCGTTTCACTGCCTTAGTAATTACCACAGCTGTTTCATCTGAGGGAAATCCTGAAAGCATGACCTGTTAGGGTGCCTTGAGGACTGAAGTTGGGAAACACTGATCCAAGCAACAGTTTTCAAACCAAATGTAACTGTGCAGTGTAAACCCTACAATTTGAAATGGCCAAGTCCCTGGCTGCAATGAGCTTCCAATTTAAAGTCCCAAAATAACTTGCTTACATTTCAGACTATTTGGACAAGAGACTAATAAAATGCCAGCCTGTCTTTGGATTGTGATGAGAAACCCAACCAGGGGTTTATTATAAACTTCAACACAAGCATTAGCATATTGGGGACATGAACCGGCAACCTTTTGGGTGCCAGGTGGATTTGCTAACCACTTAGCTAGTGAGCAGTGAGCACGTGTCTTGTCCATCGCTGTGGTGTGAACCAGCCCTAAGTCCATAGCCATGCTCAGTATCACAAGTAATATACAATAGATTGTCCTAAGTATTGGGAAATGTGCCTTTACACACACATGAACTATAATGGCAGCCCAGGGTTCAGTATAGAGTTGGGCCACCATTTGCAGCTATAACAGCTTCAACTCTTCTGGGAAGGCTGTCCATAAGGTCTAGGAATGTGTCTATTGGAATGTTTGGCCATTCTTACAGAGTGCATTTGTGAGGTCAGGCACTGATGTTGGATGAGAAGGCCTGGCTTGCAGTCTCTGCTCTAATTCAGCCAAAAAAAGTTATATCAGGTTGAGGTCAGGACTCTGTCGAAGAATCAAGGTCATTTCCCTTGAGAATTCCGTAGTCGTTATGTAAAACACGTTAAAATACGAGGGTTGAAACCCCTACCGGGGAAGGACAAGGTTGTACTGACGCGTGGTCACGTGTTTCAGGTATTTCTGTACCTACTACCTCGAACCACACCTCTTTGAAATGACCGGACGTGTCTCAGGACTGGAGTTGGACTATATTGAAAAAAACCGACTTAATCTCGTCTCTGACGTTCGGTCCGGAAGAGTAGGTTGTAGTCACGGACTGGAGTGTTTACGTGAGA
>BLSH010149784.1:136422-151911 GCA_018402905.1 Glandirana rugosa | reverse complement strand
TCTCAACCCTGTCCTCAAGTACCCCCAACAGGTCATGTTTTCAGGCTCTCCATTATTTTGCACAAGTGATTTGATCAGTTTCACTGCTTTAGTAATTATCACAGCTGTTTCATCTGAGGGAAATCCTGAAAGCATGACCTGTTAGGGTGCCTTGAGGACTGAAGTTGGGAAACACTGATCCAAGCAACAGTTTTCAAACCAAATGTAACTGTGCAGTGTAAACCCTACAATTTGAAATGGCCAAGTCCCTGGCTGCAATGAGCTTCCAATTTAAAGTCCCAAAATAACTTGCTTACATTTCAGACTATTTGGACAAGAGACTAATAAAATGCCAGCCTGTCTTTGGATTGTGATGAGAAACCCAACCAGGGGTTTATTATAAACTTCAACACAAGCATTAGCATATTGGGGACATGAACCGGCAACCTTTTGGGTGCCAGGTGGATTTGCTAACCACTTAGCTAGTGAGCAGTGAGCACATGTCTTGTCCATCGCTGTGGTGTGAACCAGCCCTATGTCCATAGCCATGCTCAGTATCACAAGTAATATACAATAGATTGTCCTAAGTATTGGGAAATGTGCCTTTACACACACATGAACTATAATGGCAGCCCAGGGTTCAGTATAAAGTTGGGCCACCATTTGCAGCTATAACAGCTTCAACTCTTCTGGGAAGGCTGCCCATAAGGTCTAGGAATGTGTCTATTGGAATGTTTGGCCATTCTTCCAGAGTGCATTTGTGAGGTCAGGCACTGATGTTGGATGAGAAGGCCTGGCTTGCAGTCTCTGCTCTAATTCAGCCAAAAAAAGTTATATCAGGTTGAGGTCAGGACTCTGTGCAGGCCAGTAAAGTTTCTCCACACCAAGCTCCATCATCCATGTCTTTATGGACTTTGTGCACTGGTGCGCAGTCATGTTGGAACAGGAAGGGGCCATCCCCAAAGTTGGGAGCATAAAATTGCACAAAATGTATTGCTGATGCCTTAAGAGTTCCCTTTACTGGAACTAAGAAGCCAAGACCAACTTTCACGTACCTGGTGGATGAGTCTGACTTATGCAGTGGGTGACCTCCCTTACTACCCTGACTCAGGAACCCCTGGCAGAGTAGACAGGTGGCTCGGGAGTGCAGGATGGCATGAGGGTCGGACTGGGTCACTGAAGTTGGCAGAAGTCTGTTGGTGCACTCGTGCACTTGAAGAATGGTCGTACAGGCCGGGCCGTGAAACAGGCTGGCGGTGCGGTACCAGAGGAGCAGGCAGATGGATGGTCAGGTTCAGGCAGGGTCATTAACAGGCGGGCAGGCAAGGTATAGAAGGGCTAGGCAAGAGAGTGGTCGTAGACAGTCCAGGGGTCGGTAAAGGCGGAAAACAGCAAAGTCAGGCAGGCCGGGTCACAGGAACAGATAATCAAAGTACAGGTAGATCAGGAACACACACTAAATGCTGTAGATCAGACAGCACTTGCTGCAGGGCGTGTTCAGTTGAAATAGAGCCATCTGGCGCTGTTTGCGGTGCGTGCGCACTCGCGAACGTGCATAGACGTGCGTGGACTCGCCCAGGCGCATGCATAGGCGCTAAAGTTCAGAAAGATGAGGGATTTCTCCTAACATTGCCCCCCCAAGGGACAGCCTCCGGATGCCCAGCTGGGCCTTCAGATCTGGATGGTATCTCCAAAACGACCGGATAAGTTCACTGGCATGGATGTGCCCTTCAGGTTCCCAGGAACTTTCCTCTGGTCCGTACCCTTTCCATTTGACCAGGTACTGAATCAAGCCCCCTCTTCTTCTGCAGTCGAGGATGGCCTCAAATTCGTACTCCTCCTCTCCATCCATAAGAACCGGTTCAGGTGGGGCCGCGTTCCTACCTGGAAACAGATCCCTTGTTACAGGTTTGAGAAGGGTGACGGGGAATACTGGGTGTACTCGAAGTGAAGAGGGTAGATCCAGCTCATAAGCCATACTGTTGACTCTTCTCTTGACTGGAAAAGGCCCCATGAGTCTAGGTCCCAGTTTCCATGAGGGGCACGAGAGCTTTAGGTCCCTGGTAGAAAGCCAGACCTGATCTCCAGGTTTCAAGTCCAGCTCCCCCCACCTCCTTCTGTCAAAAGTCAGTTTATTATATTATTATGTTATTCCGTTCAAGAAAGTTGGTGATGTCTTGCACAGCCGGTACGGCACTTTCAGGTACCACGTTGGGAAGGAAGGAGGGGTGGTAGCCGAGATTCGCCCAGAATGGTGACTGGTTGGTGGCCGAATGAACTGAGTTGTCATAGGCAAACTCGGTTACCTGTAGCAGGGAGACCCAATCGTCCTGGCCAAACGAGGAGTAACAGCACAGATACTGCTCCAGGGTCTGGTTTGTTCTCTCCGTCTGGCCGTTGGTTTGAGGATGGTAAGAGGAGGAGAAGGCTAATTCAATTTCTAAGGCTGAGCACAGTGCCTTCCAGACCCTGGGCGTAAACTGTACCCTTGATCGGCCACGATTCTGGTTGGGAGGCCATGGAGGCGGACAATTTCTTTAATTAATTAGCCGTCTGGGCTGCTGAAGGTGTGCCTTTCATGGGGACAAAATGAGCCATCTTTGTGAGGTGGTCGGCTACTACGAAGATGGTTGAGAATCCTTCAGATGGGGTAGTTCCACTATAGAATCCATAGAGAGTTGCGACCATGGGCGTTCAGGGATAGCAAGTGGATTCAG
The DNA here is from genome assembly GCA_018402905.1 of Glandirana rugosa. NCBI lineage: Eukaryota > Metazoa > Chordata > Amphibia > Anura > Ranidae > Glandirana > Glandirana rugosa. The sequence continues at coordinate 149,215 of BLSH010149784.1, read as the reverse complement.
AAGCCCCCAAGCTTTGGTTCTGTCAACCTTGCTGCTAGCACAGACAGGGCAGGCCTTCACGTATTCTCTGCAATCCTTATCGGCTATTGACCACCAGAACGACCTGGAGAGCAGGTCTGCAGTCTTGCGACCTCCAAAATGTCACGCCAGCTTGTGGTCATGGCATAGTTCCAGAGCTGCCAGATGCTGCTCTTCAGGGACAAAAATTTTCAGCCCGAACCACCACAGCCCATCTTGAAGGGTCACCCTGGGATCCGGTGAGGTAGGGGACCCGGCTACGGATCACCTGATCTGGGATAAGAGGTCCTCTTGGATCAAAAGGAAATTATGTGCTGGGAGGATGGTATCAGGAAGAGAGAGGTGTCCCCTGGTTCCAGGAACATCCAGGACAGAGGGTCCGGCTTCACGTTTTTTGATCCAGGCCTGTAGGTGATATGAAGCTGAAAGTGGGAGAAGAATAGAGCCCATCTGGCCTGACGAGGTTTAAGTCTCTTGGCAGTGCGTAAATACTCCAAGTTTTTAATGGTCCGTAAAAATGAGGACTGGGTGCACGGCTCCCTCCAGCAGGTACTGCCATTCTTGGAGAGCAGATTTTATGGCAAGAAGCTCCCTATCCCCCACATCATAGTTGCGTTCCGGAGGTGTCAACTTCCGGGAGTAAAAGACAATTGGGTGCAGTGCGGCTTTTGGTCCTTGTCTTTGGGAAAAGACCGCTCCGACTGCTGACTCAGAGGCGTCCACCTCCAGTATGTAGGGCAAAGCAGGGTCAGGGTGTCTCAGGATCGGAGATGAGGTGAAGAGCTTCTTGAGTCACTGAAAGGCTGCTTGCGCTTCAGGGGTCCAGTGGAAGCGGGAGGTCTGCTTCGTAAGTTGGGTGATGGGTGTGATTACCGCCGAGAACCCCTTGACAAACTTCCGGTAAAAATTGGCAAAGCCGACAAAACGCTGCACTGCCTTTTTATCGGTAGGTGTTGGCCAATTCACAATGGTGGAGACCTTCTGGGGGTCCATTGTAATGCCTGAGACTGAGAGGATAAAGCCCAGGAAGGAGATGCTGGAGCACTCAAACGCGCACTTCTCAGCCTTGGCGTAGAGGCCGTGCTGACGAAGGCAGCTTAGCACGCTCTTGACATGGGTTCAGTGCTCCTCCAGGGAAGGGGAGAAGATGAGGATGTCATCTAAATACACCACCACAAACTGATAGAGGAAGTCCCGGAAGATATCATTAACGAGATGCTGAAATGTTGCTGGTGCATTGCAGAGTCCAAATGGCATGACTAAATATTCATAATGGCCGAACCGGGTCCGGAAGGCTGTTTTCCATTCATCCCCCTCCCTGATCTGAATGAGGTTGTAGGCCCCTGCGGAGGTCCAGTTTGGAGAACACGGTGGCAGAACCTAGCTGATGGAACAACTCCGGAACCAGCGGGAGAAAGTATCGGTTCTTGACCGTGATTTTATTGAGGTCTCTATAATCAATGCAGGGTCTCAGGGATTTGTCCTTTTTCTGCACAAAGAAAATTCCGGCCCCAGCAGGGGACGTAGAGGGCCTGATGAATTCCTTAGCTAGATTCTCATCCAGATAGGACTTAAGCGCTGCTAGTTCCTTCTCGGAAAGTGGATAAATCCTGCCGAATGGTACCTCTGTGCCGGGAAGCAGCTCAATGGGGCAGTCATAGGGACGGTGTGGCAGCAAGACATCTGCCCCTTTCTTGCTGAATACGTTGAGGTAGTCATGGTATAGAGCAGGGACAGCTAGGCGGACTTCCGAGTCCGGGCTGGACGCTGTTAGGAGCGATCCAGCAGGAGGTGGGAAGCAGTGGTGCTGACAGTAGGTCGAGCTGAATTGTACGCTGTCAGTGACCCAGTCGATGTGCGGGCAGTGTGCTCGAAGCCAGGGCAATCCAAGGATGACTGGAGCCAGTGGGGATGCTATGGCGTCAAAGAGCAGGAGTTCAGAATGACCCTCACATGTTCGAGTCAAGAGGGGGATGGTCTCATGAGTCACCGACCCAGATTTGATGGGCGACCCGTCAGCCAGATGAAGAGTCATTGGGCGCGCCTTGGGCCTGAGGGGTACCTAATGTAGAGCTGCAAAGTTCAGGTACATAAAACAGCCGCAGGCTCCAGGGTCTATAATGGCTGAGATGGAGGCATCCCCTCTGGGCAGTTGCAGGATTAAGGCAAGGACTGTGTGTGTCTTAGGGTCGGGAATGCTCAGTATCTCTCCTTGGTTGCATGTAGGGGTCATGCCTGACTTGATGGGGCAGGTCCGTACTGAGTGTCCTGAGCCTCCGCAATACAGACACAATCCATTGGATGATTGTCTCTGTCACTCTTCAGGAGGAAGGGTTAGGCGTTGTGGACCACCCAACCGGAGTACCGGAGGGTGCTCGAAGTAGGAGGAGTACCTGGGGGTGCCAGACTTTTCAGTACAATGTTCCCGCAGTCGGCGATCGATTTGAATGGCCAAATCGATCAGGGCATCCAGAGTTGGTAGCACACCCACACAAGCCAATTCGTCCTTAAGTGGCTCGGACAGACCCATCCGGAACTGGAACCGGAGAGCTGCATCGTTCCATGCGGTGTCAGCACTCCAGCGCCAGAACTCCGCCACATAGTCCTCAGCGGGACGGTGGCCTTGCTGGAATGCATGGAGGGCGGCCTCTGCAGAGGCGGCTAGATGCGGGTCCTCATAAAGTCTGGTCATAGCCTGGAAGAACTGGGCAAGGCTTGTGGTCTCAGGAGCCATGTGCTCCAGTAGGCGGAACCCCTGGTAGAGTAGACAGGTGGCTCGGGAGTGCAGGATGGCATGAGGGTCGGACTGGGTCACTGGTGTTGGTAGAAGTCCGTTGGTGCACTCGTGCACTTGAAGAATGGTCTACAGGCCGGGTCGTGAAACAGGCTGGCGGTGCGGTACCAGAGGAGCAGGCAGATGGATGGTCTGGTTCAGGCAGGGTTGTTAACAGGCGGGCAGGCAAGGTACAGAAGGGCTAGGCAAGAGAGTGGTCATAGACAGTCCAGGGGTCGGTACAGGTGGAAATCAGCAAAGTCAGGCAGGCCGCATCACAGGAACAGATAATCAAGGTACAGGTAGATCAAGAACACACACTAAATGCTGTAGATCAAACAGCACTTGCTGCAGGGTGGGTTCAGTTGAAATAGAGCCGCCTGGCGCATAGGCGCTAAAGTTCCAAAAGATGAGGGATTTCTCCTAACAAAAAACCCCTGAAAAACAATCCTACATCATAACCCCCCCCCTCCACCAAATGATTTGGACCAGTGCACAAAGCAAGATCCATGAAGACATGCTTCGGGGTGGAGGAACTTGACTGGCCTGCACAGAGTCCTGACCTCAACCAGATAGGACACCCTTTGGCTGAATTAGAACGGAGACTGTGAGCCAGGCCTTCTCATCCAACATCAGTGCCTGACTTCACAAATGCTCTTCTGGAAGAATGGCCAAATACTTACATCCTAAACCTTATGGACAGCCTTCCCAGAAGAATTGAAGCTGTTATAGCTGCAAAGGGTGGCCAACTCAATATTGAACCCTATAGACTAAGACTGGGGTGCCATTAAAGTTCATATGCATGTAAAGGCAGGCATCCCCATTGCCTAGCTAGTGTATCTGCCAAGATTTGCAATGGTGGTGGAACCCTCCTACACATAAATACTACATTTAGACATAAACGTAGACATTTAGGTAAGGCCCTGAGTCATGTTTAACAACATAGAGAGGACAAACAACATTTCTACATGAAGTGACATGCTTGGGAATCTAACTCAGGACGTCTGCAATGGTAGACAGAATTGCTACCTATTAAACAACGGGGCTACTACACGTCAAATCCTCCTACACATAAATACACAGATGCTGCATGTCTAGGAATATATAGGACTTACATTAGTCAGGAGTTAATCTTCTAAATTTAATCTGTGATTTTTGGTGGTTCTTGCTGCGTGAGCATAGAATAGTAATCTTATCCTCAGATTTTTGGTAATGATATTTTTATTTCTGATGTTGGTACAGATATCACTTTTTTGTGGCTCAAATTAGGATCATTTGCAAAGAATAACAAATAAAAAAATAGGACTAATTTTAAATTTCCATAAGCAATGGTATTGTTTGTGGTTTGTAAAGACACCTGTGTGAGTTTGGGGAAATGTTTTTGTGAGATAGATATCAACAAGTGAAAGTGACAGAGAAAAAAATATTTAACCAAAACATAAAAAGATTATTCTAGCATTCTTAAAAACAAAATAGATTATCAAAATTGCAACATTGTTGCAAGGACAATTTCTTTGAGATAAAGATACATTTCATCTCAACATGAAATGGATTTATTTGAGAAATTAACAATTGTACCATTAGAACGAATGGCTGAAACTTGCATTGTTCTACATAACTCTCATCTTCACTCCCAAAAAATCGGTGTAAAATAACTCTCATTATGGTATTTACTATCTACTCAAGGAATTACTCCATGAGAGTTATTTTGTGTCTGAGCATGCTCAGTTGTGCTCAGCTGTGCTCTGAACCTAGGAGTAAAGAGACAGGTCTCTTCTCAGACTTTTTAAGATATTTCAGTGTAGAAATCACTTTTCCACACAGTTTAAAAGCAGATGATCTTTAAACAATATACTGCATATTTTAGTACAATTTAGGGGATCAGATCATGCTCCAAACATTATTTCTATTTGCACTACTTCAGGTCTGGACTGGAGTAAGGTGTTGGCCCTTATCTGTGACCTGTGCGCTATAGTAAATTCAAGTTTGGGAGTAATTTGCGGCAGCCGCTATAGTGAATTCCATTTGTGCGCTATTTACCGCTATTTGCAGTTTTCTGACGTTTAATAGCGCACAGTTGTGCAAATGTGAGCCTGAGCGGTATAGTAAATTACTCCCATAGTGTTACTGTTTGGCATTTTGTATGAGGTTGCTAGTGGTTCTGCAGAAGGAGCAAGCTGGAAATACCTGCATGCCAGGGAGTTGGTCTTTTTGGATCCCGTCATAGAAATGTACAGGTAATGAGTATAATATCTCCATGTTTTTTTCTATTTATAAAATACTTTCTGATTTTAAGCATTTCAATTAATATGCTTTTAGTTTGTTAACCACGTATGCTCCACAAGATTTTACCACCTTCATAACTAGCCCATTTTTTGCAATTCGGCACAGCACTATTTTAACTGGTGATTGCCCGGTCATGCAATGATGTACACAAAAAAAAATTATATTATTTTTTTTTTACACAAATAGAGCTTTCTTTTGGAGGCGTTTGACCACTAAGACTTTTTGCAATGTAAATGAAAAAAGTCAGAACATTTTGAAAAAATGATATTTTCAACTGTCTGCAAAACATATTCAATTTTTTTTTGTTTTATAAATTTTGGCCAAAATGTTTTCTGCTACATGTGTATGTAAAAACTCCCAATAAGTGAATAATACAATACACAAATTCACTGCTCTTACCAAAAAATAAAAATCCAAAATAAATAACTTTACTATGGATCATTTGACATCCACCCATAGACACTCATCCTTAACCTCCTCCCATCTGCGCCATAGCCGATTGATGGCTACAGTGCGGCTCTAAAATGCCGGGAGGACGTCAATAGACGTGCTCCCAGTCGTGTGCACCCCGCATGGGGGGGGGATCTGTGATCGCCGTGTCCCTTGGACACAGCTGATCACAGATCATGGTAAATGGCCAATCACAGCGGCCATTTACCACCTGATGGGGATGTCTAATGAGAGATGATCTCAAATGTAAACATATGAGATCTCTCATGGACGGCTCTTCCTCCTCACACAGAGACAGCGTATGAAGAGGAGAGCTTCTGTGATTTAATGTGAGTGACCTCTACTCCATTACCAGTTGGTTACAGTGACCAAAGTGCCAAAACAGTGCCCAAAAAGTGCCCCTCAGGGTCAGTGCCCACCTGTGCTATTTATCAGTGCCCCCATCTGTGCCATTCATCATTGCCCACACCTGTGCCATTCATCAGTGCCCACCTGTGCCAATCATCAGTGCCACCTCATCAGTGCACATCTGTGCCACCTCATCAGTGCACATCTGTGCCCCATCTGTGCCAGTCATCATTGCCCACCTGTGCCAGTCATCAGTGCCCATCTATGCCAGTCATCAGTGCCCATCTGCACCGCATAATCAGTGCATATCCGTGCCAGTCATCAGTGCTCATCTGTGCCGCATAATCAGTGCACATCTGTGCCAGTCATCAGTGCCCATCTGTACTGCATAATTAGTGCCCATCTGTACCAGTCAGTGCTCATCTGTGCCACATAATCAGTGCCCATCTGTGCCAGTCATCAGTGCTCACCTGTGCGGCATAATCAGTGCTCACCTGTGCGGCATAATCAGTGCACATCTGTTCCGCCTCATCAGTGCACATCTGTGCCAGCTCATCAGTGCACATCTGTGTCATAAGTGCCCATCTGTGCCAGTCATCGGTGCCCATCTGTGCCAGTCACCAGTGCCTATCTGTGCTGCATAATCAGTGCCCATCTGTGCAAGTCATTAATGCTCATCTGTGCCAGCTCATCAGTGCTCATCTGTGCCAGTCATCAGTGCCCATCTATGCCAGTCAGTGCCCATCTATGCCGCATAATCAGTGCACATCTGTACCGCATAATCAGTGCACATCTGTGTCATCAGTGCTCATCTGCGCCAGTCATCAGTGCCCATCTGTGCCAGTCAGTGCCAATCTGTGCCGCATAATCAGTGCACATCTGTACCGCATAATCAGTGCACATATGTGCCAGTCATTAATGCTCATCTGTGCCGCATAATCAGTGCACATCTGTGCTGCCTCATCAGTGCACATTGTGTCATCAGTTCCCATCTGTGCCAGTCATCAGTTCCCATCTATGCCAGTCATCAGTGCCCATCTGTGCCATATAATCAGTGCACATCTGTGCCACCTCATCAGTGCACATCTGTTACCAGTGCCCACCTGTGCCAGTCACCAGTGCCAGTCATCAACAAAAATATGGCCAAAAGATCCTTTTCCGCCGAGGAGGCATACCAAATTTTAGCTGCGGCCGATGAGAGCAACGGGGAGCTCTCTACTTCAGATTCCTCTTTAGATTCTGAGTCTGATGTCAAGTATGAGCCTGTCCTCAGCAGTGAAACACTGACTGACTCAGAGGAGGAAGATGGTCCTCCTGCTAGACGAAGGCATTTTGGTGAGGAGGAAGTAGCATCAACCAGCACCGCAGTGCAGTCCACCAGCACCGCAAGGCCATCCACCAGCACTGCACGGCCATCCACCAGCACTGCACGGCCATCCACCAGCACTGCAGTACCTCAGCCCCAAAGGGTTGGGACCCATGCTGTCCTTCCCTATTCCCTTCAAAATCCAACGTGGCTTCCTTCTGATTCAGGAGAAGCTAGAATTCCCCCGTTCACTGCCCAGCCAGGAGTCCAGGTGGGCATGGACAATTTTTCACCAATGGATTTTTAAAATTATTTTTTACAGAGGACATGCTTGCCTCAGTTGTGGCCCAGTGCAACTTATATGCACAACAATTTATTAGAAACAATCCCACATCATATTATTCACGCCCCTTCGAGTGGAGAGAGCTTACAATGGAGGAGTTCAAGAGTTTTTTGGGACTCACATTTTGTATGGGACTCAACAAAAAGAATGAATTATGATCCTATTGGTAAACCCATCCCATCGACCACATGCCAGTCTTCTCCATGATAATGTCCCGAACAAGATATCTAATGATAATGAGGTTCCTGCACTTCAACGACAACACACAGTGCCTTCCCCAAAATGACCCCAATTTCGATAAGCTTTATAAAATTCGGCCAATACTTAATTATTTTTCAGAGAAATTCTCCCAGTTTACCCCAGACCAACATATCTGTGGTAAGCAGTTTATTTCAAGCAAGAGGAACCGCTATGGGGTCAAAATATACAAACTTTGTGACAGAGCCACGGGGTATACTTATGCCTTCATATTGTACGAAGGAAAGGACTCCCAGCTGCATCCCCCTTATTGCCCCGACTATTTTTGATCGAGTGGAAAAATAGTTTGGAATCTTATTTATCCACTTCTAGAAAAAGGCTAACATTTATACGTAGACAACTTCTACACCAGTCTGCCTCTGTTCCGACACCTTCACCTGAAGAACACGCCAGCATGTGGCACTGTCAGAAAGAACAGGAAGGGTTTTCCTCAATGGCTCATCAATATGAGGTTAAGAAGAGGGGAGACGGTGAGCCTGCGAAATGAGGAGATTCTGGCAGTGAAGTGGAGGGACAGAAGGGATGTCTACCTACTGTCATCAATTCATAATAATACCTTCGTGGAGATCCCCAGAAGGAATGGCCCAATCCAGAAGCTAAGATGTGTACATGAGTACAATTTATTAATGGGGGGAGTCGAGTACAAAGACCAAATGCTGGAACCATACCTTGTCACAAGACGGACATATCACTGGTACAAAAAAGTAGCGATTTATTTTTTTCCAATTGGCCATATATAATTCCTATGTATGTTACTGAAAAAAATCCACTGAAAGCCCCCAACCCTTCCTTGGCTACCAGAAGATAATCATCACCGCCCTACTATTTCCGAATGGCCCGCCAGAAAATATTCGATCCGATTCTTATAGTCGACTCTCCGAACGCCATTTTATTGATAAGTTCCCTTCCAGACCAACAGGCCAAAGACGCCAGAAAAAATGTAAGGTGTGTACCAGTAGAGGAATCAGAAGAGACACTGCGTATTATTGCTCCCAGCGCCCTACCCAACCAGGCCTATGCATAGATGACTGCTTCCACCGCTATCACACTTTAACAAATTTTTAGTGATTATTAACTCCCAGTTCCTGCTATCTACATTCACACCCCTTATGCCACTGCTTGCTCTTGAACTGACTCTGGCTTGTTATTCGACCACGATTTTGCCTGTCACTTTTGTACATATCTCTGCCTGCTCCGGAACTGACCCTGGCTTGTTACTCAACCACGCTTAGGCCTACCTATTCTGTACATAACTCTGCCTGATCTGGAACTAACCCTGGACTGTTAATCGACCATGCTTCTGCCTACCGATTCTGTATATATTCAATTTGGCATCATAGTATAAGAAACAGTCCAATAAATGATGCAAGCAGCGCTATTTAAGAAGATAATTAGTTTGTGATCGCATAAACATAAAAAGTCTCTTGAAAAGTCTCTTAAAACAAAACAAATCTTGCTTCCATCACCACACCATGTGTCAAACGGGAATGGGGGGGGGAGAGAGGACAAAATCCCCCTTAAGTGGTGCACTCACCGGATAGCAACTTAATGCTCGCCTTTGCATAAACCAGGGTGCCCCCTCAAGGAAATACTGCTCACACGGATGGTCTTCCCGCTTTCAATCAATCATGATCGTCACGTCTGTGGTACTGGGATTGTCCCTGCCGCACAGGCTCAGTCTGCAGAGCATGGTCTACTAACGTGACACCGGGGCTGGAGATGAAAAGATTACAAGTGCAGAGCACTTACATACTTCTGCCTAATCTGGAACTGACCCTGGACTGTTTGACCATGTTTTTTTGCATGCCTCTTGGACTGATCTGGTACCCTGCTGCTGGAGTAGTGGGATTCACAACACAGGGGTCTCACATATGTGAGGGGCTCCAGAATGTTATTTCTGGAAGAAGAAAACATTGTTTTTGTTTTCTCTCTCCCAGATTAGGGTCTGGAGACTTGGAGGCTTCATAGAGATTGGGTGGGAGAAGCCTCTACCCCTGTACCCATTCTGTCCTGACCGAGGCCCTACTTCTGCCTGCTGCCTGTAGGACTTACTGCCATCATGCCTCTGCCTGCCGCATGAGCTGACCACACCTCTGCTGCTACCTGTACTATGGGCCATGTTCCTACCTACTACCAGGACCAATCATTTGGCACTGTTGATAATATCGCTGCCTGCACTGACCCTGGACTGTATATGGACAGTATCCCTGCATGCCGCCTGTACTGACTATGGACAGTATTCCTGCCTGTTGCCTGGACAATTGCATTCGCTTTTGGTTGCCTGAACCAATGACAGAATAGATGGAAGGTGGAGGCTCCTTAAGAACCAATTTAAAGAATTAGGTTGCAAGTTGAAGGGAATGACCTCCAAGGCAATATTCTCTGAAATATTGCCTGTGCCATGCGCAACACAGGAAGGCAGGGGGAGATTAAAGCCCTGAGTGCATGGCTAAAGACCTGGTGTGAGGAGGAGGGCTTTGGGTTTTTAGAGCACTGGGCTGACTTTTCATTGGGGTGCAACCTATATGCTAAAGATGGTTTGCACCTAAATGGAAGGGGGTCTGTTGTGCTAGGGGAGAGGTTTATGGGAAGGCCGGAGGAGTATTTAAACTAGGATTGAGGGGTTGAGGGTGCATTAGATTATAATGGGGTAGACAGGTCAGACAGTGGTCAGCCCCTATTGGTGGGTGGAATGGGGAAAGATGGGGGGAGGGCTAAGAAAGATGATATGAAGGTTCCCATGTTACAATCAACCATTGTAAATGGTACTGTTTTTACTAAAATTAAAAATATGCAATGTACATGTGCAAAATGTGACCGTGAATTAAAGTGTTTGTTCACCAATGCCAAGAGTCTGCCAAGCAAAATAGGTGAGTTGGAAGCTCTGGTGCATGAGGAGAACTATGATTTGATTGGTATAGCTGAATCTTGGCTTCATTCTTCACATGACTGGGCTATTAATATTCCTGGCTACTTCCTTCTTTCGGAAAGACAGGGTAAAATGGAGGGGTGGTGGTGTCTGTCTCTATGTGAGAAGTGATCTCAAAGCGAGTGTGAATGAGGACCTAGTTGATGGAGAGTGTGATGAGTTTGAAGCATTATGGGTAGATCTGCATATGGGTGTGCACACTACAAAGGCTATCATTGGAGTTTGTTATAGACCTCCCAGTGTTAAAGAGGAGGTGGAGACTCTGCTACTTGCACAGATGGAAAGAGCTGCAAGGGCTGGGACAGTGATAATAATGGGGGATTTTAACTACCCGGAAATTACCTGGAGTAATGGCACTGTGGGGCAGCTAAAGGGCAAAAATGTATAAGCCTATTATAGGACAATTTTATGGTCCAGTTTATTGAGGCCCCAACTAGGAATGACACTTTGTTGGACCTGGTAATCTCAAACCATGCAGAGCTTATTACCAATATTCATATAAAAGAACATCTGGGTAACAGTGACCATAACATGATTTCATTTAATGTAAGCTGCAAGCAACAAACACACACGGGAAAGATAAAAACACTTAATTTTAAGAGAGCAAATTTTACAAAGATGAGGGCTGCTCTCCAGGACTTGGGAACTGGGAGGGAATATTGGCATCGATGAACACAGAACAGAAATGGGAATTTTTCAAAAAAACTGTATGCGAACTCACTGCAAAGTATATTCCCATGGGCAATAAATTTAAAAGGCTAAAAAGAAAACCTATGTGGCTCACGGCCAAAGTTGAAAAAGTTATAAATGATAAGAAAAGAGCATTTAAAAAAATATAAAAATGAGGGAACACTATCATCTTTTAAATGTTACAAAGAATATAACAGAATATGTAAAAAGGAAATCAAGGATGCAAAAAGGCACAACGGATGACAGATTGCAAAAGATAGTAAGACGAAACCCAAAAAATTCAAAGGTCAGGTCTGAGCATGTAGGCCCTTTACAGAGTGCGTGACTGGGGACAAAGAGAAGGCAAACATATTAAATACTTTCTTCAGCCCTGTGTATACAAAGGAGCATGGGGGAGCTCATGTCCACATCAGGGGTAGTAGTGACACAGCCACAAATGATCCACAATGGCTCAAAAGGGAATTGGTCCAGAAGTATTTAGACAGAATAAAGGTAGATAAAGCACCTGGACCACATGGCATCCATCCACGGATCCTAAAGGAATTGAGCTCTGTAATTTCAAAGCCATTGCATCTCATTTTTAGGTACTCCTTAATGACTGGAATAGTACCACTGGATTGGCGTAGGGCCAATGTGGTGCCCGTATTTAAAAAATGATCAAAGCCTTTACCAAGTAGACTATAGACCTGTTAGTTTAACTTCTATAGCTAGGAAGATACTGGAGAGTTTAATAAAAGACCACATAGATGAGTTCTTGTTGGATAAAAATATTTTAAGCAACAGACAGCATGGATTCATGAAAGACAGAAGTTGTCAAACAAACCTGATTTCTTTTTATGAGGAGGTAAGTAAAACCTTGGACAGAGGGGTGGCTGTGGACGTGGTATACTTGGATTTTGCGAAAGCGTTTGACACTGTTCCCCACACACGGCTAATGTGTAAGGTAAAGTCTACAGGCTTGGAAAGATCAATTTGTAAATGGATAGAAAACTGGCTAAAAGACTGAATTCAGAGAGCAGTGGTTAATGATTCTTATTCTGAACGGTCTAAGGTTATCAGTGGTGTACCCCAAGGTTCAGTGTTGGGACCCTTGCTTTTCAATATATTTATAAATGATTTATAAATGATATAGGGTCTGGGATTAAAAGTACCATTTCAGCGTTTGCAGATGACACCAAGCTATGCAGTGGAATAACGTCCTCAATGCGCTGTCTAATTGGGCGACTGTGTGGCAAATGAGGTTTAGTGCTGATAAATGTAAAGTTATGCACTTGGGGGGCTAAGAATATGCATGCATCGTGCATACTAGGGGGAGTACAACTGGGGGAATCCATAGTGGAGAAGGATCTGGGGGGTTTTTGTAGATCATAAGCTTTTTTTTTTTTTTTTTTT
>BLSH010149784.1:115156-128299 GCA_018402905.1 Glandirana rugosa | reverse complement strand
ACCCTATGTGCCCTCTCTATGAAAAAATGGGGGGACAGAGTTTTCTCCCCCAAGGTGTCCCTGAGCCACTTCTCCAAGAATGACGGAGGGTCTGGGCCTTCACAGCCCTCGGGCATGCCCACAATCCTGATATTATCCCTCCGGAGCCTATTTTCCATATCATCAATTTTACTGGTGTACATGTTCACCTTCTCCTTCAGGTCCTGAAGTGTGTTTTTGATCGGGTCATACTCATCCTCCAGAGCGCTAACCCTTTCTTCCACTGCCACTGTCCGCTCCTGAATCTGTTGAATATCAAGACGTACATGGGAGACCTCCTCCCTAATGCCTTTCATTTGCTCAAAGAGCTCAGATAAGGTAGACTTACAGATGTTCACTGCCTGCAGGACCTCCATTAACGAGGGTCCTGTTGGGGATACCGGGAGCGACAGGTCCATGGAGGACTCTGGGCCAACCTTCCCAGGGGTAACAGCCATACTGGTATTCAGTCCATGCTCTGTGGTATGCTGACCCTGGCTTTTTCTATTAGAGTCGCTTACCTGCTGCATTTTAGCCTGGTTTTGCTGCCCCCCCTTGGCTCCGCTTCCAACCGGGGTATGGGCGAATTTCTCCAGTTTAGCTGCAGCAGTCTGAGCTGCTTTAGGTTTATCCTTAACGGATTTCTGAGTACAATTCAGATCTGCTGGGGCCATATCCTCACCCTTCTTTTTTACCATGATACCTGAGCCCACTGTGCGGATTAACCAACGTAAACAGGTGAGGTTTAAGAGGTACCTCACTGTTTTCGAACAGTGGTTATGTCAGCTTTCTTGGTTCCTATGGTATATTACCCAAGTGTTCCAGAGATAGGGTAAAAAAAAAAAGTACAGGTGACTTCCTGCCGCCTATAACCCCCGGGTTTTTTGGTATGCACAGATCAAACCTACATATATGATAATAATAAAAAATCAAAACAAAAAAACAAAAAAACAAAAAAAAGGGTCCTGTGTCAATGTAGACAATTCAGAATATCGCTCCTTAAGCCCGCGGGGCTATATCTGCTGAGGATTTATAATATGCCGTGCCTTTATAATACTCTATGTGTCCTTACTGAAAAATAAAGGGCTAATGTTCTCTTGCTCTGGCTACTGTGAAACAAAGCCCACCACTGATGCACTGTGTCCAGACTCCCCACAAGCCCATACACCCATACGGTTTCACCTTGAATCTCCCAACATCCAGTATGGGAACCGCTGAACTTCGCCGCGGCGTCTGGTCTAGCAGGGGTCTGCCTGGTCTCCTCACCTCCTCCTCCACTCCTCACCATCTGCGGCGAAGAGGGGAGAGCGGTCTCCGAGATTCCTACCGCCCACCAGTCCCTGTACCTCCACACTCCGCACTCTGTTCGGGTGGCCGGGTAGTATTCGCCGTCTGTTGCGGCCACGGTATCTGATCTAGTACGTCTCTCGGTCTCCCGTCCGGTGTACCGCCACGGCTTTTCCTTGGTGTTTACTCACAGGAGCATGCTATGATCAGCGCTAGACACGCCGCACACTCTCCCTCCGACTCACACCCACATCCGGTCACGCCTCCCTCAATCGATCATAAGCTTAATAATGGCATGCAATGCCAAGCTGCGGTTTCCAAAGCAAGCAAAATCCTTTCTTGTATTAAGAGAGGTATGGACTCCAGAGATAGAGACATTATTTTGACCCTGTACAAATCATTAGTAAGACCTCATCTGGAATATGCAGTTCAGTTTTGGGCACCAGTTCTCAAAAAGGATATCGGGGAACTTAAGAAAGTGCAGAGAAGGGCAACCAAACTAATAAGAGGCATGGAAGAGCTCAGCTATGAGGAAAGATTAGAGGATCTGAATTTATTCTCTCTTGAGAAAAGGAGATTAAGGGGGGATATGATCAACATGTACAAATATATAAGTGGTCCATATAGTGAACTTGGATTTGAGTTATTTACTTTAAGGTCATCACAAAGGACAAGGAGGCACTCTTTACGTCTAGAGGAAAAAAAGATTTCATCTACAAATACGGAAAGGTTTCTTCACAGTAAGAGCTGTGAAAATGGGGAATAGACTCCCTCCAGAGGTGGTTTTGGCCAGCACGGTTGATTGCTTTAAAAAAGGCCTGGATTCTTTCGTTAATGTAAATAATATAACTGGGTACTAACATTTTTAGGTAAAGTTGATCCAGGGTGAATCCAATTGCATCTCGGGGAATCAGGAAGGAAATTTTTCCCCGTTATAACAAATTGGATCACGCTTTGCTGGGGTTTTTTGCCTTCCTCTGGATCAACTGTCGGTGAAGGATTATATATGGGATTATTTGGTTATATATATGTACATGTGTATATATATATATATATATATATATATATATATATATATATATATATATAAATAAAAACCCCAGAAATGTATTCTCATCATCCGTAAACGTGGCAACTTTTGCGCAAACCAATGAATAAACGCCAATTGCGATTTTTTTTTACCAAAAATATGAGGAAGAATATAAATCGCCCAAAACCAATGGAAAAAAATGTTTTTTCATATTTTTTTTTTTGGATTTGTATTTTAGCAAAAAGTAAGAAATTTGGGTTTTTTGCAAAATTGTCGCTCTTCTTTTGTTTATAGCGGCAGTCAGAAACGACGCAGAGGTGATCAAATACCACCAAAAGAAAGCTCTATTTGTGGGAAAAAAAGGACACAAATTTTATTTGTGTACAACGTTGCATGACCACGCAATTGTCAGTTAAAGCAACGCAGTGCGGAATCGCAAAAAGTGCTCTGGTCTTAAAGTGGGAAATCCTTCCGGGGCTGAAGTGAGTTAATAAACGTTAGCTTGTCCACGTTGGCTGTGGACAGTCGGCTGCACTTGTCTGTGATAACGCCCCCTGCCGTGCTAAACACACGTTAGACAATACGCTGGCTGCAGGGCAGGCCAGCACCTCCAAGGCATAAAGGGCAAGCTCAGGCCATGTGCCCAATTTGGAGACCCAGATGTTGAATGGGGCAGACCCATCAGTCAGTACGTGTAGGTGTGTGCACACATACTGTTCCACCATGTTGCAGAAATGCTGCCTCCTGCTAAGATGTTGCCTATCAGCTGGTGGTGCTGTTTGTTGTGGTGGGCTGCTGACAAAGCTTTTCCACATTTTGGCCATGTTAACCCTGCCTTCTGAGGTGCTGGCGGTGCCACAGCTGCATTGGCAACCTCTTCCTCCTCCTCCGCCTTCGTCTTGTGCTTCCACAGAGCCCCCTGTGTCATTTGGGAATACCAGCGTGCTTTTGTAGTCGCGCATCTTCCGATAACGCTCCAGTGAGGGAATTAAGGACGGCACGTTGTCCTTGTAACGGGGATCCAGCAGGTTGGCCACCCAGTAATCGGCACAAGTTAAAATGTGGGCAACTCAGCTGCTGTTGAGCAGGCACTGCAGCATGTAGTCGCTCATTTGTGCCAGGCTGCCCAGAGGCAAAGACAAGCTGTCCTCTGTGGGAGGTGTATCATCTGTGTCCTCCGTATGCACCCAGCCACGCTCCAGTGATGCCCAGCAGCTGCGTTGGGTGCCACCCTGCTGTGAACACGGTTCCTCTTCCTCCTCATCATCATCATCTTCCTTGTCCTCCTCATCCTCCAGAACTGTGGCCTGGCTTGAAAATGTTTTACCTGGCCTATGCTGCTGCAGGAACCCACCTTCTGCACCACTTGTGAATGACTGGCCTGATAACCGTGGAAATGACCCCTCTTCCTCCTCCTGTGCCACATCTTCTTCCATCATCGCCCAAAGTGTTTTTCAAGGAGACATAGAAGTGGGATATTAACACTGAGAACAGCGTCATCGGCACTGGCCATGTTGGTGGAGTACTCGAAACAATGCAATATGGTACACAGGTCTCGCATGGAGGCCCAATCGTTGGTGATGAAGTGGTGCTGTTCCGCAGAGTGACTGACCCGTGCATGCTGCAGCTGAAACTCCACTATTGCCTGCTGCTGCTCGCACAGTCTCTCCAGCATGCGCAAGGTGGTGTTCCACCTTGTGGGCACGTCGCATAGGAGGCGGTGAGCAGAAAGACCAAAGTTTTGCTGCAGCGCAGACAGGCGAGCAGCAGCAGAGTGAGAATGCCGAAAGCGCACACAGACAGCCCACACTTTCTGCAGCAGCGCTGACATATCCGGGTAGTTTTTTTAGAAATTTCTGCACCACCAAATTCAGCATATGCGCCAGGCAAGGGATGTACGTCAAACTGGCTAGGCCCAGAGCTGCTACAAGATTTCGCCCATTATCGCACACCACCAGGCCGGGCTTGAGGCTCAGTGGCAACAACCACTCATCGGTCTGTTGTTCAATGCCCGTCCACAGCTGCTGCGCAGTGTGGGGTTTATCCCCAAACATATCAGTTTTAAAACAGCCTGCTGTCGTTTCCCCCTGGATGTATTGAACTTGGTGGTGAAGTTGTTACGCTGAGCAGAAGAGGAGGTGGTAGAGGAGGAGGAGGAAGCACAGTAGGAGGAGGAGGGAACAGGAGGCAAAGAGAAATGCCCTGCAATCCTCGGTGGCGGAAGGACATGTGCCAACTCTGAGCTTTCATCAAGGGACCAGGTGGAGACAATGTGAAGGAACTGGAGGCATTGTCAGCCACCCAATCTACTAACGCCTGTAATTGTTCTGGCCTCACCATTCATTGAGCGCCATTCGGGCCTACCATATAACGTTGAAGGTTCTGTCGGCTACCTGAGGAAGGTGTTTCACTTGTGCGTGTAGCTGGAACAGATCGACCACGTCCTATCCTTGCAACAGGAGCTTCAGCAACACCACCAACACCAGCATCATCAGCAGAACCAGCAGCACCACAACCACGACCACGTCCCTTATTTGACACTCTCCTCATTCTGGACATAAATGTACTTTGTACTGTAGCACTATTTATTAATACTAAAAAAATAAAAATAAATTAATATTCTTTTTTTAAAAAAAAAAGAAAATTGTAGATGCACTTTTTATTTTTGTGGAAGAAATGCACCGCTCACACCAGCAGCAGGAACCTCTCCACCACTCACACCAGCAGCAGGAACCTCTCCCTACACCAGTATGAGATGATTTTAGAGAGATAATCTGTCTTTCACAGCACTGACAGGAATCAGTCCCTACTGCTGTATGAGATGAGTTTAGAACAATAATCTCCCCCTCAGAGCATCAACAGGAACCTCTCCATAATGCAGTAGTAGATGATTTTAGAACCATAAACTCTACCTCAGAGCACAAACTGGAACCTCTCCCTAATGCAGTAGTAAATGGTTTTAGAACGATAAACTCTCCCTCAGAGCACCAACAGGAACCTCTCCCTAATGCAGTAGTAGATGGTTTTATAAAGATAAACTCTCCCTCAGAGCACTAGCAGGAACTTCTCCCTAATGCAGTGGTAGATGGTTTTAGAACGATAAACTCTCCCTCAGAGCACCAACAGGAACCTCTCCCTAATGCAGTAGTAGATGGTTTTAGAACAATAAACTCTCCCTCAGAGCACCAACAGGAACCTCTCCCTAATGGTTTCAGAACGATAAACTCTCCCTTAGAGCACCAACAGGAACCTCTCCCTAATGCAGTAGGAGATGGTTTTAGAATGATAAACTTTTCCTCAGAGCACCAAGAGGAACCTCTCCCTAATGCACTAGTAGATGGTTTTAGAACGATAAACTCTCCCTCAGAGCACCAACAGGAACCTCTCCCTAATGCAGTAGGAGATGGATTTAGAACGATAAACTCTCCCTTAGAGCACCAACAGGAACCTCTCCCTAATGCAGTAGTAGATGGTTTTATAAAGATAAACTCTCCCTCAGAGCACCAACAGAGACCTCTCCCTAATGCAGTAGTAGATGGTTTTAGAACGATAAACTCTCCCTCAGAGCACCAACTGGAACCTATCACTAATGCAGTAGGAGATGGTTTTAGAACAATAAACTCTCCCTCAGAGCACCAACAGGAACCTCTCCCTAATGCAGTAGTAGATGGTTTTAGAACGATAGACTCTTCCTCAGAGCACCAACAGTAACCTCTCCCTAATGCAGTAGTAGATGGTTTTAGAACGATAAACTCTCCCTAATGCAGTAGGAGATGGTTTTAGAAAGATAAACTCTCCCTCAGAACACCAAGAGGAACCTCTCCCTAATGCAGTAGGAGATGGTTTTAGAACGATAAACTCTCCTTTAGAGCACTAACAGTAACCATTCCCTAATGCAGTAGTAGATGGTTTTATAAAGATAAACTCTCCCTCAGAGCTCCAACTGGAACCTCTCCCTAATGCAATAGTAGATTGTTTTAGAACGATAAACTCTCCCTCAGAGCACCAACAGGAACCTCTCCCTAATGCGGTAGGAGATGGTTTTAGAACGATAAACTCTCCCTCAGAGCACCAACAGGAACCTCTCCCTAATGCATTAGTAGATGGTTTTATAAAGATAAACTCTCCCTCAGGGCACCACCAGGAACCTCTCTTTAATGCAGTAGGAGATGGTTTTAGAATGATAAACTCTCCCTCAGAGCACCAACAGAAACCTCTCCCTAATGCAATAGGAGATGGTTTTAGAACAATAAACTCTCCCTCAGAGCACCAACAGGCACCTCTCCCTAATGCAGTAGTAGATGGTTTTATAACGATAAACTCTCCCTCAGAGCACCAACAGGAACCACTCCTTAATGCAGTAGTAGATGGTTTTAGAACGATAAACTCTCCCTTAGAGCACCAACAGGAACCTTTCCCTAATGCGGTAGGAGATGGTTTTAGAACGATAAACTCTCCCTCAGAGCACCAACAGGAACTTCTCCCTAATGCAGTAGTAAATGTTTTTATAATCATAAGCTCTCCCTCAGAGCACCAACAGGAACCTCTCCCTAATGCAGTAGTAGATGATTTTAGAACCATAAACTCTCCCTCAGAGCACCAACTGGAACCTCTCCCTAATGCAGTAGGAGATTGTTTTAGAACGATAAACTCTCCCTCAGAGCACCAACAGGAACCTCTCCCTAATGCTTTAGTAGATGATTTTATAAAGATAAACTCTCCCTCAGGGCACCACCAGGAACCTCTCCCTAAAGCAGTAGTAGATGGTTATAGAACGATAAACTCTCCCTCAGAGCACCAACAGGAACCTCTCCCTAATGCAGTAGGAGATGGATTTAGAACGATAAACTCTCCCTCAGAGCACCAACAGGAACCTCTCCCTAATGCACTAGTAGATGGTTTTAGAACGATAGACTCTTCCTCAGAGCACCAACAGGAACTTATCCCTAATGCGGTAGGAGATGGTTTTAAAACGATAAACTCTCCCTCAGAGCGCCAACGGTAACCTCTCCCTAATGCAGTAGTAGATGGTTTTAGAACGATAAACTCTCCCTTAGAACACAAAGAGGAACCTCTCCCTAATGCACTAGTAGATGGTTTTAGAACGATAAACTCTCCCTCAGAGCACCAACAGGAACCTCTCCCTAATGCAGTAGTAGATGGTTTCAGAACGATAAACTCTCCCTTAGAACACCAAGAGGAACCTCTCCCTAATGCACTAGTAGATGGTTTTAGAACAATAAACTCTCCCTTAGAGCACCAACAAGAACCTCTCCCTAATGCGGTAGGAGATGGATTTAGAACGATAAGCTCTCCCTCAGAGCACCAACAGGAACCTCTCCCTAATGCAGTAGTAGATGGTTTTAGAACGATAGACTTTTCCTCAGAGCACCAACAGGAACCTCTCCCTAATGCGGTAGGAGATGGTTTTAAAACTATAAACTCTCTCTCAGAGCACCAACAGGAACCTCTCCCAAATGCAGTAGTAGATGGTTTTAGAACGATAAACTCTCCCTGATGCAGTAGGAGATGGTTTTAGAATGATACACTCTCCCTCAGAGCACTAACAGGAACCTCTCCCTAATGCAGTAGTAGATGGTTTTATAAAGATAAACTCTCCCTCAGAGCACCTACAGAAACCTCTCCCTAATGCAGTAGTAGATGGTTTCAGAACGATAAACTCTTCCTCAGAACACCAAGAGGAACCTCTCCCTAATGCGGTACTAGATGGTTTTAGAATGATAAACTCTCCCTCAGAGCACCAACAGGAACCTCTCCCTTATGCAGTAGTAGATGTTTTTATAATCATAAGCTCTCCCTCAGAGCACCAACAGGAACCTCTCCCTAATGCAGTAGTAGATGGTTTTATAAAGATAAACTCTCCCTCAGAGCACCAACTGAGACCTCTCCCTAATGCAGTAGTAGATGGTTTTAGAACGATAAACTCTCCCTCAGAGCACGAACTGGAACCTATCCCTAATGCAGTAGGAGATGGTTTTAGAACAATAAACTCTCCCTCAGAGCACCAACAGGAACCTCTCCCTAATGCAATAGGAGATGGTTTTAGAACGATAAACTCTCCCTCAGAGCACCAACAGGAACCTCTCCCTAATGCAGTAGTAGATAGTTTTATAACGATAAACTCTACCTCAGAGCACCAACAGGAACCTCTCCCTAATGCAGTAGTAGATGGTTTTAGAACGATAAACTCTCCCTCAGAGCACCAACAGAAACCTCTCCCTAATGCAGTAGGAGATGGATTTAGAACGATAAACTCTCCCTCAGAGCACCAACAGGAACCTCTCACTAATGCGGTAGGAGATGGTTTTAAAACGATAAACTCTCCCTCAGAGCACCAACAGTAACCTCTCCCTAATGCAGTAGTAGATAGTTTTAGAACGATAAACTCTTCCTAATGCAGTAGGAGATGGTTTTAGAACGATAAACTCTCCCGTAGAGCACCAACAGAAACCTCTCCCTAATGCAGTAGTAGATGGTTTCAGAACGATAAACTCTCCCTCAGAACACCAAGAGGAACCTCTCCCTAATGCAGTAGGAGATGGTTTTAGAACAATAAACTCTCCTTTAGAGCACTAACAGTAACCTCTCCCTAATGCAGTAGTAGATGATTTTATAAAGATAAACTCTCCCTCAGAGCTCCAACTGGAACCTCTCCCTAATGCAGTAGTAGATGGTTTTAGAACGATAAACTCTCCCTCAGAGCACCAACAGGAACCTCTCCCTAATGCAGTAGTAAATGTTTTTATAATCATAAGCTCTCCCTCAGAGCACCAACTGGAACCTCTCCCTAATGCAGTAGTATATGATTTTAGAACCATAAACTCTCCCTCAGAGCACCAATTGGAACCTCTCCCTAATGCAGTAGGAGATTATTTTAGAACGATTAACTCTCCCTCAGAGCACCAACAGGAACCTCTCCCTAATGCATTAGTAGATGGTTTTTTAAAGATAAACTCTCCCTCAGGGCACCACCAGGAACGTCTCCTTAATGCAGTAGGAGATGGTTTTAGAAGGATAAACTCTCCCTCAGAGCACCAACAGGAACCTCTCCCTAATGCAATAGGAGATGGTTTTAGAACGATAAACTCTCCCTCAGAGCACCAACAGGAACCTCTCCCTAATGCAGTAGTAGATGGTTTTATAACGATAAACTCTCCCTCAGAGCACCAACAGGAACCACTCCTTAATGCAGTAGTAGATGCTTTTAGAACGATAAACTCTCCCTCAGAGCACCAACAGGAACGTTTCCCTAATGCAGTAGGAGATGGTTTTAGAACGATAAACTCTCCCTCAGAGCACCAACAGGAACCTATCCCTAATGCAGTAGTAAATGTTTTTTATAATCATAAGCTCTCCCTCAGAGCACCAACAGGAACCTCTCCCTAATGCAGTAGTAGATGATTTCAGAACCATAAACTCTCCCTCAGAGCACCAACTGGAACCTTTCCCTAATGCAGTAGGAGATTGTTTTAGAACGATAAACTCTCCCTCAGAGCACCAACAGGAACCTCTCCCTAATGTATTAGTAGATGGTATTATAAAGATAAACTCTCCCTCAGGGCACCACCAGGAACCTCTCCCTAAAGCAGTTGTAGATGGTTATAGAACGATAAACTCTCCCTCAGAGCACCAACAGGAACCTCTCCCTAATGCAGTAAGAGATGGTTTTAGAATAAAAAAACTCTCCCTCAGAGCACCAACAGGAACCTCTCCTTAATGCACTAGTAGATAGTTTTATAACGATAAACTCTCCCTCAGAGCACCAACAGGAACATCTCCCTAATGCAGTAGTAGATGATTTTAGAACCATAAACTCTCCCTCAGAGCACCAACTGGAACCTTTCCCTAATGCAGTAGGAGATTGTTTTAGAACGATAAACTCTCCCTAATGCATTAGTAGATGGTTTTATAAAGATAAACTCTCCCTCAGGGCACCACCAGGAACCTCTCCCTAAAGCAGTTGTAGATGGTTATAGAACGATAAACTCTCCCTCAGAGCACCAACTGGAACCTCTCCCTAATGCAGTAAGAGATGGTTTTAGAATAATAAACTCTCCCTCATAGCACCAACAGGAACCTCTCCTTAATGCAGTAGTAGATAGTTTTATAATGATAAACTCTCCCTCAGAGCACCAACAGGAACCTCTCCCTAATGCACTAGTAGATGGTTTTAGAACGATAAACACTCCCTCAGAGCACCAACAGGAACCTCTCCCTAATGCAGTAGTAGATGGTTTCAGAATGATAAACTCTCCCTTAGAACACCAAAAGGAACCTCTCCCTAATGCACTAGTAGATGGTTTTAGAACGATAAACTCTCCCTTAGAGCACCAACAGGAACCTCTCCCTTATGCAGTAGGAGATGGATTTAGAACGATAAACTCTTCCTCAGAGCACCAACAATAACCTCTCCCTAATGCAGTAGTAGATGGTTTTAGAACGATAGACTCTTCCTCAGAGCACCAACAGGAACCTCTCCCTAATGCGGTAGGAGATGGTTTTAAAACGATAAACTCTCCCTCAGAGCACCAATGGGAACCTCTCCCTAATGCAATAGGAGATGGTTTTAGAACGATAAACTCTCCCTCAGAGCACCAACAGGAACTTCTCCCTAATGCAGTAGTAGATGGTTTTATAACGATAAACTCTACCTCAGAGCACCAACAGGAAGCTCCCCCTAATGCGGTAGGAGATGGTTTTAAAACGATAAACTCTCCCTCAGAGCACCAACAGTAACCTCTCCCTAATGCAGTAGTAGATGGTTTTAGAACGATAAACTCTCCCTAATGCTGTAGGAGATGGTTTTAGAACGATAAACTCTCCCTCAGAGCACAAACAGGAACCACTCCTTAATGCAGTAGTAGATGGTTTTAGAACGATAAACCCTCCCTCAGAGCACCAACAGGAACCTTTCCCGAATGCGGTAGGAGACGGTTTTAGAATGATAAACTCTCCCTCAGAGCACCAACAGGAACCTCTCCCTAATGCAGTAGTAAATGTTTTCTTAATCATAAGCTCTCCCTCAGAGCACCAACAGGAACCTCTCCCTAATGCAGTAGTAGATGATTTTAGAACCATAAACTCTCCCTTAGAGCACCAACTGGAACCTCTCCCTAATGCAGTAGGAGATTGTTTTAGAACGATAAACTCTCCCTCAGAGCACCAACAGGAACCTCTCCCTAATGCAGTAGTATATGGATTTAGAATGATAAACTCTCCCTTAGAGCACCAACAGGAACCTCTCCCTAATGCAGTAGGAGATGGATTTAGAACGATAAACTCTCCCTCAGAGCACCAATAGGAACCTCTCCCTAATGCACTAGTAGATGGTTTTAGAACGATAGACTCTTCCTCAGAGCACCAACAGGAACCTCTCCCTAATGCGGTAGGAGATGGCTTTAAAATTATAAACTCTCCCTCAGAGCGCCAACAGTAACCTCTCCCTAATGCAGTAGAAGATGGTTTTAGAATGATAAACTCTCCCTCAGAACACCAAGAGGAACCTCTCCCTAATGCACTAGTAGATGGTTTTAGAACGATAAACTCTCCCTCAGAGCACCAACAGGAACCTCTCCCTAATGCAGTAGTAGATGGTTTCAGAACGATAAACTCTCCCTTAGAACACCAAGAGGAACCTCTCCCTAATGCAGTAGTAGATGGTTTTAGAACGATAAACTCTCCCTTAGAGCACCAACAGGAACCTCTCCCTAATGCAATAGTAGATGGTTTTAGAACGATAGACTCTTCCTCAGAGCACCAACAGGAACCTCTCCCTAATGCGGTAGGAGATGGTTTTAAAACGATAAACTCTCCCTCAGAGCACCAACAGGAACCTCTCCCTAATGCGGTAGGAGATGGTTTTAGAACAATAAACTCTCCCTCAGAGCACCAACAGGAACCTCTCCCTAATGCAGTAGTAAATGTTTTTATAATCATAAGCTCTCCCTCAGAGCATGAAAAGGAACCTCTCCCTAATGCAGTAGTAGATTTTTTTAGAACCATAAAGTCTCCCTCAGAGCACCAACTGGAACCTCTCCTTAAAGCAGTAGTAAATGTTTTTATAATCATAAGCTCTCCCTCAGAGCACCAATAGGAACCTCTCCCTAATGCAGTAGTAGATGGTTTTAGAACGATAAACTCTCCCTCAGAGCACCAACAGGAACCTCTCCCTAATGCAGTAGTAGATGGTTTTATAAAGATAAACTCTCCCTCAGAGCACCTACAGAAACCTCTCCCTAATGCAGTAGTAGATGGTTTTAGAACGATAAACTCTCCCTAATGCAGTAGGAGATGGTTTTAGAACAATAAACTCTCCCTCAGAGCACCAACAGGAACCTCTCCCTAATGCAGTAGTAGATGGTTTTAGAACGATGGACTCTTCCTCAGAGCACCAACAGGAACCTCTCCCTAATGCGGTAGGAGATGGTTTTAAAACGATAAACTTTCCCTCAGAGCACCAACAGTAACCTCTCCCCAATGCAGTAGGAGATGGTTTTAGAAAGATAAAATTTCCCTCAGAGCACTAACGGGAACCTCTCCCTAATGCAGTAGTAGATGGTTTTATAAAGATAAACTCTCCCTCAGAGCACAAACAGAAACTTCTCCTTAATGCAGTAGTAGATGGTTTTAGAACGATAAACTCTCCCTAATGCAGCAGTCCTCTCAAATAGTAATATTTTGGTAGATGATGACGTAATCCCTCTCCAAGGACAACCACGAGACTCCATCTCAAATAACAAGATTTTGGTAGATGACGACGTAATCCCTCTCAAATAGCAAGATTTTGG
>BLSH010149784.1:83586-105918 GCA_018402905.1 Glandirana rugosa | reverse complement strand
GTGCTAAACACACGTTCAGACAATACACTGGGTGCAGGGCAGGCCAGCACCTCCAAGACATAAAGGGCAAGCTCAGGCCATGTGCCCAATTTGGAGACCCAGAAGTTAAATGGGGCAGACCCATCAGTCAGTACGTGTAGGTGTGTGCACACATACTGTTCCACCATGTTGCTGAAACGCTGCCTCCTGCTAAGACGTTGCCTATCAGCTGGTGGTGCTGTTTGTTGTGGTGGGCTGCTGACAAAGCTTTTCCATATTTTCCATTCCTCTTCCATCATCGCCCGAAGTGTTTTTTCAAGGAGACATAGAAGTGGGATAGTAACGCTGAGAACGGCGTCATCGGCACTGGCCATGTTGGTGGAGTACTCGAAACACCGAAATATGGTACACAGGTCTCGCATTAAGGCCCACTCGTTGGTGGTGAAGTGGTGCTGTTCTGCAGAGCGACTGACCCCTGTGTGCTGCAGCTGAAACTCCACTATTGCTTGCTGCTGCTGCTCGCACAGTCTCTCCAGCTTGTGCAAGGTGGAGTTCCACATTGTGGGCACGTCGCATAGGAGGCAGTGAGCGGGAAGGCCGAAAGTCCACTGCAGCGCAGACAAGCAAGCAGCAGCAGGGTGAGAACGCTGAAAACGCACACTGACGGCCCGCACTTTATGCAGCAGCTCTGACATATTCGGGTAGTTTTTTAGAAATTTCTGCACCACCAAATCCAGCACATGCACCAGGCAAGGGATGTGCGTCAAACCGGCTAGGCTCAGAGCTGCTATGAGATTTCGGCCATTATCGCACACCACAAGACCGGGCTTGATGCTCAGTGGCAACAACCACTCATCGGTCTGTTGTTCAATGCCCATCCACAGCTGCTGCGCAGTGTGGGGTTTATCCCCAAAACATATCAGTTTTAAAACAGCCTGCTGTCGTTTCCCCCTGGATGTGCTGAAGTTGGTGGTGAAGGTGTTACGCTGGGCAGGTGAGGAGGTGGTAGAGGAGGAGTAGGAGGAAGTAGGAGGTGGTAGAGGAGGAGTAGGAGGCAAAGAGAAATGCCCTGCAATCCTTGGTGGCAGAAGGACATGCGCCAAACGGCTAGCCACCTCAGGCCCATCCGCCACTACATTTGCCCAGTGTGCAGTTAGCGAGATATAGCGTCCCTGCCCGTGCTTACTGGTCCACGTATCAGTGGTTATGTGGACCTTGCTACAGATGGCGATGCGCAGTGCACACTTGATCTCGTCCCCGACTTGTTTGTGCAGGGAAGGGATGGCTCGTCTGGAAAATTAGTGACGGCTGGAAACCACGTACTGTGGGACAGACACCACCATCAGGTTTTTAAAACTGTCCATGTCCACCAGACGGAATGACAGCTTTTCAAAGGCCAGGAATTTTGAAATGCTGACATTCAGGGCCAGGGATTGCGGGTGGGTAGGGGTGTACTTACTCTTTCTCTCCAGTGTTTGGGAGATGGAGAGCTGTAAGCTTCCATGGGACCATGTGGAAATGCTTGGGGATGGTGGCGGACATGGTGGCGTTTCTGCCACATCGTCTGTTTGCTGGGTGGCAGGTGACACTGGCACTGTAGAGGTGGAGGAAGAGGCCGAGGTAGCAGCAGAAGAGGAAGCAGGAGGAGGCCGAGACCTTTCTTGGATTTTGAGGTACTTATTCCACTGCAGCAAGTGCTTTGCATTTAGATGCCTGGTCATGGAGGTTGTGCTCAGGTTTACAACATTTGTGCCTCGCTTCAGCCTCTGATTGTACAGTGTGCAAACCACTTGTGTCTTGTAGTCAGCACATTGTCTGAAGAACTGCCACACCGGGGAATGCGTTTGAGCTGCCTTTGGTGTGCTAGGTCCCTGGGTGCGGTGGGTAATAGCAGGCATACTGTCTAAGGGACGCTCACTCCGCTTTTGCAACCTGCTTCCTCTTTTGCTGTGCTGGTGCCTCTGTGCGACCACCACCTCTTCCTCCAAACTGCACATGTCACTCGCATGACCTTCATTCCATGTGGGTCTAGGACCTCATCATCCTCCACATAATCTTTCACCTACCCTTCACCACTGCCCTCCTTGTCAGTCTGCACACTGAGGAAAGCTGCAGCAGTTGGCACCTGTGTTTCGTCATCATCAGAGACGTGCTGCGGTGGTGTTTCCATGTCCTCATCCTAAAAAAGAAGTGGTTGGGCATCGGTGAACTCAATGTCTTCCACTTCTGGGGCAGGGCTATGTGGATGGCCCACGGAAAGCACACTAGCAGAGTCATAAAAAAGCATAAGTGACTGCTGCATGATTTGGAGCTCAGACGGCTTGGCTGATTTATAAGGGGCTGAGGTGAAAGACAGATGGCCATGTGAAGGAACTGGAGGCATTGTCAGCCACCCATCTACTATCGCCTGTACTTGTTCTGGCCTCACTATTTGTTGAGCGTCATTCGGGCCTACCATATAACGTTGAAGGTTCTGTCGGCTACCTGAGGAAGGTGTTTCACTTGCGCGTGTAGCTGTCACAGATCGACCACGTCCTATCCTTGCAACAGGAGCTTCAGCAACATCACCAACACCAGCAGCACCAGCAGCACCTCGACCACGTCCCTTATTTGACGCTCTCCTCATTCTGGACACAAATGTACTATGTAGCACTATTTATTATTACTAAAAAAAAAGAAAAATAAATTATTCTTTTTTTAAAAAAAAAAGAAAATTGTGGATGCACGTTTTATTTTTGTACAAGAAATGCACCGCTTACACCAGCAGAAGGAACCTCTCCCTACACCAGTATGAGATGATTTTAGAACGATAATCTATCTTTCACAGCACTGGCAGGAACCTGTCACTACTGCAGTATGAGATTTTATAACGATAAACTCTCCCTCAGAGCACAAACAGGAACCTCTCCCTAATGCAGTAGGAGATGTTTTTAGAACAATAAACCCTCCCTCACAACACCAACAGGAACCTCTCCCTAATGCAGTAGGAGATGGTTTTAGAACGATAAACTCTCCCTCACAGCACCAACAGGAGCCTCTCCCTAATGCAGTAGTAGATGGTTTTAGAACGATAAACTCTCCCTCAGAGCACCAACAGGAACCTCTCCCTAATGCAATAGGAGATGGTTTTAGAACGATAAACTCTCTCTCAGAGCACCAAGGGGAACCTCTCCCTAATGAGTAGGAGATGGTTTTAGAACGATAAACTCTCCCTCAGAGCACCAACAGGAACCACTCCCTAATGCAGTAGTAGATGGTTTTAGAGCAATAAACTCTCCCTCAGAGCACCAACAGGAACCTCTCCCTAATGCGGTAGGAGATGGTTTTAGAACGATAAACTCTCCCTCAGAGCACCAACAGGAACCTCTTCCTAATGCAGTAGTAAATGTTTTTATAATCATAAGCTCTCCCTCAGAGCACCAACTGGAACCTCTACCTAATGCAGTAGGAGATGATTTTAGAACGATAAACTCTCCCTCAGAGCACCAACAGGAACCTCTTTCTAATGTAGTAGTAAATGTTTTTATAATCATAAGCTCTCCCTCAGAGCACCAACAGGAACCTCTCCCTAATGCAGTAGTAGATGATTTTTGAACCATAAACTCTCCCTCAGAGCACCAGCTGGAACCTCTCCCTAATGCAGTAGTAGATGGTTTCATAACGATAAACTCTCTCTCAGAGCACCAACAGGAACCTCTCCCTAATGCAGTAGTAGATGGTTTTATAATGATAAACTCTCCCTCAGAGCACCAACAGGGACCTCTCCCTAATGCAGTAGTAGATGGTTTTAGAACGATAAACTCTCCCTCAGAGCACCAACAGGAACCTCTCCCTAATGCAATAGGAGATGGTTTTAGAACTATAAACTCTCTCTCAGAGCACCAAGAGGAACCTCTCCCTAATGAGTAGGAGATGGTTTTAGAACGATAAACTCTCCCTCAGAGCACCAACAGGAACCTCTCCCTAATGCAGTAGTAAAGTGTTTTATAATGATAAACTCTTCCTCAGAGCACCAACAGGAACCTTTCCCTAATGCAGTAGTAGATGGTTTAATAACGATAAACTCTCCCTCAGAGCACCAACAGGAACCACTCCCTAATGCAGTAGTAGATGGTTTTAGAAAAATAAACTCTCCCTCAGAGCACCAACAGGAACGTCTCCCTAATGCGGTAGGAGATGGTTTTAGAACGATAAACTCTCCCTCAGAGCACCAACAGGAACCTCTTCCTAATGCAGTAGTAAATGTTTTTATAATCATAAGCTCTCCCTCAGAGCACCAACTGGAACCTCTCCCTAATGCAGTAGGAGATGGTTTTAGAATGATAAACTCTCCCTCAGAGCACCAACTGGAACCTCTCCCCAATGCAGTAGGAGATGGTTTTATAATGATAAACTCTCCCTCAGAGCACCAACAGGAACCTCTCCCTAATGCAGTAGTAGATGGTTTTATAACAATAAACTCTTCCTCAGAGCACCAACAGGAACCTCTCCCAAAACTCTCTCCAAAAATACCCAAATACTGAAGCCGAATACTGACAGACACCCTAAAGTCCGGTACGAACCTGTACTTTACACTACTTTATGCCTCATAGATTATATGTTGGGGTGTTAGCTTTCCAAAATGTGGTCATTTTGTGGGCATTTCCATTGTCCTGGTGCTCCTGGACCTTCAAAAGTATAATAGGTGGTTGAGAAATGAGATGTGTAATTTATGCTTCTAAAACACCTGAAGATGCTACTTCAATGTTGAGCCTCTGTATGTGGCCAGGCTGTATAAAAGTCTCACACATTTGGTATCGCCATACTCAGGAGGAGTAGCCAAATGTATTTTGGGGTGTCATTTTTGCTATGTACATGCTATGTGTTCGAAATATCTTATAATTGGACAACTTTGTGGAAAAAAAATGCGTTTTCATTTTTTTTTTCATTTTCCAAAAACTGGAAAAAAATGAACCGTTTTAAAGACCCATGCCTCATAGATTATACGTTGGGGTGTTAGCTTTCCAAAATGGGGTCATTTTGTGGGCATTTCCATTGTCCTGGTGCTCCAGGGCCTTCAAAATTGTAATAGGTGATTGAGAAATGAGATGTGTAATTTATTTAGTTTTGCCTCAGGATGTGTTAAAGTCTCACACATTTGGTATCGCCATACTCAGGAGGAGTAGCCAAATGTATTTTGGGATGTCATTTTTGCTATGTACATGCTATGTGTTGGAAATATCTTTTAAATGGATGCCTCATAGATTATACGTTGGGGTGCTAGCTTTCCAAAATGGGGTCATTTTGTGGGCATTTCCATTGTTCTGGTGCTCTAGGACCTTCAAAAGTGTAATAGGTAGTCAATAAGTTAGATGTGTAATTTATGCTCCTAGAACACCTGACGGTGCTCCCTGCATGTTGGGCCTCTGTATGTGGCCAGGCTGTGAAAATTTCCCACACATGTGGTATTGCCATACTCAGGAGGAGTAGTAGAATGTGTTTTGTGGTGTAATTTGTGGTATGCATATGCCATGTGTGAGAAATAACCCGTTACAATGACAATTTTGTGAAAAAAAAATCTTAATTAAGAATTATGAGAAAAAATGACAAGTTCAAAAAAACTCACCATGCCTCTTACTAAATACCTTGGAATGTCTACTTTCCAAAAAGGGGTAATTTTTGGGGTATTTGTACTTTTCTGGCCTGTTAGGGTTTCAAGAAATGAGAGGCTGTCGGTACATCTGGTGTGATCAATTTTCAATGATTAGCACCATAGCTTGTAGACTCTATAACTTTCACAAAAAAAACAAATAATATCCACTAATTTGGGTTATTTTTACCAAAGATATGCAACAGTATAAATTGTGGCCAAAATTTATGAAGAAAAATTACTAATTTGCAAAATTTTATAACAAAAACAAAGAAAAATTTGTTTTTTTTTCAAAATTTTCAGTCTTTTTTCATTTATAGCACAAAAATAAAAAACCCAGCGGTGATTAAATACCACCAAATAAAGCTCTATTTGTGTGAAAGAAAGAACGCACATTTCTTTGTCAAAGATTTTATTGAATTAACAAAAAAGAGAGTTACAAGAAAATAAACATAAACATAAAAGGCATAGGACTGATACACACATCCGCTGAAATGTATGTAGGGAGGGTCTAGACATATGACTGGTGATAAGTTTCAGTGATAACACAGATATTAAATGAGCCAGTGAACTGTACATAAAATGTTAGCAGCAAGGGCATCTGATAATATATAATAGCCACCAACAGATAGGATATAACCCACCGCCCCAATAGGGAACAAGCTGCGGTGAGCTATGTACTAAAGTTCAAAAGACTAAAGGGGGGACACTGCACGGGGGGATCAGCCAAAAGCTACAGCTGTAGGGATCAATATAGGTGAGAAGAGGATGGGTGGGGCTTTAGCCTTGGGCTTCCGATTAATTTATAAGGTGGAAGTGTAGTGACTTTATCTAGATCGTTTAGAGGCTATAACCCCCGCACAGTGTGACCCAAAAAGGGATCATACAATATTCACATGTCGATCAGAGCTTAGATGGCAGAATCTTCAAGGCAGAGCTGATGCCAGCGTTGAATGGGCTCTGCCCTCAAGGCTGTAAGTCAATATGTATGCAGTCCAAATAAAAAAGAGAAGAGGGAGGGGAGACATGAAGGGAGGAAAGACAAAGTGAGAGACTGAGGAGAGCTAGGGGGAGAGAGAGGAGGCGGAAAGGGGAAAGGGAGAGAGGTATAGTAGTAACTTACCGTATTTGGCTGGTTAAGACGCGACAGCAGAGCACTGCAACAGGTGTATTTTAAAGTAATGGCTATGAGGTGGTCGGGGTAATGTTCAGCAGGGGAGAAGAAGCGTGTCGTCGAAGCCAGGAGGGAGAAATTGTGAAATCCAAGGCCCCCAAATTCTTTCAAACTTGTGTACCCTATCAAAGAACGCACATTTCATATGGGTACAGTGTTGCATGACTGAGTAATTGTCATTCAAAGTGTGAGAGCACTGAAAGCTGAAAATTGGTCTGGGCAGGAGTGGGTTTAAGTGCCCAGTAAGCAAGTGGTTAAGGGGGTAATTCAATTGTTAAAAAGGCAATGTAATCTAGTGCACTGGATGTTTGAGTGCAATTGTATATGAGTATATTTTATCCTTTCTGGCTATGAACTATCAAGTGTGTTTGATACTGCATCATGAGAGTCTTTCTATTCTATCTTTTGAGTGGTCTGGCTTCTGAGATGTATGGTGTGATCTAAAACTACCAATAGCTCCTTGGAAGATTGCTGCTGAGTTATAAACCCATATTTAAGAAGAAGAGCTGAGACTGTATACTGTTATGAGGATTTTTTGCATATATGTGTACATATATATACAGTATCTCACAAAAGTGAGTACACCCCTCACATTTTTGTAAATATTTTATTATATCTTTTCATGTGACAACACTGAAGAAATGACACTTTGCTACAATGTAAAAAAATGAGTGTACAGCTTGTATAACAGTGTAAATTTGCTGTCCCCACAAAAAAATAACTCAACACATAGCCATTAATGTCTAAACCACTGGCAACAAAAGTGAGTACACCCCTAAGTGAAAATATCCAAATTGGGCCCAATCATCCATTTTCTCTCACCTGTGTCATGTGACTCGTTAGTGTTACAAGGTCTCAGGTGTGAATGGGGAGTAGGTGTGTTAAATTTGATGTTATCACTCTCAGTCTCTAATACTGGTCACTGGAAGTTCAACATGGCACCTCATGGCAAAGAACTCTCCGAGGATCTGAAATAAATAATTGTTGCTCTACGGAAAGATGGCCTAGTCTATAAGAAGATTGCCAAGACCCTGAAACTGAGCTGAAGCACAGTGGCCAAGACCATACAGCGGTTTAAGTAGACAGGTTCCACTCAGAACAGGCCTCGCCATAGTCGACCAAAGAAGTTAAGTGCACATGCTCAGCGTCATATCCAGAGGTTGTCTTTGGGAAATAGACTCATGAGTGCTGCCAGCATTGCTGTAGAGGTTGAAGGGTTGGGGGGTCAGCCTGTCAGTGCTCAGACCATATGCTGCACACTGCATCAAATTGGTCTGCATGGCTGTTGTCCCAGAAGGAAGCCTCTTCTAAAGATGATGCACAAGACAGCCCGGAAACAGTTTGCTAAAGGCAAGCAGACTAAGGACATGGATTACTGGAACCATGTCCTGTGGATTGATGAGACCAAGATAAATGTATTTGGTTCAGATGGTGTCAAGCATGTGTGGTGGCAGCCATGTGAGAAGTACAAAGAGAAGTGACTTGCTTACAGTCAAGCGTGGTGGTGGGAATGTCATGGTCTGGGGCTGCCCAGTGCTGCCGGCACTGGGGAGCTACAGTTCATTGAGGGAACCATGAATGACAACATGTACTGTGCTCTGAAGCAGAGCATGGTCTCTTCCTTTGGAGACTGGCCCACAGGGCAGTATTCCAACATGATAATGACCCCAAATACACCTCTAAGTCAACCACTGCCTTGCTAAAGAATCTGAGGGTAAAGACGATGGATGGGCCAAGCATGTCTCCAGACCAAAACCCTATTGAGCATCTGTAGGGAATTCTCAAACGGAAGGTGAAAGAGCGCAAGTAGAGTTGAGCGAACCCGAACTGTAAAGTTCGGGTCCGTACCGAACTTTTGGGTGTCCGTGTCCCGAACCCAAACCCAAAAGTTTGAGAAAAAGTCTGGGTTTGGGTTCTGGTATTTTATCACGCATGTTGAATAGCTGCAGGGCAGCCAATCAACAAGCGTTTCACTGGTTTTCCCTAGAAGCCATCACAGCCATGCCTACTAATGGCATGGCTGTGATTGGCCAGTGCATCATGTGACCCAGCCCCTATATGAGGCTGGAGTCACAGTGCTGCGTGTCCCATGCTCTCAGGTTAGTGTAGGGAGAGGATGCTGCCGGCGCTGTGAGGGACAGATTGTGAGGGACAGATTGCAGATCTAATAACTAGGTATTGATTACTACTACTGCTGTGAGGGACAGATTGCAGATCTAATAACTAGGTAGAGATTACTACTACTGCTTTGAGGGACAGATTGCAGATCTAATAACATCTCATCCTGCGTTACAGAACGATCTGATTACAGAACGATCCCATCCTGCATTACAGAACGATCTGATTACAGAAGGATCTCTCATCCTGCATTACAGAACGATCTGATTACCGAACGATCTGATACTGGACTAGGTAGAAATTACTATTGTTTTAAGGGACATTTTGCAGATCTAATAACATCTCCAATTTTTCTTCCTTTTGCAGCCCTCTAGCAATTTCCAGGACTTTTTTACAGTCATTTTTGTGCCGAAAAGTTCGGGTCCCCATTGACTTCAATGGGGTTCGGGGTCCAGGGTCAAGTTCGGGTAACGTTCGGTACCGAACCCGAACGTTTCTGTGAAGTTCGGCCGAACCCGAACATCCAGGTGTCCGCTCAACTCTAAGCGCAAGGTCTCTAACATCCACCAGCTCCATAATGTCATCATGGAGGAGTGGAAGAGGACTCTAGTGGCAACCTGTGAAGCTCTGGTGAACTCCATGCCCAAGAGGGTTAAGGTAGTGCTGGAAAATAACGGTGACCACACAAACTATTGACACTTTGGCCCCAGTTTGGACATTTTTACTTAGGGGTGCACTCACTTTTTTTTCCAGCGGTTTAGACATTAATGGCTGTGTGAGTTTTTTTCAGGGGAGAGCAAATTTACACTGTTATACAAGATGTACACTCACATTTTTTACATTGTAGCAAAGTACTATTTCTTCAGTGTTGTCACATGATAAGATATAATAAAATATTGACAAAAATGTGAGGGGTGTACTCACTTTTGTGAGATACTGTATATTGTTTGTATTCTTTACAGAATACATATATAAGGTTTTTTTGTATAATCCTATACAGTTTATTCATTTTGTGGAGTTGCGCTGCACTTCCCAATAGGTGTATATTGATTGGTTTGTATGAAAGTTATAGTGCCTACAAACTATGGTACAGTATATATACTGGATTTGTTTTATATTAATGGCAGTGATCAGCGACTGGGACTGCAACAGTGTGGCAGTGATCTGACACTAACTGGTGCTAGTAGAACTGACTAACTGCCACTGACAACACCAGTGACATTAATACAGTGATCAGGTATAATATTATACACTGTCACTGTACTAATGACCCTGGCTGGGAAGGGGTTAGCAAGTAAGGGGTTATACGTGTGCCTAACCATGTATAATGTGTGTAAAGTGAGCTGTTTTTACTACTCTCTGTTTAGAGAGCATCCTCTCCAGCTAACTCCTCTGTTCATATGTGCAGATAAAAAAAAAAGATGAGAGTAATACCAAGCAAAACCATAAATTGTAAGCAGCCAGCACTACAATAGACAAAACTGTAAAAAGGTATAAGGTGAAAAGTGCAGCGCTAAAATTATTAAATAAACAAATGTTGTGTCATATCTATGACATTAATTGTGTGCAAATTACCATACACAGGAAATGAGGTGCGTAAATCAAATATAGTGAAAACAATCAATATTAAAGTGCAAATGTGCTTCAGCGCATAGTATCATATGTCTATAAAACTCCACATAGTGTTATGCTGCTAAATATACACCCATACATCAAATATTAAGCAAACCATTAGTATTTGAAGAGCAAAGGTGCATAAATGATAAAGTCTATGTGCAAAAATGTCCATATAGGAAAATGATGATATAATGATGATCGACTGGTGAATTACTAGCACCTTATGAATTTATCAATGTGATACAAAACAGCACCTTTGTAATCATAACACCCACATACAGCACCCAGAGTGCAAAAATCTACTACCATATTGTATGGAGGCTTACCATAATGTATGGACTTGAACAAGCTTATACCTGCCAAGTCAAACCAGGCTTGAGGTGTAAACACCAAAAATTTAGAGGACCTTTGTGGCGCACGCCTGCTGAAGAGCGATCATTAGACCAGTAGAGAAGATCAACGTCATTCACCAAGGTGTATCCTCAATACCTCTCATCAGCAGTAAATGGATCCAAAAAAGGAGGAAGATAAAGGGCTTCACATAGCGTAAATCCACTTAACCAAAACATGATTTTATTAAGAAGAAAAAGGAACACTCACACATTCGTATAAAATAAGCGCTTTGTATAAAACCAAGGTCCATATGGCACAGTAGCAACACAAACCGACGCGTTTTGCCTTACAAAGACATCATCTAGGTAGGTTTAAAGTAGACTTTTATCAATTTGCACATTTATTCCTGTAGCGCTGATAACATGTATTTTCATTTGCCTTTGTTGGACAGGGTTTCACATGATGAATGGCTATTATTGAAAATTATGATTTAACAAGCGATTGGCAACTACAGTGGTAGACCCCCATTAACACAACCACTGCCCCCTTCCCACACCCCATGCCAATGCACCTTACCCACCAACTTAAACTAAATACATTTTCTAACTTTATAGCAGCCATTTAGGTCATTTAGTTAATTTATTTTTTTTATATAGCCATGCTTTAAAATGTAAGACTATTGGTAAAAGGGTTAGTTCTTGCTTAATGACATTTAAAAAAAAAACCCTATGCGTGAGAGCATCCTCAGTCCATCAACATGCAATCATGTGTTGTTTAACCACCTCCCACCCACCGTATTTTATAATGACAGCGCCAGGATGGTTTGCTCGTTCATATGATGTTGTCCCAGATTTATCGTGCATGTGCACCCGCAGGGGGCTGTAGTGTGGCGAACAGTGGTGCGCTTTGTCCAATCACAGCTGATCCCATGTAAACTCTGTGAAGAGAGGAAAGCTGATCAGAGGCATTTCCTCATGGGGATATCTGCACAGATAATCAGGGCACTGATCATCAACACCCTGATGATCAGTGCAGCTCCAACAGTGCTCAGCGGTGATGCCTTTCAGTGCTCATCAGTGCCTGCTCATGTGTACTGCCCATCAGTCCTGCCCATCAGTGCTGCTAATCAGTGCCCATCAGTTCCGCCAATCAGTGACCATCAGTGCTTCCTATCCATGCCGTCTATCAGTGCCCATAAGTGCTGCCTATTAGTGCTACCTATCTGTGTCCATCAGTGCCACCTATCAGTGCCCACGGGTAAATGACAGGGAGGAGAAAATTGGAATGTATGCGTATGATACTATCTTGTACTTGGCAGACCCAGGGCCATCCCTACAGGTTGCCTTACGGACCATAGAGGATGTAGGAAACATTCAGGCCTGCGCATAAACTGGTCCAAGTCCCAGATCCTACCCATAGACCGTTTCCCCTCTCACCTGCAGAGTCCCTCCCTCCCCTTACCTAGAGTATCTTCCCTCAAGTACTTAGGAGTCAAGGTCACCAGACGTCTCACAGACTACTACCCTCTTAATATAATAGCCTTAGTAAAAAACAAAACGCAAATCTGGTCTAAGTTGCCTCTGGGAGTTATGGACTGAATAAATACAGTAAAAATGATCCTCCTGCCAAAGATTCTGTACATGTTGTGGCACGCACCTCTCTATGTCCCCCTCAAATTCTTTAAAGTACTGGAATCCATATTAAACTCATTTGTCTGGGGACACGGGAGACACAAATTGTCCTGGCCAACCCTAAAAAACCCCACCTCCTTAGGAGGTGAGGCAGTTCCTGACTTTTGTAAGGAAGATGTGTACCAGCGCAAAGCGAACTATGAATCACTGGACAACAGCAGTTGTCTGCTGTTGTATGCTGGGTGAGAGCACCCTATTGTTAATGGTGTGCATGTGAAAGATCCATGCATGGGAACATTCACAGTATGAGCGAATAATGTTTAATAGAGACAGATACAATGGTATAATGAACAAGGGATAAATGGACCATAAATAGAACATGAACTAAAACATGAAATAAAACAGTATGCCAATCCAATGTTGGCTGACCATGTGAATTGAGCAAAATGCCATTATAAATAACACCATCATAAAAACGCCATTATAAAAAACATCAATGTAAAAACAGCTGGACCATGATCCATGTAAGGACACATAAAAAACTTTGAGTTG
This sequence comes from Glandirana rugosa, assembly GCA_018402905.1. NCBI lineage: Eukaryota > Metazoa > Chordata > Amphibia > Anura > Ranidae > Glandirana > Glandirana rugosa. The sequence goes on along the minus strand of BLSH010149784.1, from coordinate 92,885 downwards.
GTGAATATATGAACAAGCTTAAAACAGCTTAAAAGTCCTGGATTCATGTAGAGGGAGACTGTCCTGCAAAGGGCTGCAACTGCCTGAAGTGTACCAATCTTCTGTGTGATGAGAGGGGAGAGAAAAAACAGATGCGCCTCTAAGAGTAACAGTTAAAAAATCAAACAGGCTTTATTGAAAGACAAAAGGCTACTTACAAACGTGGTAGATGGCTGCGCATTGCAGTGTCAGCCACTGCTGGCTTCTTTTGTGGAAAGTCCTACTGGGCTGGGATGTGTAAGCGTCCAGAGTGCAGCTGTGCTGGGAGAGGAGAGACCCACCGAGGACCCTCCTCTCCCAGCACAGCCGCACTCCGGGCGCTTACACATCCCAGCCCAGCAGGACTTTCCACAAAAGAAGCCAGCAGTGGCTGACACTGCAATGCGCAGCCATCTACCACGTTTGTGAGTAGCCTTTTGTCTTTCAATAAAGCCTGTTCGATTTTTTAACTGTTACTATTAGAGGCACATCTGTTTTTTCTCTCCCCTGACTTTTGTGACTATTATATCGCCTCCCGACTATCCCATTTCTACCACCATACCGAAACCGAGGGCCAAAAGTAACAATCCTTGGTATGTCACCCCCCTGAACACCCCGCCCACACCCCACTGCAGGTAATGCTCAGGAGGCACCCACGGGACTCTCCTCTTAAATTCAACAAAGGTATGATTACACATCACTGTAGAATATGTTCCATTGCCCATTGCCCAAAATAGGCACCCAACAGATTCACTCATACACACCCCTGTGGTACAACACCTCCCTACCAGAACTCCTAACAATCCCACACCCTGGCATATGGATCGGTCAGGGCATTCTCTTTGCTCTTCACGTTATGACAACTGAAGGCCCCAAAATGTTCCAATCTCTAAAGGAAGAATTTTCCCTCCACAACCAATTCCTGTTCCAGGACCTGCAACTCCGCCATGCCCTACAGGCCCAATTCCTGACCTCCCCTCCACAACTAGACACCCCCTCGATCCTGACTATTATACTGGGCTCAGAGCCCACCAAACTGAACTCAATGCTTTACTCAGCACTAAGACTCCCTCAGGAAACTAAAATAGCATATAGAGCTAAAACCAAATGGGAGGACGTGCTGGGAGAAATAGGGGATGACAATTGGGAGGGGAGGATTGGGAGGAGATCCTAAATAATATCAAAACGGTATACCCTAAGATATCAGATAGGCTGACCCAACTCTACATAACACACCAAGCATATCTTACTCCTGAGAAGTTTGCCAGATTTCAGCCGACCCACAGTCCACTGTGCCCATTGTGCAACTCCACAACGGGCACTTTCTTTCACATGATATGGTCCTGTCCAAACATACAGACATATTGGATCCAGATTGTCCACTTACTACATGACATAATGGGGTCACCGGTTTCTCTCGACCCAAGACTGTGTATATTTGGCCTACATCCAGATCCGGAGATTGATAAATTCCTGATTATATTCCTTAGTGAAACATTATTTACGGCCAGGAAGATAATTGCTCGGAACTGGATGAAGGCACAACCCCCCACTATCCAGGACTGGAACGAAAAGTTAATGCCACCCTACTGTATAAGAAAATAATATATAACAATAAGGGTTGCCCCCTCAAAAACTCTAGGGTTTGGGACAGATGGCTCTCGGATGGTGAGACATGTTACTGATATGCCACACTTGTGATCTACGGTCCGAACACCGAGGATACCATGTGCTCCTGTTTGTTTCCCATAAACAAACTTATTGTCAATGTATACCCTTTGCTTTAATCAACTATTGTACACCCAAAATGCCCTTTTGATGTAATGATGCCACTTAAGCTTACCCTGTAAGTCCTGATTTCATTTCCTGTAACCAATGTTTTACTAACATGTACCTGACATTGTAATTGCAATAAAACATTTTTATGCACAGTTAAAAAAAAAATACCACCAAAATAAATCACTATCTATCTCAAAACAATGATAAAAATGTAATTTGGGTACAGCGTTGCATGACCCCACAATTGTCATTCAAAGTGTAACAGTGCTGAAAGCTGAAAATTGGCCTGAGCAGGAAGGTGATGAAAGTGCCCTGTATTTAAGCAGTTAACAGAATGCTTACTTTTCAAGCTGCTTATTCAATTGCCCTCCAATCTCAGCCTTGTAGATGACTGCACGTCCTACCTGTACAGTCTGCACTCTCTGCAGAGTAGGGAATGAGTGCTAATTAGTGAGTTTTCATCTGCAGTGCAGAGAAGATAGGGCAAAGAAATAAGCAGCTTGAAAAGTAAGCATTCTTTGCTGTTACAGTTGGATTTACCAATACTTATGGTCCACAAACTGTTAAATTTTTGGTGTGACACAAATGAACCATATTCCTGTTGTCAGTTTGTTATTAGAATTTAAAAGTATGTTCCTTGCATTTCGCCATCCATGACAATCATTTCTGCGATCAGTAGCATTCTGGTCATATTTACATAATATTTCTTGCTATAGCCTATTCCAATAAAAATGTACTGAAAAATAAAAGCATTCTTTTACAAAACGGAGAACTCCATATTAATGGGCTTTTTTTTTTTTTAAAGGGCATTAAATGTGAACTAATCGTTTAAATTACTAAAATGTGTATATTTTAGATTACTCAAGCTATTAATTCCATATGCCTATTGCAAAAGCTAGCACAGCAATAGACCACAATGATCAATAAGGACTTCAAATAATTTTTATCATGGAAAAATAAACTTGACCAACTAACAATAAATATGTTATATTTTTCTATGGAACAAAAACACTTGACAAAAAATATTGACAAAAAATCTCTACCCTAATATCATTTTCTGTACTTGGTTGCAAAGATATACGGTATACTGTAGATCTAAGTGGCATTTTATGAATGCATAGATGAAAAAATAGTATCCAGATAAGACTAATATCTATTCAATGTAAAAAATATGTATTAAAAAAAGTTCAATGCTGGAAAAATCAATCTCACCTTTCACTCCCATTTTCCTCTCTAAAAAGCCTGAAATTGGTATTAGTGAAAGAGAAATTAAGCATTGAAACATTGAATCTTGAGCTCACACAAAACTTTGGAACAGTGATAATAGCATAAGTGACCTCTTAAGCTTTGCAGTGTCATCTTACTCTGCAGCAGTTCTAGCATTCTCATTTAATATACAGTCTATTGATAACAGTATTATGCATGGTTATCATAATACTCAAAAGCTAGTACACAACCAGCTTAAAATTCAACCAAATATGTGATATATTTATTTTTCACACACTTGTTTGTTTGACACATTAAACCTACTAAAAAGAATGTTATGTTTTGAAAGGAAACTATAATAGTTGTGGGTTTGTTTTTATTGGTTTTTTTAAGTTGTTAGGTTTATTTAAGTTTTACGTTTATACATTTTTAAAATAAACCTGTAATGAGCAAATATGGAGACTACAATCATTGACCTTTCTTTCAGGAAATGCTGGTTTCTAGGCTGTCATGTTGATCTGTGCTTTCTGAGGCACTGCCCTGTAAGAAGTATGAAGGTTAAATGTTCTGAGTTCACTCAGATTCTCTCATCTAAATTCTGTTTCCAAGTCAATGATTAGTGATGAGCCGAACATACCTGGATTCAGTTTGGGACAGGTTCAGAGAACATAACTAAAGTTGGGATACTGAATTCAAACCCCATTGACTCAAGAGATACACATGTTAAAAAAATCACAATGGCAATTTTTTAGGCTAAAAGGCAAGGGGATAACAAACAAAACACATGGAGCTGGTCACTGCCATGGGGCACATGTACTAAAGCAAAAATTAAGCAAAAGATCCTCAGTTTGGTAACAGCAATTTTAGTTATGCTTAAAGTGAAACATTAATAATGCAAATATTGCTAACCCTTACTTCACACATGTGCATTTTCTAATGCATTTTTACAGAAGCACACTATAGTCCATTTACCATGGTTTCCAATGGATCTAGTTCATGTCTGCACATTTGCATTTTGAGCCAAAGTGTTTTTTTTTAAAGGGTCAGGGAGTATTTTTAAGCAGCAGATAGGGTTTTGAATGTTATAGACTTCAATAGACCCGCAGCAAAAATGCAAGTGTTTTTTATGCATATTTGATGATTTTTGTGTTTTGCATTTTTTTGGGGGCTAATAGGAAAGTATGACAGTTCTATTGACGGAGTGCAACTTTACACTCTCTAGCACCCAAGTGGCATCAAAGCCGCATCTAGGTTGCATAAAAGTAGCACAGGAACCTTTGTGTCCAAAGTCGCATGTTAGGGTATAGGGCTAGGGTTTAGGGCTAGGGCTAGGGTTAAAGGCTAGGGTTAGGATTGTAAACCAATATATACACAAATCCTTGCCACGCTAGTAATTAATGCAATAAATCATTGTGAAAACAATAAAAAAGTGAATGAAAAAAACATAAGATAAGTCCCAAAATAAGTCCATTGTGGTGAAAAAAAAAAATCTGATGTGTAGACATAAAAAGTGTCAAAGTGTCAAAGTCCCAATTGCTCAGGATGCTGAGAGAATCAAATGTGAATAAAACATTCCAATCTAGAGTGTAAAACACCCAGGTGTACTACTACCTTAAAAACTTCAACCCCGATCACTTTTACCCCCTTCCTGCCCAGGCCAATTTTCAGCTTTCAGCGCTGTCACACTTTGAATGACAATTGCGTGGTCATGCAACACTGCATCCAAACTAAATTTTTATCATTTTGTTCACACAATTAGAGCTTTCTTTTGATGGTATTTATTCACCACTGGGTTTTTTATTTTTTGCTAAACAAACAAAAAATGTGAACATTTTGAAAAAGTTTGTTTAATTTTGCAAATAAATAATTGTTCTTCAGAAATTTCGGCCAAAATGTATTGTGCTACATTTCTTTTGTGAAAATAACACAAATCAGTGTATATAGTTTAGTCTGTAGGAAAGTTATACAGTCAACAAATTATGATATATATATGAAAATCGATCAGTATGGATGTACTGACACCCTCATCTCATTTCTTGAGGTACAGATATCCCCCAAATTACCCCTTTTTGAAATGTAGACAGTCCAAGAAACACCTGCGTTTTTTATTTTTTGCGCTATAAACAAAAAAATGAAAATGTAAAAAAAATATATATTTTTTTACTTTCTGCTATAATACATATCCAATAAAAATTTATAAAAAACACATTTATTCATCAGTTTAGACCAATATGTATTCTTCTACATATTTTTAGTAAAAAAAAAATGCAATAGGCGTATATTGATTGGTTAGCGCAAAAGTTACAGAGTCTACAAACTATGGGATCGATTTAGGAAATTTTATTTTTTTATTGTTTTACTGGAAATGGCGGTGATCTGCAATTTTTAGTGGGACTGCAACATTGGAGTGGACAAATCTGACCCCAAATGACACTTTTTGGGGACCAGTGACATTATTACATTGATCAGTGTTATAAAAATGCACTGATCAATGTATAAATGACACTGGCAGGGAAGGGGTTAACACTAGGGGGCGATCAAGGGGTTAAGTGTGTTCCCTGGGTGTGTTCTAACTGTAAGGGGGGTGGGCTGCCAGGGACATGACAGAGATCGCTGTTCCTGATCACTGGGAACAGAAGATCTCTTACATGTCATCTGGCAGAATGGGGATCCGCCTTGCTTACATAGGCAGATCCCCATTCTGCCTCTGTACACCACAATCAAGGGGCGCCGGCAGACATCGAGTCTGCCGGACCAACGGCATACTCTCATGGCACAGTGGGTGGGCGCGCCCGCTATCTCTCATGCACAGACCGACGTACACCAATGGCGGTTGATGCAGGAGAGCCAACCTGCCGCCGTATAATGCTGGTCGGCAATTGGTTAAGAAATTAAAAATTTTTTTACATACAGAACATCCCCCATTCACCCATTCAGTAAATACATGAATTTGTGGATGGGATGTTCACCCACCGAGCACCCCACAATGCACAGTGCACTGCATGGTGCATTCTAGGCCCTGATTGGCTGAAGCAATGCACCACTGGTCAGGTGCAAGGCTTTGCCCAATCAGTAATTAGTATATCTGGGTGTATAAATTTGTAAATATACTATATTGATTGGAAAATATGCACTTACATTTATATAGGGGAGTGAATAATGAGTGCAAAAAACACACTAGAGTCCTATAGTAGCCATCCATTTAATGGGGGCCTGCCTAAAAAGAGATTGGTGATTGTATAGTCTTATTAAGCTCGACTAGTTATATAATATGGCACAAAGTAGATTATCTCTCAAAGGGTATAAGAGGACCAGACCAAAGTACTTAAATATATAGGGGAGTCAATACCGTGCTAATACTTATATAAATTCTGTCTAAAGAAAAAATTGTGCAAGAAAAAATGTACAATTTTAACCAGCTGCAGCCAGAGGAAACACCAACCCAATTCACAAAACATATAATCATGTAGCAGGCTGCGCTAAGTAAAAGTGACAGCTTGACACTGATAAATAAACTTGATAAATTCCAATAGGTGTCTTAAAATTAATATACATGTGCTGTGGATGTGCGAAAGGCACACTAATGGCAGACCTGACCTGTCAGATCAAAACCATGCCCCATAGGTATCATGTGCACTTATGCTGGAAATGATATCAGTTTATATACCATAACAATATCCATATACATATACACCTAAGTGGTGTATTAGAAATTAGAAAGTCCCGGATCCAGGGAAATCCAGCTTATATCCTGGAGATACATATATGATCCCTTCAGTCGAGAGGAGGTCAGAGTGAAGAGTGCTGACCCTATAATCCATAGAGAACCATCCACACCCTGTGTGCCTTTCAAAGTACTTAAATTCCTGTTCAGAGCATTAAGTGCATCTCATGGTGTAAGGCAGTGGAGTCCACAGGAACACCTGTGCTCTATAATGGTCATCAATGGATGAGTCATCAGTTGTCAATGGGCTTTCCCGCTGACAGCTGAATAAAAAAAAATAATTGCCGGAAATACAAAAATTAAAAAAAAAAACACGTGGGCTCCCCTTACAAATCCATATCAGACTCTTATCCGAGCATGCAGCCTGGCAGGCCAGGGAAGGGGGGATGAGCGAGCATGGGGGGCTTTGGGGCAGGGGGGCCTAAAGCACCTTGTCCCCATGGGGACAAAGTTCTGTGGGCAGGGGGCTTATCAGAATCTAGAAGCCCCCTTTAACAAGGGGGCCCCCATATCTCAACTGCCCCATGTGAATGAGCATGGGGAAGCTATTCAATGTTCACAACTGTCATGTGACCTGCTGTGATTAGTTACAGTGGTCACTTGGTACCGGCAGTGGGCCGGTACAGTGATCAGTCATGTGCATAGTGGACACAGCCGGTGACAGATCGCTCCGCAATGCAGCCCCACCAGTGCACAATTTTGTTATAGGCTGGGCGGAAGGGGTTAAGACAAAATGGACTCTTACCGAAATACGTGGGCCCTTTACTTAATTTTTTTTTGAAAATTAACCACTTCAGCCCCGGAAGGATTTGCCCCTTCCTGACTAGGCCATTTTTTGCGATACGGCACTGCATCGCTTTAACTGACTATTGCGTGGTCATGCGATGATGTACCCTTTTTTCACACAAATAGAATTTTCTTTTGGTGGTATTTTATCACCTCTGCATTTTTTTTTTGTGCTATAAACAAAAAAGTGACAATTTTTTGATTTTTTTTTTTTAGAAAAAAAAGAGGTATGGCTAATGAGGAAAAGTATACATTTAATTAGCATATCTGGATGTATAAATTAGCAAAGCACCTTGTCCCCATGGTGACAAGGGTCTCTTCCCCACAACCCTGGGTTGCGGTTGTGGGGGTCTGTGGGCATCCCCACCAGTGCACAATTTTGTTATAGGCTGAGCAGAAGGGGTTAAGACAAAATGGACTCTTACCGAAATACACAGACCCTTTACTTAAAGCGGTAGTAAACCCGCTGCTAAAAAAAAAAAAAATTAAAAAAATCCTGCAAGACAATAGCATAATATGTTAGTATGCATCGCATACTAACATATTATGAAATACTTACCTTAGAACGAGGCCCCCGATGCCCGAGTCGGTCAGCGCTAAGGACGCTGACATGTTGGTCCTCTTCTTTCTTCTGGGTACGCGGCTCCGGCGCTGCGAGTGGCCGGAGCCGCGTGAGGTCACTCCCGCGCATGCGCGCGGGAGCTCTTCGCTCCGGCAGCCAGCTCTGAGTTGCCGGCCGCCTCGGCCGGATCGTCAGAGCGCATGCGCCGCTAATGTCAGCGGCTGCATGCAGGGCGAATATCTCCTAAACCATGCAGGTTTAGGAGATATTCTTTTTACCTACAGGTAAGCCTTATTATAGGCTTACCTGTAGGTAAAAACAGCTTTGGGGGTTTACTATTTAAAAAGAGTCAAATAAGCTGTATCAAAGAATGTGTCATCTGTGATGGGAACCTTTCTCTCCTCTCTATTATCAATGGTCACTGCAGTCTCCCAAACAACAACATAGGCTGCTCCATCATGACATACAAAAGAACAGAACTGGGGGGACTGGCATAGTGTAAAACTGTATACCAATTTATTAAGTAAAAAAGAAGCTAGCTGCTCACAAGATTAATAACATAAACAAGCACTTAGATAAAAAAGTACCAGTCCCAGGCTCATATAAAACAGTGTCCTGATTTAGGCTGCATGGTGATGCTACGAGTGTAAGCTCCATCCTACGTGTTTCATCGCAATTTACATCATCTGAGTTAGGGTTAAATGTTAGGGTTAAGGGCTAGGGTTAGGGTAAAGGTCTAGAGTTAAGGACCAGGGTTAGGGTTAAGGGCTATAGTTAGGGTTAAATGTTAGGGTTAGGGTTAAGGGCTAGAGTTAGGGTAAATATTAGGGATAGTATTAAGGGCTAGGGTTAGGGTTAAATATTAGGGATGGGTAAACAAGGCAGAGCTCTGTTCTGAAGGGGAAAGCAGGGAATAAAATCCATCACTTCCCTTAGTAAAAGCAGCACAGTTTACACAAAAACACTGGTTAGGCACAAAGTTAACCCTTTGATCACCCTTGATGGTTAACCCTTTCCCAGTCAGTGTCATTAGTACAGTGACAGTGCATATTTTTAGCACTAATCACTGTATTATTGTCACTGGTTCCCACAAGGTGTCAAAAGTGTCAGTAAGTTTCTGATTGACCACCACAATATTGCATTCCCGCTGTAAATTGCTGAAGTTGCCATTACTAATATAAATAAATAACAATTCCAATATATATATATATATATATATATATA
>BLSH010149784.1:40718-51887 GCA_018402905.1 Glandirana rugosa | reverse complement strand
AAATCGTCATCTTTAAGATAGCTGCTCTTCCAAACCAAGAAAATTGTTTCGTGTTCCATAATTTGAGATCGTTTTCTATCTTTTTTAGTATTGGGTGAAAGTTGTATTGATAGATATTTTTAATGTCGGGTGTCAATTTAATTCCTAAGTAATTGAGGGCTTTTGTTTCCCATTTATATGGACAATTTTGGATAGTGAGTTGTTCTGCTTCTGCTGAGAGTGTTAAGTTCATTGCTTCCGATTTGCTATTGTTTATCTTAAAGTTGGATATATATTTGAATAGATGGAATATTTCATTTAAGTTCGGTATAGAGATATGGGGTTGCGAAATAAAGAACAGCAGGTCGTCTGCGTATGCCGCCAATTTATATTCTTTGTTGTCTGTATTGAAGCCGTGAATATCTGGATTGGCATTTATGGTCCTTATTAAGGGTTCAAGGGTTATAATGAACAGTAAAGGGGAAAGGGGGCATCCTTGTCTTGTTCCATTTTTGATGTGTATGGTATCTGAAAGATAATTATTAATTTTTATTTTTGCTGTTGGCTTATCATATATTGATTGGATCCATAGCATCATTTTATTCCCAAGCCCAATGTGTTTGCATGTGGCAAACATGTAGTCCCACGCTACTCTGTCAAAGGCCTTCTCCGCATCAGTTGACAGGAGAAGGCCTTCTTTCTTGTCTTGATGTATCTTATGTATCAAGTTTAATGACTTAATTATATTATCTTTCGCTTCGCGTCCTGGCATGAAGCCTACTTGCTCCGGACCAATTATCCTCAAAAGTAAGGGTCTCAATCTATTGGCTAGAATTCCCGTCAACAGCTTGAGATCTAGGTTCAGGAGTGAGATTGGTCTGTAGTTTGAACATTTTTTATGGTCTTTGTTTGGTTTGGGTATAACTGTGATTTGAGCTGCTAAAAAATCCGATGAAGGTTTTGTATTTTTATGTAGGGAATTAAGGGCGTCTTTCAATGGTTTGCAGAGTATTGTTCTAAAATCATCTCATACTGGTGTAGGGACCGGTTCCTGTCGGTGCTGTGAAGGAAAGATTAGCGTTCTAAAACCATCTGATACTGGAAAAGGTACAGGTTCCTGGTGCTGTGAAGGAAAGATTAGCATTCTAATATAATCTCATCCTGCATTAGAGACAGGTTCCTGGTGGTTCTGTGAGGTAAAGATTAGCTTTCTAATATCATCTGATACTGCATTAAGGACAGTTTCATGGTGCTGTGAGGAAAAGATTAGCGTTCTACTATCATCTGATACTGCATTAGGTAAAGGATCCTGGCTCTGTGAGGCAAAGATTAGCATTCTATTATCATCTGATACTGCATTTGGGAAAATTTCCTGGTGCTGTGAGGGATAGATTAGTGTTCTAAAATCATCTCATACTGCAGTAGGGACAGGTTCCTGTCGGTGCAGTGAGGGACAGATTATCATTCTAAAATCATCTCATACTGGTGTAGGGAGAGGTTCCTGTCGGTGCTGCGAGGGACAGATTATTGTTCTAAAATCATCTCATACTGCAGTAGGGACAGGTTCCTGTCTGTTCTGTGAGGGACAAATTAGCGTTTTAAAATCATCGCATACTCATGTAAGGAGAGGTTCCTGTCGATGCTGTGAGGGACAGATTATCATTCTAAAATCATCTCCTACTGGAGTAGGGAGAGGTTCCTGTCGGTGCTGTGAGAGACAGATTATCGTTCTAAAATCATCTCATACTGCAATAGGGACAGGCTCCTGTCGATGCTGTGAGGGAAAGATTATAGTTCTAAAATCATCTCATTGTGGATAGGGAGAGGTTAATGTCGGTGCTGGGAGGGACAGATTATAGTTCTAAAATCATCTCATACTGCAGTAGGGAGAGGTTCCTGTCGGTGCTGTGAGGAAAAGATTATCATTCTAAAATCATCTCATACTGGAGTAGGGAAAGGTTGATGGCAGTGTTGTGAGGGACAGATTCGTGTTCTAAAATCATCTCATACTACAGTAGGGACAGGTTCCTATCGGTGCTGTGAGGGACAGATTAGCATTCTAAAATCATCTCATACTGGAGTAGGGAGAGGTTCCTGTCCGTGCTGTGAGGGACAAATTATCGTTCTAAAATCATCTCATACTGCAGTAGGGAAAGATTCCTGTAGGTGCTGTGAGAGACAGAATATCGTTCTAAAATCATCTCATACTGGTGTAGGGAGAGGTTCCTGTCGGTGCTGCGAGGGACAGATTATTGTTCTAAAATCATCTCATACTGCAGTAGGGACAGGTTCCTGTCTGTTCTGTGAGGGACAAATTAGCGTTCTAAAATCATTGCATACTCATGTAAGGAGAGGTTCCTGTCGATGCTGTGAGGGACAGATTATCATTCTAAAATCATCTCCTACTGGAGTAGGGAGAGGTTCCTGTCGGTGCTGTGAGAGACAGATTATCGTTCTAAAATCATCTCATACTGCAATAGGGACAGGCTCCTGTCGATGCTGTGAGGGAAAGATTATAGTTCTAAAATCATCTCATAGTGGATAGGGAGAGGTTAATGTCGGTGCTGGGAGGGACAGATTATAGTTCTAAAATCATCTCATACTGCAGTAGGGAGAGGTTCCTGTCGGTGCTGTGAGGAAAAGATTATCATTCTAAAATCATCTCATACTGGAGTAGGGAAAGGTTGATGGCAGTGTTGTGAGGGACAGATTAGTGTTCTAAAATCATCTCATACTACAGTAGGGAAAGGTTCCTGTCGGTGCTGTGAGGGACAGATTAGCATTCTAAAATCATCTCATACTGGAGTAGGGAGAGGTTCCTGTCCGTGCTGTGAGGGACAAATTATCGTTCTAAAATCATCTCATACTGCAGTAGGGAAAGATTCCTGTAGGTGCTGTGAGGGACAGAATATCGTTCTAAAATCATCTCATACTGGTGTAGTGAGAGTTTCCTGTCGATGCTGTGAGGGACAGATTATCGTTCTAAAATCATCTCATACTGCAGTATGGACAGGTTCCTGGCGGTGCTGTGAGGGACAGATTAATGTTCTAAAATCATCTCATACTGCAGTAGGGAGAAGTTCCTGTCGGTGCTGTGAGGGACAGATTAGCGCTCTAAAATCATCTCATACTGGTGTAGTGAGAGTTTCCTGTTGGTGCTGTGAGGGACAGATTATCGTTCTAAAATCATCTCATACTGCAGTATGGACAGGTTCCTGATAGGTGCTGTGAAGGAAAGATTAGCGTTCTAAAATCATCTCATACTGGTGTAGGGAGAGGTACCTGTCGGTGCTGTGAAGAACAGATTATCATTCTAAAATCATCTCATACTGGAGTAGGGAAAGGTTCCTGGCGGTGTTGTGAGGGACAGATTAATGTTCTAAAATCATCTCATACTGCAGTAGGGACAAGTTCCTGTCGGTGCTGTGAGGGACAGATTAGCGTTCTAAAATCATCTCATACTGGTGTAGGGAGAGGTTCCTTTCGGTGCCCTGAGGGACAGATTATCATTCTAAAATCATCTCATACTGCAGTAGGGACAGGTTGCTGTCGGTGCTGTGAGGGGCAGAATATCGTTTTAAAATCATCTCATACTGGTGTACTGAGAGTTTCCTGTCGGTGCTGTGAGGGACAGATTATCGTTCTAAAATCATCTCATAATGCAGTAGGGACAGTTTCCTGTTGGTGCTGTGAGGGACAGATTATCGTTCTAAAATCATCTCATACTTGAGTAGGGAGAGATTCTTGTCGGTGCTGTGAAGGACAGAGTATCGTTCTAAAATCATCTCATACTGGTGTAGGGACCGGTTCCTGTTGGTGCTGTGAAGGAAAGATTAGCGTTCTAAAACCATCTGATACTGGAAAAGGTACAGGTTCCTGGTGCTGTGAAAGAAAGATTAGCATTCTAATATAATCTCATCCTGCATTAGAGACAGGTTCCTGGTGGTTCTGTGAGGTAAAGATTAGCTTTCTAATATCATCTGATACTGCATTAAGGACAGATTCATGGTGCTGTGAGGAAAAGATTAGCGTTCTACTATCATCTGATACTGCATTAGGTAAAGGTTCCTGGCTCAGTGAGGCAAAGATTAGCATTCTAATATCATCTGATACTGCATTTGGGACAATTTCCTGGTGCTGTGAGGGATAGATTAGTGTTCTAAAATCATCTCATACTGCAGTAGGGACAGGTTCCTGTCGGTGCTGTGATGGACAGATTAGCATTCTAAAATAATCTCATACTGGAGTATTGAGAGGTTCCTGTCAGTGCTGTGAGGGAAAGATTGTCATTCTAAAATCATCTCATACTGCAGTAGGGACAGGTTCCTGTCGGTGCAGTGAGGGACAGATTATCATTCTAAAATCATCTCATACTGATGTAAGGAGAGGTTCCTGTCGGTGCTGGGAGGGACAGATTATTGTTCTAAAATCATCTCATACTGCAGTAGGGACAGGTTCCTGTGTGTTCTGTGAGGGACAGATTAGCGTTCTAAAATCATTGCATACTCATGTAAGGAGAGGTTCCTGTCGGTGCTGTGAGGGACAGATTATCATTCTAAAATCATCTCCTACTGGAGTAGGGAGAGGTTCCTGTCGGTGCTGTGAGAGACAGATTATCGTTCTAAAATCATCTCATACTGCAGTAGGGACAGGCTCCTGTCGATGCTGTGAGAGAAAGATTATAGTTCTAAAATCATCTCATAGTGGATAGGGAGAGGTTAATGTCGGTGCTGGGAGGGACAGATTATAGTTCTAAAATCATCTCATACTGCAGTAGGGAGAGGTTCCTGTCACTGCTGTGAGGGACATATTATCATTCAAAAATCATCTCATAATGAAGTAGGGAGAGGTTCCTGTCGGTGCTGTGAATGACAGATTATCGTTCTAAAATCATCTCATACTGCAGTAGGGACAGGTTCCTGTCGGTGTTGTGAGGGACAGATTAGAGTTCTAAAATCATCTCATACTGGAGTAGGGAGAGGTTCCTGTCGGTGCTGTGAGGAACAGATTATCATTCTAAAATCATGTAATACTGCAGAAAGGACAGGTTCCTGTTGATGCTGTGAGGGACAGATTATAGTTCTAAAATCATCTCATAGTGGAGTAGGGAGAGGTTAATGTCGGTGCTGTGAGGGACAGATTATAGTTCTAAAATCATCTCATACTGAGGGGGAAAGAGGTTCCTGTCACTGCAGTGAGGCACATATTATCGTTGTAAAATCATCTCATAATGAAGTAGGGAGAGGTTCCTGTCGATGCTGTGAGGGACAGATTATTGTTCTAAAATCATCTCATAGTGGAGTAGGGAGAGATTCCTATCGGTGCTGTGAGGGACAGATTATGGCTCTAAAATCATCTCATACTGCAGTAGGGAGAGGTTCCTGTTAGTGCTGTAAGGGACAGATTATCGTTCTAAAATCATCTCATACTGGTGTAGGAAGAGGTTTCTGCCGGTGCAGTGAGGGACAGATTATCATTCTAAAATCCTCTCATACTGGTGTAGGGAGAGGTTCCTGTCGGTGCTGTGAGGGACAGATTATCGTTCTAAAATCATCTCATACTGCAGTAGGGACAGGTCCTGTCGGTGCTGTGAGGGACAGAATATTGTTCTAAAATCATCTCATACTAGTGTAGTGAGCGTTTCCTGTCGGTGCTGTGAGGGACAGATATCGTTCTAAAATCATCTCATACTGCAGTATGGACAGGTTCCTGTCGGTGCTGTGAGGGTAAAATTAGCGTTCTAAAATCATCTCATACTGGTGTAGGGAGAGGTTCGTGTCGGTGCTGTGAGGAAAAGATTATCATTCTAAAATCATCTCATACTGGCGTAGGGAAAGGTTGATGGCAGTGCTGTAAGGGACAGATTAGTGTACTAAAATCATCTTATACTACAGTAGGGACAGGTTCCTGTCGGTGCTTTGAGGGACAGATTAGCGTTCTAAAATCATCTCATACTGGAGTAGGGAGAGGTTCCTGTCGGTGCTGTGAGGGACAGATTATCATTATAAAATCATCTCATACTGGAGTAGGGAGAGGTTCCTGTCGGTGCTGTGAGGGACAGATTATCGTTCTAAAATCATCTCATACTGGTGTAGGGAGAGGTTCCTGTCGGTGCTGCGAGGGACAGATTATTGTTCTAAAATCATCTCATACTGCAGTAGGGACAGGTTCCTGTCTGTTCTGTGAGGGACAGATTAGCGTTCTAAAATCATCACATACTCATGTAAGGAGAGGTTCCTGTCTGTGCTGTGAGGGACAGACTATCATTCTAAAATCATCTCATAATGCATTGGGACAGGTTCCTGTTGGTGCTGTGAGGGACAGATTAGCGTTCTAAAATCATCTCACACTGGTGTAGGGAGAGGGTCCTGTCGGTGCTGTGAGGGACAGATTATCATTCTAAAATCATCTCATACTGGAGTAGGGAGAGGATCCTGTTGGTGCTGTGAGGGACAGATTATCGTTCTAAAATCATCTCATACTGCAGTATGGACAGGTTCCTGACAGGTGCTATGAGGGAAAGATTAGCATTCTAAAATCATCTCATACTGGTGTAGGGAGAGGTACCTGTCGGTGCTGTGAGGAATAGATTATCATTCTAAAATCTTCTCATACTGTAGTAGGGAAAGGTTCCTGGCGGTGCTGTGAGGGACAGATTATCATTCTAAAATCATCTCATACTGGAGTAGGGAGAGGTTCCTGTCGGTGATGTGAGGGACAGATTATCGTTCTAAAATCATCTCATACTGCAGTAGGGTAAGATTCCTGTAGGTGCTGTGAGGGACAGAATATCGTTCTAAAATCATCTCATACTGGAGTAGGGAGAGGTTCCTGTCGGTGCTGTGAGGGACAGATTATCGTTCTAAAATCATCTCATACTGCAGTAGGGTAAGATTCCTGTAGGTGCTGTGAGGGACAGAATATTGTTCTAAAATCATCTCATACTGGAGTAGTGAGCGTTTCCTGTCGGTGCTGTGAGGGACAGATTATCGTTCTAAAATCATCTCATACTGCAGTATGGACAGGTTCCTGACAGGTGCTATGAGGGAAAGATTAGCATTCTAAAATCATCTCATACTGGTGTAGGGAGAGGTACCTGTCGGTGCTGTGAGGAATAGATTATCATTCTAAAATCATCTCATACTGGAGTAGGGAAAGGTTCCTGGCGGTGCTGTGAGGGACAGATTAATGTTCTAAAA
Organism: Glandirana rugosa; assembly: GCA_018402905.1. Taxonomy (NCBI): domain Eukaryota; kingdom Metazoa; phylum Chordata; class Amphibia; order Anura; family Ranidae; genus Glandirana; species Glandirana rugosa. The sequence continues at coordinate 44,709 of BLSH010149784.1, read as the reverse complement.
TCATCTCATACTGCAGTAGGGACAAGTTAATGTCGGTGCTGTAAAGGACAGATTAGCGTTCTAAAATCATCTCATACTGGAGTAGAGAGAGGTTCCTGTCGGTGCTGTGAGGGACAGATTATCATTCTAAAATCATCTCATACTGCAGTAGTGACAGTTTCCTGTCGGTGCTGTGAGGGACGGATTATCGTTCTAAAATCATCTCATACTGGTGTAGGGAGAGGTTCCTGTCGGTGCTGTGAGGGACAGACTGTCGTTCTAAAATTATCTCATACTGCATTAGGTACAGGTTCCTGTCGGTGCAGTGAGGGACAGATTAGCATTCTAAAATCATCTCATACTGGTGTAGGGAGAGGTTCCTGTCAGTGCTGTGAGGGACAGATTATCATTCTAAAATCATCTCATACTGGAGTAGGGAGAGGATCCTGTTGGTGCTGTGAAGGACAGATCATCGCTCTAAAATCATCTCATACTGCAGTAGGGACAGGTTGCTGTCGGTGCTGTGACTGGAAGAATCTCGTTCTAAAATCATCTCATACTGGAGTAGGGAGAGGTTCCTGTCGGTGCTGTAAGGGACAGAGTATCATTCTAAAATCATCTTATACTGTTGTAGGGACAGGTTCCTGTCGGTGCTGTGATGGAAAGATTAGCATTCTAATACAATCTCATCCTCTATTAGAGACAGGTTTCTGGTGGTGCTGTGAGGTAAAGATTAGCTTTCTAATATCATCTGATACTGCATTAAGGACAGTTTCATGGTGCTGTGAGGAAAAGATTAGCGTTCTAATATCATCTGATACTGCATTAGGTAAAGGTTCCTGGCTCTGTGAGGCAAAGATAAGCATTCTAATATCATCTGATACTGCATTTGGGACAATTTCCTGGTGCTGTGAGGGATAGATTAGTGTTCTAAAATCATCTCATACTGCAGTTGGGACAGGTTCCTGTCGGTGCTGTGAGGGACAGATTATCATTCTAAAATCATCTCATACTGGAGTAGGGAGAGGATCCTGTTGGTGCTGTGAAGGACAGATCATCGTTCTAAAATCATCTCATACTGCAGTAGGGACAGGTTGCTGTCGGTGCTGTGACTGGAAGAATATCTTTCTAAAATCATCTCATACTGGAGTAGGGAGAGGTTCCTGTCAGTGCTGTAAGGGACAGAGTATCGTTCTAAAATCATCTCATACTGTTGTAGGGACAGGTTCCTGTCGGTGCTGTGATGGAAGGATTAGCATTCTAATACAATCTCATCCTGTATTAGAGACAGGTTCCTGGTGGTGCTGTGAGGTAAAGATTAGCTTTCTAATATCATCTGATACTGCATTAAGGACAGTTTCATGGTGCTGTGAGGAAAAGATTAGCGTTCTAATATCATCTGATACTGCATTAGGTAAAGGTTCCTGGCTCTGTGAGGCAAAGATAAGCATTCTAATATCATCTGATACTGCATTTTGGACAATTTCCTGGTGCTGTGAGGGATAGATTAGTGTTCTAAAATCATCTCATACTGCAGTAGGGACACGTTCCTGTTGGTGCAGTGAGGGACAGATTAGCGTTCTAAAATCATCTCATACTGGTGTAGGCACAGGTTCCTGTCTGTTCTGTGAGGGACAGATTAGCGTTCTAAAATCATTGCATACTCATGTAAGGAGAGGTTCCTGTCGGTGCTGTGAGGGACAGATTATCATTCTAAAATCATCTCATACTGGAGTAGGGAGAGGTTGCTCTCGGTGCTGTGAGAGACAGATTATCGTTCTAAAATCATCTCATACTGCAGTAGGGACAGGCTCCTGTCGATGCTGTGAGGGACAGATTATAGTTCTAAAATCATCTCATAGTGGATAGGGAGAGGTTAATGTTGGTGCTGTGAGGGACAGATTATAGTTCTGAAATCATCTCATACTGCAGTAATGAGAGGTTCCTGTCACTGCTATGAGGGACATATTATCAATCTAAAATCATCTCATAATGAATTAGGGAGAGGTTCCTGTCGGTGCTGTGAGGGACAGATTATCGTTCTAAAATCATCTCATAATGCAGTAGGGACAGGTTCCTGTCGGTGTTGTGAGGGACAGATTATAGTTCTAAAATCATCTCATACTGCAGTAGGGACAGTTTCCGGTTGGTGCTGTGAGGGACAGATTATCGTTCTAAAACCATCTCATACTGCAGTAGGGACAGGTTCCTGTCGGTGCAGTGAGGGACAGATTAGCGTTCTAAAATCACCTCATACTGGTGTAGGGAGAGGTTCCTGTCGGTGCTGTGAGGGACAGATTATCGTTCTAAATTCATCTCATACTGCAGTAGGGACAGGTTCCTGTCTGTTCTGTGAGGGACAGATTAGCATTCTAAAATCATTACATACTGGTGTAGGGAGAGGTTCCTGTCGGTGCTGTAAGGGACAGATTATCATTCTAAAATCATCTCATACTGGAGTAGGGAGAGGTTCCTGACGGTGCTGTGAGAGACAGATTATCGTTCTAAAATCATCTCATTCTGCAGTAGGGACAGGTTCCTGTCGATGCTGTGAGGGACAGATTATAGTTCTAAAATCATCTCATAGTGGATTAGGGAGTGGTTAATGTCGGTGCTGTGAGGGACCGATTATAGTTCTAAAATCATCTCATACTGCAGTAGGGAGAGTTTCCTGTCACTGCTGTGAGGGACATATTATCATTCTAAAATCATCTCATAATGAAGTAGGGAGAGGTTCCTGTTGGTGCTGTGAGGGACAGATTATCGTTCTAAAATCATCTCATACTGCAGTAGGGTAAGATTCCTCTAGGTGCTGTGAGGGACAGAATATCGTTCTAAAATCATCTCATACTGCAGTATGGACAGGTTCCTGACAGGTGCTTTGAGGGAAAGATTAGCATTCTAAAATCATCTCATACTGGTGTAGGGAGAGGTACCTGTCGGTGCTGTGAGGAATAGATTATCATTCTAAAATCATCTCATACTGGAGTAGGGAAAGGTTCCTGGCGGTGCTGTGAGGGACAGATGAATGTTCTAAAATCATCTCATACTGCAGTAGGGAGAAGTTCCTGTCGGTGCTGTGAGGGACAGATTAGCGTTCTAAAATCATCTCATACTGGAGTAGGGAGAGGTTCCTGTCGTGCTGTGAGGGACAGATTATCATTCTAAAATCATCTCATACTGCATTAAGGACAGTTTCCTGTCGGTGCTGTTGAGGGACAGATTATCGTTCTAAAATCATCTCATACTGGTGTAGGGAGAGCTTCCTGTCGGTGCTGTGAGGGACAGACTATCGTTCTAAAATCATCTCATACTGCATTGGGAGAGGTACCTGTCGGTGCTGTGAGGAATAGATTATCATTCTAAAATCATCTCATACTGGAATAGGGAAAGGTTCCTGGCGGTGCTGTGAGGGATAGATTAATGTTCTAAAATCATCTCATACTGCAGTAGGGAGAAGTTCCTGTCGGTGCTGTGAGGGACCGATTAGCGTTCTAAAATCATCTCATACTGGAGTAGGGAGAGGTTCCTGTCGGTGCTGTGAGGGATAGATTATCATTCTAAAATCATCTTATACTGCAGTAGGGAGAGGTTCCTGTCGGTGCTGTGAGGGACAGATTATCATTCTAAAATCATCTCATACTGGAGTAGGGAGAGGTTCCTGTCGGTGCTGTGGTGGTCATACTCTACTAAAATCTTGCGATTAGACAGGGAGTGTCGTGGTTGTCCTTGGACAGGGTTACGTAATACTCTACTAAAATCTTACTATCAGACAGGGAGTGTCGTGTCTGTCCTTGGAGAGGAATGTACTCATACACTACTAAAATCTTGCGATTAGACAGGGAGTGTCTTGTCTGTCCTTGGATAGGGATGACGTCATACTCTACTAAAATCTTGTTATTAGACAGGGAGCGTCGTGGCTGTCCTTGGAGAGGAATGTGGTCATACTCTACTAAAATCTTGCTATTAGACAGGGAGTGTCGTGGCTGTCCTTGGAGAGGGATGAGGTCAT
>BLSH010149784.1:10270-22333 GCA_018402905.1 Glandirana rugosa | reverse complement strand
CATTCATATACTTGTTTTTTTGAATAGGCCTCAATATTTTGGGGGCTACCCTAATTATAAACAAACAAAAAAAAATACCATGTTGGCTACCTCCTCCTACTCCTCTACCACCACCACTTCCACTGCCACGGTCACGGCCTAGTCAACCTCCAGGCTCCTACTCCACATCCACCCCCCTTCCCATTTTTTTATTTGATTTTAATTTATTTTCCCTATCCCCATTTTTTTGTAGGGCACTAGCCCTGCACTTACCCCCATTTTACTTCCCTTTGCAGTCCTCTAGCACTTGCCAGGACATTGTTACAGCCATTTTTGTGCCTAAAAGTTTGGGCCCCCATTGATTTCAATGGGGTTCGGGGTCCATGCGAACGTTCGGGTTCTGTCCGGACCCGAACCCGGACTTTGTCCCGAAGTTAGGCCGGACCAGCAGAACCCGAACTTCCAGAGGTTCGCTCAACTTTATTTAGAACGCTAATCTGTCCCTCACAACACCAACAGGAACCTGTCCCTACTGCAGTATGAGATGATTTTAGTACATTAATCTGTCCCTCACAGCACCGCCAGGAACCTTTCCCTACTCCAGTATGAGATGATTTTAGAAAGATAATCTTTCCCTCACAGCACCGACAGGAACCTCTCCCTACACCAGTATGAGATGATTTTAGAACGCTAATCTTTCCCTCACAGCACCGACAGGAACCTGTCCATACTGCAGTATGAGATGATTTTAGAACAATATTCTGTCCCTCACAGCACCTACAGGAATCTGTCCCTACTGCAGTATGAGATGATTTTAGAACAATAATCTGTCCCTCACAGCGCCGACAGGAACCTCTCCCTACTCCAGTATGAGATGATTTTGAATGATAATCTGTTCCTCACAGCACCGACAGGAACCTCTCCCGACTCAAGTATGAGATGATTTTAGAACACTAATCTGTCCCTCACAGCACCGACAGGAACCTGTCCCTACTGTAGTATGAGGTGATTTTAGAACACTATTCTGTCCCTCACAGCACCGCCAGGAACCTTTCCCTACTCCGGTATGAGATGATTTTAGAATGATAATATTTTCCTCACAGCACCGACAGGAACCTATCCCTACTCCAGTATGAGATGATTTTAGAACGCTAATTTTTCCCTCACAGCACCGACAGGAACCTGTCCATACTGCAGTATGAGATGATTTTAGAACGATAATCTGTCCCTCACTTCACCAACAGAAAACTCTCACTACACCAGTATGAGATGATTTTAGAATGATATTCTGTCCCTCACAGCACCGACAGGAACCTCTCCTTACTGCAGTATGAGATGATTTTAGAACGATAATCTGTCCCTCACAGCACCGACAGGAACTTCTCCCTACTCCAGTATGAGATGATTTTAGAATGATAATCTGTCCCTCACAGCACCGACAGGAACCTCTCCCTACACCAGTATGAGATGATTTTAGAACGCTAGTCTATCCCTCACTGCACCAACAGGAAACTGTCGCTACTGCAGTATGAGATGATTTTAGAACGATAAACTGTCCCTCACAGCACCGACAGGAACTTCTCCCTACTCCAGTATGAGATGATTTTAGAATGCTAATCTGTCCCTCACAGCACCGACAGGAACCTGACCTTACTGCAGTATGAGATGATTTTAGATCACTAATCTGTCCCTCACAGCACCACCAGGAACATGTCCCTACTCCAGTATGAGATGATTTTCAAACGATAATCTGTCCCTCACTGCACCGACAGGAACCTGTCCCTACTGCAGTATGAGATGATATTAGAATGCTAATCTTTCCCTCACAGCGCCAGGAACCTGCTTAGTGCAGTATGAAATTATATTAGAACACTAATCTTTCCCTCACAGCACCAGGAAACTGTCCCTAATGCAGTATCAGATGATATTAGAATGCTAATCTTTCCCTCACAACGCCAGGAACCTGTACCTAATGCAGTATCAGATGATATTTAGAACGCTAATCTTTTCCTCACAGCACCAGGAAACTGTCCTTAAAGCAGTATGAGATAATATTAGAACGCTAATCTTTACCTGACAGCACCGCCAGAAACCTGTCTCTAATACAGGATGAGATTATATTAGAATGCTAATCTTTCCCTCACAGCACCAGGAACCTGTACCTTTTCCAGTATCAGATGGTTTTAGAACGCTAATCTTTCCCTCACAGCACCGACAGGAACCTCTCCCTACTCCAGTATGAGATGATTTTAGAACGATAATCTGTCCCTCACAGCACCGACAGGAACCTGTCCCTACTGCATTATGAGATGATTTTAGAACGATCATCTGTCCCTCACAGCACCGACAGAAAACTCTCACTACACCAGTATGAGATGATTTTAGAACGATAATCTGTCCCTCACAGCACCGACAGGAGCCTCTCCCTACACCAGTATGAGATGATTTTAGAACGATAATCTGTCCCTCACTGCACCAACAGGAAACTGTCCCTACTGCAGCATGAGATGATTTTAGAACGATAATCTGTCCCTCACAGCACCGACAGGAACCTCCCCCTACTCCAGTATGAGATGATTTTAGAATACTGAATTGTCCCTCACAGCACCGCCAGGAACCTGTCCCTACTGCAGTATGAGATGATTTTAGAACACTAATCTGTCCCTCACAGCACCACCAGGAACCTGTCCCTACTCCAGTATGAGATGATTTTCAAATGATAATCTGTCCCTCACAGCACCGACCAATACCTGTCCCTACTGCAGTATGAGATGATATTAGAACGCTAATCTTTCCCTTTACAGCACCAGGATCCTGTCCCTAATGCAGTATCAGATGATATTAGAACGCTAATCTTTACCTCACAGCACCGCCAGGAACCTGTCTCTAATGCAGGATGAGATGATATTAGAAGGCTAATCTTTCCCTGACAGCACCAGGAACCTGTACCTTTTCCAGTATCAGTTGGTTTTAGAACGCTAATCTTTCCCTCACAGCACCACCAGGAACCTGTCTCTAATGCAGGATGAGATGATATTAGAAATCGAAGATCTCCCTCACAGCGGCGGCAGCATCCTCTCCCTACTCCAGTACAAGACGATGTGACACGCGGCACTACGTGACTCCAGTTCATATAGAGGCTGGGTCACATGATGCACTAGCCAATCACAGCCATACCATTAGTAGGCATGCCTGTGATGGCTTCTAAGTGCAAACGAGTGAAGCGCTTGTTGATTCAACAGGCGCCAAAAAATACCCGAATACCGAACCTGATCCCGGACTATTTTTGAAATGTCCAGGATCGGGTTCGGGGCATGGACACCCTAAAGTCCCTTACGGACCCGAACTTTACAGTCCGGGTTTGTTCAACCCTAGATGTAATGTATTTCCGATTCCCGGCAATATAGATAAAATTCACAGAAAAGGCATTGCTTTGGGCCACCCCCAGTCCATACCAGGCCCTTCAGGTCTAGTGTGGATCCTAAGGGGAACCCCGCACCGAAATTTAAAAAAATGTGTTAGGGTCCCTCCCAAAGTCTGTAAAAGCTTCTTGAGGTCTGGTATGTATATTAAGGGGAACCCCGCACTAAATTTAAAAAAACATTGTGTAGGGTTCCCCCCCAAACTCCTTACCAGGCCCTTCAAGTCTGGTGTGGATTTTAAGGGGAACCCCGTGCCAAAATCTAAAACAAAAATTGTATAGGGTCCCCCCACAAAGTCCGTATCAGGCCCTTTAGGTCCCGTATGGATTTTAAGGGAACCCCACACCAATTTTTTAGCAGGGGTCCCCCCAAAATCCAAATCGGACCCTTATCCGAGCATGCAGCCCTGGCATGGCAGGAGCGGGTGGGGATGAGTGAGTGCCCCCCCATGAACCATACCAGGTCACATGCCCTCAACATGGGAAGGGTGTTTTGGGGTCCCCAAAGCACCTTGTCCCCATGTTGATAGGGAGAAGGGCCTCATTCCTACAATTCTTTCTGATGGTTATGGGGGTCTGAGGGCACCATAAGGGGGCTCCCAGATCCCAACCCCCCCCCTACGTGAATGGGTATGGGGTACCTTGTACCCCTACCCATTCACCAAAAAAGGAATGTAGTGTTACAAAAACACAGTAGACAGTTTTTGACAAGTCTTTTATTGTAGAATAGCTCTTTTCCATCCTTTCTTGTTTCTTTTCTTCCTCTGGTCTTCCTCCATCTTCTCCTGCCCGGCTCCTTCTTCTGTTCTTCTGCTTCTACTTTCGGTCTTCATCCTTTCGTCGTCGTCTTCTTCTTCTTCTTTCAACGCTGCCACAACCATGCCATCCAGAGGTGGTTGTCAGGAATCTGTATTCAGAGACTCTGCCAGTTCAGCAATCTGTTTGCACAGGCGCACACAGGTGCGCGGCAGGTGTGCGGGCCTGATGTGGCGTCATTGGCACCAAATGAGCTATTTAAACTGGACAGCACCATGCAACCGGTGCTGTCTGTTCTACAGCGTTTGTGTACCTGAGCAACCTGTTACCTGAGTATCTGTACCTGTGACCCAGCTTGACTTGACTTGACCCTGCGTTGATCTCCGCCTGCACTGGCTTCGGCTTCCATGACCACTCTATTGCCTGTTCCTTTGTACCTCTGCTGCCAGCCTGTTAACAAATTCTGCCTGTGCCCGACCATTCTCCTGCGTAGCCCCTTTGTACTGCAATGCCTGCTTGTTGCCAAGGAACCTCAAAGCCCCCTCCCCATGTTGAGGGCATGTGGCCTGGTGTGATTTGGAGGGGGGGCGCTCGCTCGTCCCCACCCCCTCCTGCCATGCCAGGGCTGCATGCTCGGATAAGGGTCTGGTTTGGGTGTTAGGGGGACTCCTACGCCATTTTTTAAAAAAATTGGCACGGGGTTCCCCTTAAAATCCACACTAGACCTGAAGGACCTGGTTTTGGTGGTGGCAGAACACTGTAACTATACTGTGTATATATATATATATATATATATATATATATATATATATATATATACTTATTTCTTACACTGTCTGAACTGACTCTATATACTATACACTGAATGATCTGTATATAGTTTACACTAAAGGCAGCGTATTATATATATATATATATATATATATATATACTCTATTAATGTATGGCTGTATTTCATGGGCACTGGTATGGCTGTATTTCATGGGCACTGGTATTTCTGTATTTCATGGGCACTGGTATGGCTGTATTTCATGGGTACTAGTATTGCTGTATTTCATGGGCACCGGTAAGGCTGTATTTCACTAGCACAGGTCAGGCTATAATTCATGGGCACTGGTAAATATTTTAGCACATCATTTGGTTCAGAATATTTTTTTTCTTGTTTTCCTCCTCTAAAACCTAGGTGCATCTTATGGTCATGTGCGTCTTATAGAGCGAAAAATATGGTAACTGAGTCTGAGATCATGTCATCATTTGCCTGCCTCTCCACCAGCTAACCAGAGGAAGCTTTATATTTATTCATGGAATTCAAAGCTTCCTATGAGTGGTTGAGCAGCTCTCAGCCCGACTTGATTTTGTCCTGGGAGCAGGATAGGTATTCCCCAGCCCGCTGCCGTAACAGAGCAGTTTACCATATGCAGGTGAGGCTATATACAGTGTATACACTGCACGCTTCTGTTGCATCTGTTAGAGAAGAAAACAGATCACAGACCAGCTCACTTAAATCTGGAGTTAGGCTTTAATTCCTCAAGTGTGTTTGCTCACTTCATTTCATCCCACTTCACACTTTATGAAATCAGAACTTCAGCAAAATCAAAACCATGGCATTTATTGCATTTTGCTTATATTACACTTTTACCTAGGATGTTAATATTTTTTATGTGCAAACACATTGGTATGTAAATAGGTTTGTGGGAATACATGTACTGCATGCAACCAAATATGGCAAAACCTTGCATTGTATTCAGCTTTGCTAAAGAACAAAATCCATTTATGGCAGACATAATGATTTGAAACTGATAATAATCTTTCTTCTATTCAGCCTGACACATGCCTTATTGACAGGTATTTAAAACAGCTTTTCTGGTGCATTTTGAATGAATAATACTACCAGTTTACTTCAACCATTGTCTGCACTTGCTGCAGTGTTCCAAGAATGTCACCATGAAATAATGGAAGTGGAGAGATAGCAAGAAAGCCAAATAAAATAGCTTAGTATTGTAAAGTAGATATTGGGAATAAAATTACATTAAAATGCAAGTAATTACAGCACAAATCTTTCATGTTTCTTATGTTTATTTTAGCAGGAAAAAACAAGCAGAGCTTTTTTCAGATTTCTTACAGATATTTGTATTCAGTCATGATCCCTTTGTGTAACTTTGTGTATCTTTTATCATCAGCACATTAAAAATTAAAGAGGATCTTCCAAATTTTAGAAGGCAATTATATATACACAGTATACATATATATGCATTTTTTTTAACAATGATATTCATCATCATATACAGAAGCTGGATGTGTATGTTTTGCTGTTGTTAACACCAGAAAAGAGCTACATTTATTTATGCCAATTATTGTTTTGCTTAGTCTCCTACGTGCAGATGGAAGCATTTCTTTAATCACTCTTGCCCTAGTGATCAACAGGGGCTCATCTGTGTCACACATTCAGCCAAGAACTGCATATTTTCTTTATTGTGTAAACTCAGTCCAGGAAGTAGACATGGACCCCGGAAAACATAAATGGCCACTTCTTTCTGGAAAGAAAAGCAGGTGCTAGGTATTGTTCGTAGGAGTACTATGACTTCGGGAAAGTAATACATTCTTACAATACATTGCACAATAAATAGTGTGTATGCATTTAAAATGAGAAAATATGTCTGATGCTAAATGTGTATGCATTTAAAATGAGAAAATATGTCTGATGTTAAATCCATTTTATATTGGCTTATAGCTACCATAGGAAAGACACACACAAGTGAGCTATTGACAGCTAACGTCAAGGTTTAAGAGGTTTCATAAATTATAGTAGGACACCCTTTACTTAGGTATTTTACATGGTGATGTGATTTCACATATTCAGTGTTGGCAGGTGCAGTTTACCATACCCTTCTGCAGATGGCGCTGTGTTGCTGGCCTTTGCACAGAGGGAATGGAGGATTAGAGGAACTTTGTAGCCTCTGTAGGTGTCACCAATCGCCAGGGAATAATTGGTTCAATTGGACTCTGCAACACTGTATGAACTATGTGGCCATCTTTGGTGAGGGCATTGCTAATAAATAGTGATGCTCCAATGTAGTTGGTGCGCATTAACAAAGTGCACAAGAAAGGGACAGGATGCATGCTGGTTAGGGACAAAGTGTATGGGCCTAGGGGAAGGTACCTGAGGAGGAGGGACATCTCTGGACTTAGAGCTGTGACAAGGATTGGGCCATTGGTCTGCTAAGTGTTGTTTATACAGTCATCAGATGTTGCTTCGGTAACTTAAGCCTTTTTGGCAGTGGTGGCTCTTCAATAGGGGGTGCAGGGGTGCCACCCCCCATAGCTGCTCATCATAAAAAAATGTAAAACAAAAATAAAAATGGCCCTTTAAGTGTGTGTGGGATGCCGTACACACGGGTGTATGGGAAGCATAATGTGCTGCAATCACTGAAAAAAAAAAATGTTTTTTTTTTTTAAAATTACCCTTTCAGTGCCTGTTTGGGGCTGGACACACAGGGTTTTGGGGAAGCATGACATGTTTGCAATCACGTGATTGCAAACAAGAAGCTCTATTGGCGCTTCCCTAGAGTGTCCTGGGGCACAGAGCTCTGCACCCTGAACATTCCCACGATAGCATTGTTCCCTGCTGTGATGTGTAATTGGTGGGTCCTGCGCCGTCACTTCTGATTTCTGGCTGGTCCAAGGTGGAAGCTGTGAGAGCAGTGAGTATGAGGGGTGACACCTGACGTGAAGGAGGACTCTGATGATGGGGATGCCTGATGTAAAGGGAGACTCTGATGATGGGGATGCCTGATGTGAAGGAGGACTCTGATGATGGGGATGCCTGATGTAAAGGGGGACGTTGATGATGGGGATGCCTGATGTAAAGGGGGACTCCGATGATGGGAATGCCTGATGTGAAGGAGGACTCTGATGATGGGGATGCCTGATGTAAAGGGGGGCTATGATGGGGATACATGATGTAAAGGGGGACTCGGATGATGGGGTGCCTGATGCGAAGGAGGACTCTGATGATAGGGATGCCTAAAGTAAAGGGGGACTCTGATTATGGGAATGCCTGATGTAAAGGAGGACTCTGATGGGCTGCCTGATGTAAAGGAGGACTCTGATGGGGATGCCTGATGTAAAGGGGGACTCTGATGATGGGGATACCTGAAATAAAGGGGGGCACTGATGATGGGGATGCCTAATGTAAAGAGCGACTCTGATGGGGGTGCCTGAAGTAAAGATGGACTCTGATTATGGGGATGTGTAACCAGGTGCTGAGCTAAAAAATTCTGGACTTCTAAAACAGTAATAAATAATAACAATATAATCACATAAAAAATACTGGAATAAATAAAAAATTTAAAGTGACAGTGCTACAAGGTGCAAACAAAGTGCTCAAATATAAATATCTCTTGATACAGTTCCAATATAGTGGCAAATCCTGAAGAAAAAGGGAACAATCAGTGCAAAGGTGCATAAAGTAATCCAATCTTGAAGATTAAGGGTGTCAAATGGCACAAAGAAGAGGGTAGTGGTAAAAATATATATGCTTACCAGAAGACGTGGATACACATAGCTATACAGCTAATCAATCAACTGGGCTTGCATGAGAATACCCCCCAAAAAAATCCAAGGGAGCAGGGTTCAGGAACAGTGAAGCCAGTGTATCCGCACTTAGCCACCTATCCTTATGCAAGGAATCTTGCAGTATCCACAGCAGTCATCAGCCAAATAGAGGGCGTATGAAAGGAATAAACGGCGCCACATAGTGTGACTTCCGATAAAATTTATTTGGATAAAAGGAGCACACTTACAGAAAAAAGCTGGCTCAAAATTAATCAAAATGCAAAAAGCATAAAACTGCGATATTCACATGGCCCACTCAACGAGTTTCGCCAGATAGGGCATCATCTGGGGCAACCTTTAATGCAAATAAAAGTAACACTATGTGAAGCTGTTTTTTTTTCTTGATGACTGCTGTGGATACTGCAAGATTCCTTGCATAAGGATAGGTGGCTTTACTGTTCCTGAATCCTGCTCCCTTGGATTTCTTTTTGGGGGTATCCCCATGCAAGCCTGGTTGATTCACTAGCTGTATAACTGTGTATCCACGTCTTCTGGTAAGCATATATATTTTTACCACTACCCTCTTCTTTTTGCTGTGGGTGAGGATGCTATCACATAAGGTATAAGTTTGGAGCCACCTTCGGAGAATAATGAATATCCATTGTGTAGTTGTGCTGTAAGTTCTTTCAGCTGCATCAAAGCATTCAACTCATTATCCCATTATAGTAGGTGGATGCTTTGATTTCCAGTGTCAGGGAATCACAGCACAAGCTGCAACGAGGAAGAAGCCGAGAAGCCCTGTCTTGACTTTGGCAAGCGAACATGGGATCATGGAGTGAAGTCCTATTTGTTGAGTTGGAAGTTACTTTTGTGTATAGGTCAAAAACTGTATCCCAGAAATTACTTAAAGGTGGGCACATCCACCAAATGTGGGTCACAGTGCTCACTGAGGCTAAGCAATTATAATTAATATTAATATTATACAGTGTATATATATATATATATATATATATATATATACAAATAACTAAAATAACTCAACACACAGTGATTAATGTCTAAATCACTAGCAACGCCCCTAAGAGAGTACACCCCTAAGTGAAAATGTCCAAATTTAACCCAATTAGCCATTTTCACCCCCGGTGTCATGTGACCCATTACTGTTACAAGGTCTCAGGTGTGAATGGGGAGCAGGTGTGTTAAATTTGGTATTACTGCTCTCACTCTCTCATACTGGTCACTGGAAGTTCAACATGGCACCTCATGGCAAAGAACTCTCTGAGGATCTGAAAAAATTAATTATTGCTCTACAGAAAGATGGCCTAGGCTATTAGGGGGGGTTGCTGACCAAGATGGCCGCCCAGTGAGGATCATCACCACATGGAGACACACGCCGTCCCTGCAACAGTGATATGAGATGCTGGCTGGATAACTGGATATCTCTCAGGAGGGCTTGCGGAGGAGCGATAGGGGAAGAGGAAGAGAGGACCGGAGACTCAGAGGTGCCTCGTCCAGCCTCCCGACACTCAACCCCCGGACGTGAATCCGTGGAAGTGCAGAGCGGTACATCGCGCTGCAGACCCCGCTTGGAACCTGCTCGGATCCAGACACAGAGCTCTGCCCGGTCTTCTGGTGCTCAATCCCTGACGTGAACCCGTCCGGGTGGAAGCGTAGAGCGGCGCCTCGCGCTGCGGACCCCTCCCGGGCCCCACGCAGACCCCGCTCTGATCCACATACAGAACCTCAACTGATCTTCCGACGCTCAACCCCTTGGAGTCGGCCCGCTCCGGTGGAGGCGTTGAGCTGTGCCTCACGCCGCAGACCCCGCTCCGACTCCGCTTGGATCTGTACATAGTGCAGAAACAGGCGTCGGTAAAGGGAGGAGAGAAGGTCGTGGGAGCCCCCCCCATGGGGGAGAGCCGGTGAGTGAATAAAACCTCTGTTTAAAGCATACAATAAAGGAGAAGGAAGAGGGGAGAGAGAGGAAGAAAAGAGGAAGGAAAGAAAAAACACTGAGAGAAAGTAGAGGCGGGTGGCAACAGGAAAAAGGATAAGAATTGGTTAAGTGGGCTAAGGACAGCCCGCAGACGGAGTAACATAAACATAAATTACATATTGAACACACGGGAAAATCATAAAAAGGGGCTAATGCAGAGGAGGAATGGATAATGTGTGAACTGACATAGCGGATATATTGACGTATTGGACAGTATATCCTGGAGGGAGCAGCGTAAAGCCCCAATAACCCTTACGGCCACGATACCTATATACCGTTGCCTTGTACTATTATTACTGCCACTGATTGTTCTGATAAAACCCAAAAACTCGAATAATAAAACCAGCAAAATGCCTGGAAAATCTACTCACCCTCAGCAAGGAAAAAAAGGTACAGCTAACGCTACAAATAAATCTAACAAAGCGCAAACACAAAAACCCGACATAAAGGGTTACTTTAATCAATCACAAAGTCAACATGAGGTGTCAGGAACAGAAGACGGCAATTCTTCCTCAAGCTTGTTAGATTTAGAACAAATAGATCAAACCTCCTTTACATCATTACAAAGACCCCGAGTGGATACAGAGGAAATAGAGAAGGGGACATGGGACATGCAAGCTTATATTAGATCGCTTCCCACCAGAGAAGACATGGATAGATACGTGTATAGGTTGGAAACATCATACAAAACCGAAATACAAACTATAAAGAATTCCCTACAGGATACACAAGATAAAGCTAATATAATGGAAGGAAAAATACAAGCCCTGGAACAAAAATTAAATCAATATGAGAGTAAAAGCAAAGAACAGGAAGCACGTCTAAAATTGGCCATAACAACTATAGATGATTTAGAGAACAGAAATAGACGGAATAATATAAGAATTAGGGGGCTACCTGAAGTAATAGGACCCAGAGATCTACTGACTACTCTTCAATAGAGTTGAGCGAACCTCTGGAAGTTCGGGTTCTGCTGGTCCGTCCGAACTTCGGGACAAAGTCCGGGTCCGGGTCCGGACGGAACCCGAACGATCGCACTGAAACAGGGCTTCAAGCCTGCCTGGTCGTCTTGGGCTTGAAGGTCTCCAAGCGAGTTGAGATAACTTCTCATCAGTCATCTAGAGACCCAGGATAATGAAGTCCATCGGGGGATTAAGAATATAATAAGGCAGATAAAGACAAGAGATTTAGTAGATATCAACAATACCGGTTAAAATCTGCACGAAGGACAAGAAACGAAAATGAGAGTATAACTAAATTAAAAACAAGGTCCCGAACATAAAAAGGAAGGTAATATAATCGAAATAGAACACATAGGACATCCCTTAAGAAATATCAAACATAAAGCCAAAACATA
>BLSH010149710.1:50323-73665 GCA_018402905.1 Glandirana rugosa | reverse complement strand
CCATCAAAGTACCCAAGTACCTATCTGCAGCCCATCCAAATGCCTGAGTACCTATCTGCAGCCCATTAGAGTACCCGAGTACCTATGTGCAGCCCATGCCTCATAGAATATAACTCGGGTGTTTGCTTTCCAAAATGGGGTCATTTTGGGGGTAATTCCACTGTCCTGGTGCCCCGGGGCCTTCAAAAGTGTGATAGGTATGAATGAAATTTTATGTGTAATTTATGCTCCTAGAACGCCTGACTGTGCTCCCTGCATGTTCGGCCTCTGTATGTGGCCGGGGTGTGAAAAAGTCTCACACATGTGGTATCGCCATACTCGGGACGAGTAGCAGAATATATTTTGGGGGGTCGTTTTTGTTAGGAAATTAGATGTGAAAATTCTGCTCCTAGAATGCATGACGGTGCTCCCTGCATGGAGGACCTCTCTATGTGGTCAGGCTGTGAAAAAGTCTCACACATGTGGTATCGCCATACTCGGGGACAGTAGCAGAATGTATCTTGGGGTGTAATTGGAAGTATGCATATGCTGCGTGTGAGAAAAAACTTGTTGTTTTGACAATTTTGTGCAAAAAAAAAATAATTTCTTAATTTTCCAAAGAATTGTGGGAAAAAAGTACAGCTTCAAAAAACTCGCCATGCCTCTTGCTAAATACCTTGGAATGTCTACTTTTCAAAATGGGGTCATTTGGGTGGTATTTGTACTTTCCTGACATTTCAGGGCCTCAAGAAATGAGATTGGCCATCAGTGCATCAGGTGTGATCAATTTTCAATGATTTGCACCATAGATTGTAGACTCTATAACTTTCACACAGACCAAATAATATACACTTATTTGGGTTATTTTTTACCAAAGATAGGTAGCAGTATAGGTTTTGGCCAAAATTTATGGACAAAAATTACTTATTTGCAAAATTTTATCACAGAAACTAAAAAAAAGTGTTTTTTTTTTCAATTATGTCGCAAAAATTAAAAACCCAGAGGTTCTTAAATACCACCAAAAGAAATCTCTATTTGTGTGAAAAAAATGATACAAATTTTGTTTGGGTACAGTGTAGCATGAGAGAGTAATTGAGATTCAAAGTGTGAGAGCGCTGAAAGCTGAAAATTGGTCTGGGCAGGAAGGGGGTATAAACGTCCAGTATTGAAGTGGTTAAAGGTCGTCTGAGCTACCGGCTCAAACGGTTCCCTGGTCAGGGTATCCAGGACTAGGGACAAATCCCACGGTGGAAAGCCTTTTAACTTTACCGGGGTTACCCTTTCCCTGACTAACAAAAATCTTTTTATGAGCGGGTCCCACCCTAGCCTCCTATCTAAAAAAACAGATCGGGCCGCCACCTGAACCCTGAGGGTCTTGACTGCTAGGCCCAAATCCACCCCGTCCTGGAGAAAATCCAGGATGGATGCAGTCTCTTGTCCTGGGACTTTTCTTGCCGAACACCAGCGAGAAAAGACCCCCCAGATCTTGGCGTACATGCGCCTGGTGACTGGCTTCCTGCTCAGCAGGAGGGTATCGATTACCTTTTCCGAGCAACCTTTACCTCTAAGGAGCTCACTCTCAAGCACCAGGCCGTCAGGGCCAGGAACCCTGGATCGGGATGACATACCGGGCCCTGGCGGAGAAGACCCTGCCTGAGAGGCAGATGAAAAGGCGGGGCGACTGACCACCTCTTCAGAGTGAGAAACCACGCCCTTCTTGGCCACCAGGGAGCGATAAGAATGAGATGCATCCCTGACCGGCTTAACTTCTGCAGTACTCTGGGGATGAGCACGAGAGGAGGGAAAGCATATGCCAGCCTGAAATCCCATCTGTGAGCTAGAGCATCTACCCCTCCTGATTCTGCCTCTTTGGTGAGAGAAAAGAATCTTGGAACCTTCCTGTTCTCCCTGGAGGCAAAGAGGTCCACCTCTGGTGCACCGAACTGCTGCTTTACTAGAGCGAAGACTTCCTTGCATAATTCCCATTCTCCTTGGTGAATGGGCCGTCTGCTCAAAAAGTCAGCTTCCACATTGAGATCCCCCCCTTATGTGGACCGCAGAGATTGATGGAATCCTTTTCTCTGCCCACGCTAGGATCTCTTGTGCCAGCCTGGCTAGCCTTCGGGACTTGGTCCCTCCTTGGTGGTTCAGGTAGGTTACTGCAACAACGTTGTCCGAGAAGACCTGAACCTCCCTTTCCTGAATCCGATCCCTGAACACCTTCAGAGCTTCCCCGACTGCCAGGAGCTCCCTGAAGTTGGATGAGGCCCTGCTCTGCTCCCGATCCCAGGATCCCTTGGGTCGAAGTTCTTCCAGGTGGCCCCCCCACCCCCAAGTGCTCGTGTCGGTGGTGATGCTTAGAGGTTTCTGTTGAGTCCAGGGGCGACCTTCTGACCCCCACCCTGGACTGAGCCACCATCCCAGTGTTTCCCTCAAGCTCCCTGGGAGGGACACTTTTCCTTCCAAAGAGGACTCCTTCCTGTCCCAACTGGTAAGCAGGAGCCTCTGGAGATCTCGAGAGTGTAGCTGAGCCCAGGGTATCGTGGGAATACACAATGTCATGAGGCCCAGGACCCTCATGATGGCCCTCAGTGACACCAGCTTGGCGTCGCACAAGTCCGACACTGCCCCCTGAACCTTTGCTACCTTTTCTCGGGGGAGAAACATTTTCTGCGCTACCGAATCCACCTGGTAGCCCAAAAAATCCTTTGCCTGTGAAGGTTCTAGGGAGGATTTCTCCCAGCTGATAATCCATCCAAGGTTTTCCAGGGTGGCAATCACTCTGTCCCAGTCCGACAACACCTGCTCCAGGGATGAGCTGTAAACCAGCATGTCGTCCAAGTATGGGATCAGAGCAACCCCTTGGAGGTGGAGATAAGATACCACCTCCGCAAGGACTTTTGTGAAGATCCTTGGACTGGAAGCCACTCCAAAGGGAAGGGCCCTGAATTGCCAGTGCTGAATGCTCTGCTTCGTCCTGATTGCGACGCGCAGGAATTTTTGGTGTTCCGAGGCAATTGGGACATGAAGGTAGGCATCCTTCAGATCCAACGTGATCATGAAAACCCCCTCCCAGAGGTGTCTTCTGACCGTGTAGATACTTTCCATCTGGAACTTTGTGTATCTCAAGTGCTTCTTTAGCTTCTGAAGATTTATAATCAGTCGAAATTTTCCTGAGGGTTTTACCACCACAAAAATATGGGAGTAAAACCCCCACCCCTGTTGGTCCCCTGGGACTGGTAGGACTACCTCCTGAGTCACCAATTCCCGGACACTTTGCAGGAGCCCCTCCACTCTGCGGATCTCTGGATAAATGTGTTAAAACAAAATTTGGAGGAGGGGTGGACAGAAACTCTAACCTGTACCCCCCCCTTATATTAAGTGGAGAATGTACGGGCTCTGGGTGATCTTCCTCCACTGGGGGAGGAACCACCTGAGCCTCCCACCAACCCGTGGGTTGGCGTCACTTAGCTTCCTTAGTGGAAGGGCCGGGGCCAGAAAAAAGAATTCATCCTTTTTGCTTTTCCTTCCTGAACCCCCACTTTCTCCCTGCCTCCCTTTTACCTTTGAACTTGTCCTTGGCAGGGGGGCCTCGAAAAAATTTCCTGTCCTTGCCCTTTTTTGGTCTTACAGGAAATTTCATCCCTTTCTCGGTAGACCGGGACAACACTTGCTCCAGGCCTGCCCCAAAGATCAGGGAACCCTCAAAGGGTAACCCACAAAGGTGAGATTTGGACGAAACATCTCTGTCCCGCTTTTTTACCCAAAGTGCCCTCCTTGATGAGTTCAGGAGGGCTGCTGACTTGGCTGTAGCTCTCACTGTTTCCACCGCTGAGTCAGCCAGGAAGGCTACCGCCTTCCCAATTACTTCCAGGGGATTCCTCAACCCCCTTGGGGCTCATACCCCTGGCTACCTGGTCCACTAACCTGTTCACCCAGGCGTCTGTGTTCCTAGGCACACAGGCCGAGGCCAGTGCAGGGCCCATGGCTGCAGCGTTAGCTTCCCAAGCCCTACGTAGCAAAGTCTCCGACTTCCTGTCCATCTGATCGGGGATATTTTCCGCATCCTCGAACGACAAATCAGAACGCTTGGATACCTGAGCCAGGGAGGCATCCAGTTTAGGGATTTTGAGGAACTTTTCCTCATCCGCCTCGCTAAAGGGGCACCTGCGTTTCCAGGGCTTCATCTTTAGGATTTTTCTCTCTGGTTCCTTCCACTCTCTCAGAATGATATCCCTAAGGGACTGGTGAACCGGGAGAGATTTTGACTACATTCTGTCTTGGGCTGAAACCTTAGGAGCTGGTTGCTGGATCCCCTCGGACGAATAGATCGCCCTCAGGAGGCCTTCCATATCTTCTGTGGAGAACAGGTGTCTACCAGGTCTAGATTCCTCACTGTCCTGGGTATCCTGATCTGGGTTCCCCCCCCCCCTCCTCTGGGGAGCTAAGTCCCGAAGGGTCAGCTTCCTCTTCCCCTGAGTCAGGCTCAACTGGGGTCCTAATGGAAGCCCTTGTGCTACACCAGGAGGACCCCCCCAGAGGGGGACTCAGCATGGCCACTGACCCTAGTGGCAGCTTTAAAATTTTGGAGGGTAGCCAGCATCTCCGACTGTAGCACCAGACAATCTTTCATGACCTGAGCAGTCTCTGTTCCTCAGTGTAGGGCAGCAGTGGCGGAACCTTCTCCTCTCTTCTTTGTGTCTCCCCGTCCTTAGCACCAGGCATCCAATAGGATTGCCTGGCGCTTTGGCCAATCGGGAAACAGGTCTCACAGATCTGGCTCCTGATTGGCGGGGAGGCACTGCAGTGTGAAAAAAATAGCACAAATTCATTTGCTATTGTCACACAATTGGGTGGGATTGGAGTACTCTCTCTGTGCCCCGAGCCCACCCTTTTTTGAAGCCTATTAGAGCCTCTGGCTCTAGTCAGGTGCTTATAAAAAAAACACCTCCTCCCACCCCCGCCATAGGACTCCATGCGTCCTGAAAGGGGCCGGGTGCATGGATGGGTGGGAGGTGGCAGAGATGGGGGGCGGTGCCCATGCGCCCTTAATGCACAGGCCGCCCCTGATGACCAGGGTCCATTTTGACCCCCAGAATAGATTATTTGTAAAAAAACAACATACAGAGTGAGATAAAAGAGATTGAAACTAATGTAATAATAAAATTGATATTTAATTAATAGGAATAATACTATTAAATATTAAAGCATAATTTAATGATAGCATGCTTCAAAATAATGTTATAATATATTGTATTAAATGAATTTGTTATAGTCTACATTTTATTCTAGTTATTTTAGTTCTGACAACCTACAACATACATAAAAAATTGTGTATAGTCCATTGTTTATGCAGAGCACCATCTTCTTCCGGGTTCAGGATCTTCAGCCATTTTGTTTGGCCAGACTGGAAGTGGGGCTGCTCCCATTCTACAAGGACTGAATGTTTATTTTAGGTCTAGGGGGCAGCAAAAAGCACTTTTAGTCACCAGATCCTCTTGTGCCCCAGCTGCTGGTACTCTCCTCTACCTCCCTAACTCAGGCAGAGGCCAGCCAAGGAGGATTTTTTATCTTCCCTGTAGTTCAGCTATAAGGCTGGGAGAAGATCTATGGAGAGGTGTAAGCGCTATATTGACCACTAAGTAGCACATCATGAAATAAACAGAATTACTTTCTGGAGTGACAGTGCTGTCTCTGTTGCTGAACCTCTTTCACTGTGAGCTGCAGTGTCTGGGAGGGAGAGCGTGTGAGATGTAAATGAGAGGATTTGGCTCAGTTGAGTTTCTTTTTTAATCCAACAAAAACTTTTATTGATGTAGCGAGGCATACCATAACATAATATATCGCATGTTCAATACAAATGGAATCGTAGTCTTCAGTTTACAAGTTGTACATTCACATATCATGGCATTGTTAAAGGTAATGACATAGTATACAATACTTCCTAAGATGTCGTGGGGTCCCCCAAGTGTCTCTGCAATTAAATGGGCTAGTTCGTCACGAAGGCGGGTATGAGAGATATATTTTTAGAACTCCTACACTATAACACAGCTCAACATCAGGCTCGGGCTCCATCCCCCTCATCTGCCGTGGTTGCTGATTCCAGCCATCTGTCCCAAATTTTATGGTATTTATGGGGACATCGTCTATGCTGGTATAGGAGTTTTTTGTATGGTAGGGTTTGGTTGACTGATGTCATCCATTCCTGAAAGGTTGGTGTCGTTGGCCTAAGCCACCTGCAGGCCACTAGAAGCCTAGCCACAAATGTTTCCTGCATGAAAATGTGTAAGTGTCTATTGTGCTCTTGCTCAGGCAGGAGACCTAGCAGGCACTGTTTAGGGCATAGAGTCAGTGGAGAGCCCATGACGTCGTGTAAGAAGTCAACTATCTGCTTCCAGTAGCGTTTTACCTCTGGGCAGGACCAAATAAGGTGGAAAAAGGAGCTATCGCTGGATGCACATCTTGGGCATCGAGGGTCTTGATCAGGTTTGTATTTGGCCACTCGAGCGGGGGTGAGGTAAGATCTATGTACAATGTATATCTGTGTAAGCCTGTCGGATAATTTTGGGGAAACCGTCTTGCATGGGGACAGCGCGTCCGACCATTCCTCATCCTCCATCTCCCCCACGTCTGTCTCCCAGTGCGTCTTGAGGCCAAAAGCAAGTCTCGAGGCTGCATGGGTGAGGAGGGTGGTGTAGCAGGTCGAGGTCAAGCCCCTAGGGTCGTCACCCTGGAGTGTGCCCACCAATCCAACCGGGGACAAGGCCGGAGATCGGGCAGTGAATTGGCATTGCAACGCATGTCGGAGTTGAAGGAAGCGGAAAAGATTATGGGTGGTCTTAAGTTCCTGGAAAGGCTTGACACCTGTGATGTCCATCACTTGGTGTAGGTATAGTACACCATGTCTTATCCATAAGTCAGCGTTTGGTAGCGTCAGGAGTTCTGGCAGGCTGCCATTACCCCACAGCGGCGAATGAGCATGTATGGAAGGGATCCCTAACCGTCGAGTAGCGAGGTCCCAAATCTTAGTGATGCTGTAGCAGAGCCGTGCGGCCCCCCGACCCAGGTGGGGTGGCCGTCCCACTAAATATAATCTGATAAGGGTGCGTCAGTCTCCAAGGGGACTGTGGACACGCCAAGTCGAGATATCGAGCCTTATCCTCCTTGTCAAGGTGAAAAAAAATGGGACAGTTGTGCAGCTAAGTAATAAAGGTGAAGATCTGGTAGCGCCACTCCCCCCAAATCTGTGGGTTTTTGTAGGGTACACCACGAAAGTTTGTGTCTGGAGGTGCCCCAGACAAAAGAGTTCAGGATAGAATCCATTGTTTTGAATACCCTGAGGGGCAGGTAGGATGGAGAGTGCCAAAAAATGTATAGGGGTTTGGGTAATAGGACCATCTTTATTAAATTTACTCACCCCATGACTCCTAGCGGGAGTCGCGCCCATACCTGTGTTTTAGCTTTGAGTAGGGTGTATAGGGGTTCCACATTCAGTCTGGTATAGTCTGCGAGGGATCTGGTGACCTGTATTCCAAGGTATTTAATCTGGCTAGCTCTCTGTAGTGGGGTGTTGATTTGGTCACATGTTTGGACGGTTACGTCCAGGGGGAGTATTTGGGACTTATCCCAGTTTATCCGAAGGCCGGAGAATCTCCCAAAACCTTCAATCAAGTCCCAGACTGCTGTGAGAGAGGGGCCCGCATCCTCCAAATACAATAACATGTCGCCCGCGTAGAGACTAAGAGTCTCGGTCAGATGTCCAGATCTAAGACCCCTAATGTCTGGGTGCGATCGGATGGCGATCGCCAGGGGTTCCACCGCCAGTGCATATAATAGTGGAGACAAAGGGCAGCCCTGCCGGGTGCCCCTGTGGAGTGGAAATGAGTCTGAGGTTTGCCCATTGATCGAGACCCTGGCCATTGGTGCCTGGTACAACAGTTGTATCCACTTTATAAATATGGGCCCAAACCCATATCTGCGCAGGCACTCCCAAAGATACGGCCACTCAACTGAATCAAACGCCTTAGCTGCGTCTAAACTTACCACCACTCTGGTGCCCACTGAGTCGTGTGTAGCCTGTAGATTAAGGAAGAGCCGGCGCAGATTAAAAGGCGGTATTTTTGTGAGGCATGAAGCCAGTTTGATCAGGGTGGATTAAAGTTAGGATAACTTTGTTCAAACGGAGAGCAAGCACCTTAGCCAGGATCTTGATATCTAGCTGGAGGAGAGAGATCGGCCTATAGGATTCGGGAAGAGAGGGATCCTTGCCGGGCTTGGGGATCAGCACTATCAAGGCTTCTTTCATTGACTCAGGAATATTGGAGGTGTTAATCATATGTAGGAATAATTTTTGGAGATGGGGCACAACTATCTCCCGGAATTGAGTATAAAATTCCAGGGGAAGACCATCAGTTCCAGGGGCCTTTCCTGTGGCTAAGCCAGCTAGCGCTTCATCTATGTCGTCAGAAGTAATGGCCTCCAGTTGCAATTGCTGAGCCTGAGACAACTCGGGGAAGTGCACCGGTTCTAGGAATTCGACTAAGTCGTCCTGACTATGGTGAGTATGGGAGGAGTATAGGGTTGCAAAGAACTTATGAAATTCCTTGGCCACCAGGCCTGGGTCAGTTATAGTGTTCCCGGCCGAGTCGCGGAGGGAAGCCCCCACCGGAGGTGTATGATCTAGATGGGCCAAGTAGGCCAGAAGTCTACCCGCGCGTTCACCGTGTTCGAAATTTTGTTGTCTGGAGAAAAATATATTTTGCTTGGATTTATCCAATAAGAGGTGATTGACCACCCGAGTCTGCGTCTTGAGAAGCGTCGCGTTGTGGGGAGAGGGGTCTGTTTGGAAGGTCTGCTCTAGCAGTCTCAGCTGGGTTTCAGCCTGGGTCACCACCGTTTTGGAAGTCCGCTTGTATCTGGATATGTGAGTAGATAGCACGGCCCGGGCATTCAGTTTAAACGAGTCCCACACCGCGGTCACGGGGGCAGTGCCTACATTGGTGTTGAAAAAAAAAGTCCATTCTTTTTGCAAGTAATCGATGTCGGGGAGTATGGATAGCCAGAAGGGGTTTAGCTTCCAGGCACGGGTTGCAGGAGGAGAGCATAGGTCTATAGTAGCCCAGCAGGGGGAGTGGTCGGACAGTACCCGGGTTTCAAACCCCGAGTCACGTAAATTTGGTATGAGGGCTTGGCATATGAAGATTAGGTCTATTCTGGACATGGTGGAGTGGGATTGGGAATAACAGGAGTAGCGGCACGATGTGGGGTATTTATATCTCCAAGTGTCCGTCAGCCTGAGCTCTTGCATCATGCGGCCAAATCTGGTCAGGGCGAGGGTCTCATTAGTCACCTGGTCCTGTCTTAACCTGTCAAGGGAGGGATTAGTCACCATGTTAAAATCCCCAAGCCAGACAGCAGGTACGGTGGGGTACTGCGCCATAAAAGTCACACCGTCTTGTATTATCTATAACTGGAACGGAGGGGGAACATAAAAAGCAAGAAGAAGGAGTTCGTAAGCATTAACCATTGCGTGTAAAAAAACAAACCTGCCCTGAGGATCTGTGCGCATATTTAACAATTGGAACCTAGTGTGTCTAGCTATCAGGATCGCCACACCCCGGGAATAAGGGGTATGGGGAGCCTGGTATACCCAGCCAAGCCAAGGCTTCTTGAGAGCAAGCTGGAGAGAACCAGTAAGGTGTGTCTCCACTAGCACCGTAATCTCTGCTCTCATGGCCTTAACACGGGCGAGGACAGCCAGTCGCTTAGCCCTAGCGCGGATACCCCTGACATTCCATACAATCAGCTTAAGGGGAGCCATAGTGCAACATGCAAATCAGCGGCGCATGAGGCCCAAGCCACAGGCCGTAGCCGCGTCGGGGATAAGTCATTATAGGCAAAAAGGTAGCTCCCAAGAGCCCCATGCACCACGGATCGGCAGGAGGACAATTGTATCACCAGCACAACCATTTTTCATTATATGTACAGTGCAAGGGAAGACATAATAGCATAAATCCAAATAAGCCTCAATCAAATGAGTTGGCTCATCACACGATGGTGGAGCCATGCAGAGTAGATATAAAAAACAATAAACAAAACATTGAAACCAGAACCTTATCGCATCTACCGACCAGTTATGTCTCGCAGATATAGGTTCATAACATACACTGGACCGGCGGTCGCTGCACCAGAGACACAAAGTCAGCGTAACAGCAGCAGCCGGCCAGGGAAACGTGGCTTGAGCACCATCCACCTCATAGAAGAGCGTGTACGGTGCCTGAAGTGTCTGTGTGCAAACGGGGGACGACTGTTCTCTGGAAAACCGATTTCGGATCCGGGGGCTCGTCTGCTCCGAAGCCCGAGGACATGACAAGGGGCCCAACAACAGAAAAAACTGGGGCCGCTGTCCGTTCATGGGGAATGCTCCGGGCCTTAACAGCACAGAGTATGTGGGGGTTTCATGAAGTGTTGTCTGAGGTTATGCAGGGCATTGACGTCTCAAAGGTGTTGGGTTTGCCCGATAGAGAGAGGGGGAGGATTAGTCAGACAGAGTGGGGCAGAATAGGGGGAAGTCTGGCAAGTTAAAGTGGGATAGAACTTACAGTAGGTTGCAGCCAACAGAGCTGGGACGGGAATTGCATATACTAGCAAATCAGGGTAAATTCTTAGGATGCTCTTTCCCGTCTCTCCAGCCAGGATATCACCGCCTCCGGTTCCTCAAAAAAGTGGACTCGATCCTCTGCCACCACCTGCAGTCTGGCCGGGTATAGCATGGCGTATTTTAAATGCTTGACTCGTAGCTGTCGCTTGGCTTCAGTAAATTGAGCACGGCGACGCTGGAGGTCTGCGGAGAAATCCGGGTACACCGCCACTTGGATGTTGCCACAGGGTATGTTCCCCTTCTCCCGGGCCAAACGAAGGACGGCATCTCGGTCCCTGAAATTCAGGAACTTTGCGATGAAGGTACGCGGCGGCGCTCCGGCAGGTGGTGGTTTGGCAGCCAGGCGATGTGCCCGCTCCACCACAAAGGAGGTGGAGAAGGCCTCTCTACCGTATGTAGTGATGAGCAGGTTCTCAAGGAAGGATTGTGGGTCGGTGCCTTCCGCTCTTTCTGGCAGGCCCACGAAGCGGAGGTTGCATCGTCTCAGGCGGTTCTCCATGTCATCCTGTTTCGCCTGGACGATCTGTAACTGGTGTTGTAACTGTTCCGTTGCGGTCTGTAATGGCGGCACGTCATCCTCCAGGAGGCCTATACGGCGTTCGGTCTCGGACACCCTCTCACGGACCTTCTGGAGATCCTGCCTCAAAAGGGAGATATCCACCTTGACCTCTTCTATTTGAGAGGTGAGGGCTGTTTGGCAGTGTGTGATGGCATCAAGTATTCTGTTCGTATCTCCAGAGGCGGGTTCCGTGTCAGCAGAAGGAGAGGCGCCATTTTCCCTGCCATGCTCCCGCTCCTCATGGCGGAACTTGTCCAGCTTGCTAACCGCCTCAGAGGCTCTTTTAGGTGGAGACATCTCAATCGGCAGGATGCAGGAGGTCTTGGCCATCAGGTAGGTAGTTAATTTAGAGGATATTTCCCCAGGATATTAATATACAGGATATTCGTGCTGCGGAGCACCCTACTCCATTCAGCTTCAGGCCACGCCCCCTCAGTCGAGTTTCTTCAAGTTTTTTTTAACTTTACGAGGCTTGTGCATCACATAGTAATTGGTCTTGGTACTACTTTAGACTGTCACGGAGAGGGCTTTTGTTGTGCTTTAACAGTCCCATTCACAGGACGTTTAGTCAATCTTATAGGACCCGTGGTATTCTCTATGGGCTTCTCCAGGCTGAGATGTTCCACTCTACAGATGAATTCTACCCCCTGATCTCTGCTGAATGATGAAGTGAATGTCAGAGATGATTGGTAGGTCTTATCTATTTTCTGCTTGGTACAGATTTGGAAGTCCTCATCAGGCAGTGGTGTTATACTGGGATGTGAGTCTGCCCTCACATATTCCAGCTTTCCTTCCTATAACAGCTCCCAGTTGTATAATATGGGAAATGATCCCTCCAGCTTGTAGACGGGGCAGATCTGAAAACAAAATTATTTAGAAGATATGTGTAAGTCACAATGTATTTAATAGTATATGTCCGTTTATAGACAATGCACTTATACAAAGTATACATTAATTGTAGTTGTGGTGTCTGATTGGGCCACATTTTCACAGAAATATCTCAAACACGTCTACTGGGAGATCAAATATAAATCACTGCACCAATTTCTGTGTATGAAATTATATACAGACCAGTCTATACACTGACACCATACTGTACATTATATACAGACCAGTTTATACACTGACACCATACTGTACATTATATACAGACCAGTCTGTACCCTGACACCGTACATTATATACAGACCAGTCTGTACCCTGACACCGTACTGTACATTATATACAGACCAGTCTGTACCCTGACACCATACTGTACATTATATACAGACCAGTCTATACACTGACACCATACTGTACATTATATACAGACCAGTCTGTACCCTGACACCATACTGTACATTATATACAGACCAGTCTGTACACTGACACCGTACTGTACATTATATACAGACCAGTCTGTACCCTGACACCATACTGTACATTATATACAGACCAGTCTATACCCTGACACCGCACTGTACATTATATACAAACCAGTCTGTACACTGACACCGTACTGTACATTATATACAGACCAGTCTGTACCCTGACACCGTACTGTACATTATATACAGACCAGTCTATACCCTGACACCGTACTGTACATTATATACAGACCAGTCTGTACACTGACACCGTACTGTACATTATATACAGACCAGTCTGTACCCTGACACCGTACTGTACATTATATACAGACCAGTCTATACACTGACACCATACTGTACATTATATACAGACCAGTCTATACACTGACACCATACTGTACATTATATACAGACCAGTCTGTACCCCGACACCGTACATTATATACAGACCAGTCTGTACCCTGACACCATACTGTACATTATATACAGACCAGTCTATACCCTGACACCGTACTGTACATTATATACAAACCAGTCTGTACACTGACACCGTACTGCACATTATATACAGACCAGTCTGTACACTGACACCATACTGTACATTATATACAGACCAGTCTGTACACTGACACCATACTGTACATTATATACAGACCAGTCTATTCACTGACACTGTACATTATATACAGACCAGTCTGTACACTGACACTGTACATTATATACAGACCATTCTGTACCCTGACACCGTACTGTACATTATATACAGACCAGTCTGTACACTGACACCGTACATTACATACAGACCAGTGTGTACACTGACACCATACTGTACATTATATACAGGCCAATCTATTCACTGACACCATACTGTACATTATATACAGACCAGTCTGTACCCTGACACCATACTGTACATTATATACAGACCAGTCTGTACCCTGACACCATACAGTACATTATATACAGACCAGTCTGTACCCTGTTGTGGAAATTTAGGATGTTTATTATGTATTGTCACAGTGTCTCCCAGTGTCGGTTTAACAATATTCTCTGTGTACAGCGAATATGGCTTTAACCGATACTGAGGAAAGCCCATTTACAATGGAAACCTTCCATTATTTCATAATTACACGCTACCCGCCTGATCATCCCGGTCGGCAGGCGCCCTGAGTGATTAGCGCTGGAGCAAACGCCGGTCCGGATCTTTGAGGTGCAATGCACGTTCTGTGGCGCGGGTGTATTACCGTCAATCAGGGGGCCCCTGTATTATGTACAGATCGATCTGCTTGGCGGCGGTTTACTTGCGGTATGGAATTAGTATTGCCTTTTATGTAAGGATAATGATCTGTAAGCTTTCTGTGGCATCTGATCAATGTGACAGAAATCTACAGCTATATTCCTTTGTGCATAATTTACCCTTTAATGGAACAGTAGTATAATCGCTATGGAGTATAGTTCATAGAGCTGTATTTGATAGCGTTTCGTTGTAATGGCAGGTTTTGCATGTATGGTGTTTTGTTGTATGGCCTCTGTGAGATAGCACATGGCTTTCATTGTCATCTGGAGACAGCTGTTTCTCATACAGGCCAGCCAACCCCCCCATGCATGCATGTCTCTCCTATTGTATAGTTTGAATGTAAACAAGTGTCATTGGTTGGTGGTTTGCATTGAACTCATGTCATGTGACTGTACCTTGGAGGCTGATTGTGAAGCCATCAAGTCCTATTGATATCCCTGTTTGAGCAGTATAAATAAAGAGACCAGGCATGCAGAGGACAGGACAACCCTGCGAGCTGCTATGTGAAGAACAACTATGGTGTCTGTGTCTGCTTTAACACGAGTGCACTCAAATGCATTATGCAAAAGAGCTGAAAAGTGCGCTTATTAGCGCAGGCAAAATATAATGCATACAAGGTATTATAATTGCCCTTACAGATGGCGAGCCAGAGATTTTTTGGAGCTTACAGAAATTTCCATCACAGCGGACCGAAGGGAGGAAGCGATCCGGACAGGACATCAAAACAGCCGGCTATTGGTAAAACCAATTTTATTTCAATTTTTTTAAATCTTTTGCTGTCCTGAGTCCATGATGTTTTCTCTGTCCGCTGTGTCAGGTAAATTCAGCTTTGCTAAAGAACCTGTTTTTCCTCTTTTTTTGCATAATGGCAGGGGTCTAGGGGTTAGGTCTATTGTTTAGGAAGAAAACCTATACTTGTCCTCTATAGGTCCTAATCAATACACCTAAAGCGTGTGTTATGAGTAACTGTATGCTTTGAATATGTGATTGGTATGTATGATTATGAATATGCTTTGCTATGAGTATGATTATGAATATGCTTTGAATGCATGATCGGTATCAGCATTGTGTGTGTTATGTTGTAATTTTGGCGGTAATTTCGTTTGGAGTCTCAGATTGTATTGTCAGTCTGTAAGGGGAGAGTTTTCAGTTTGGGCTGCTTTTGGCGGGAAAAGCGTAAAGTTCCCACCATTTTGTTAAATTGTTACAATTTCAATTTTGTTTCTGCTGAACGTGCTTTTAAACCGAATTTCAGCATTTTGTGGAATTAAGTAATTGTCTGCAGGAATTTCAGTTTCTGGTTTTAATTGCTTTGATTTTGTGCAATATTTCAGTCTCAAGTGAAAATAGTTGGTTATTGTACTGAATTCCATTTCCAGTAGAATCGTTTTTGTTATGTTTTGCGTAGTCCCAGCTGTAATTTAGTTTTTGGTAGAGACATCTGTTGTTAGACGGCTATTCAGGTTTAAGTGTGCAACCTAGTTAACATTACAGTGTATAGGTGAGGTCTTTTTGTGACGAATTGCGCCTTTTTGATTTTTTGCCGGCAAATTTAGTTTAGACACAGTATTGTAATCGTAAAGAGGTTTTATGCTTTTTACACTGTAATTCAGCTCTGGTCCTGTCTGTTTATAGTACAACTCATTTGTTAATGAAACCGTTGGTTGTTTTAGACGCTGAAGTTTGAGTAGCACATGGCTGTCCCAGTTTTTGGACTGAGTTTCTAGTGGCGGATGGCGCCGTGCAGCTGAAAATCAGCATTCAGTGAGGTTGGTTAATTTCTACGCTGTATTTCAAATCCGGTTGATAAATTCTGTGTTATGCGTTTTTTTTGTTTTAACACCGAAATCCACATATTTGTACTGTGGTTGGTTGTTCTCAGTGCGGTCGTTTTGTTTCCATCATGTGTTTGGCGTCATTTTCTTTGGGTAAAGAGGGCCATGGGGTTGTAATGTTGCTTCACTTACTGCCATTTTGTGTTGTGGGGATTGAAATCCACATAGTGTGGCCGCCATCTTGGAGTAGTGACAAAGGAGCCACATGGCTGAGATGCCATATTGAATTCCGTTGCATCATCGTTTTTGTTTTTTTCATGTTCAACTGTTTTTACACTTTTGTGTGGAAAAGCAACTTTTTATAAGAGTCATTACGTGATGTTTTTACAGGATTTTTGCATCGGTTTTAGCCAGTTTTGACTTGTTCAGATTTAGCGTCTATACAATTCATCTGTTTTCGTGTTTTATCTTTGGTTTGGCATATAGCTGTTATGTTTTTATAACTTTTTCAGTTTTATGTAGGCATTTATGTTTAAGCAGCTTTTTCATGGGGTTTTTGTTGTATGACCATTGATTTTCAATGATAGACTACAGTGTGGAGTATAACTGACCCATTCTTGTATTGGATTCAGTTTTGTTTAAAATCAGGTTTGTTTTGGACTAATTTGTGGTTAGTGTTATAGGCATAGTGTTTTCTATGGTAGTTTGTGTTCCAGGTAAAGCCATTATACCTTTCAGTGTGTAATCAGTAACCGGCATCTCCATTTCTTTAGTATAACATCAGGAAATAGACTGAAGCCAAGGTTTGTATAGTGAGGATTTAATTGTACTTCCGTGGCTGTTTGGCTGCACGGGTTAGGTCGGAACGAATGTGTACTTTGGGCAGGTCTACGTGAAACGGGGGAAAGCGACACGTTTGTTCCAGCCTTCAACGTGTGAGGAGCAGATTCTGAAACCGGCCCCACGTGTAACCGTGTCAGTACCGGGGGTGGGGAGAGCGTGGTAGTTGCTGAGCTGAATAGCCGTACAAATCCACCGGGTGGAAGTTTCTAGCTGACCGGTGGAGAAATCGGAGTCGGAAACAGCTAGCACTGCGAAAGAAGGCACCCGGCAGTGTTGCTCCTAAAACTTGGTGCAAAAGTCGGTTCGAATCGACATGGGCAATGGGCCGTCCATGTATGAGAGGGGAAGCGAGACCTCTCAATCAAGCCAAACAGCTTTGCGGTACATAAAGTCTGTGTTTGGGGCTCGGGCCATGTGACCCCTCAAAAAGTGGATGTTCCTTTGATGTCTGGAGGTGGGAGAAGTTCATTACTGAATTAGGACCAGGCTCCAGACAACAAAGACGCTGGATATAGTGATATTGGGGCTTCAGAAATCTATTATGGTGTATTAACAGGATATGCAGAGTGCGTTTTCAGTCCGGGTGATGCGCATTTTGTATACCTGGCCAGAGGGGAAAGCCGTAGTTACGTGATCCACTAAGGGCAGCCAGGGAAGGATTGGATGTGTATTACATGATTTTCTGGTCATTGTGGAATGTATCGTGTTAGCCCTTGGAAAGAACGTTGATGGCTAAAGCCCAACCTAAACAATTGTGCGTTTACTCCGTCTGCTTTTCATCTTTGTCTTGCTAAAGTTTTTTAAATAGCATAGTAACTATGAAATCTCTCCCTTTGCATTCGTATCTAAATGTTTGTCTTATGTCTTATTCTCATTGTTTGTAATAATATGTTATTTTTGTAGGAACGTGAAAGAAAGAGTTACAGAGGTTTGTAATTGGTTGTAGGAAATGTACAAATTGTGATATTCTTATTTTGGTCAAAGTGAAACTTTAACTTGCAAGCAGCCCACAAGAGTTGTGTTCAAAACTAAAGTAGACCCCCCATGGGTAATTCAATTCAATACACGCCCAGCCATGCCTTTCTTTTCAAATCTAGCTCATCACCCCAGGCTAAGGTATGTTAATGTACTTGGCAGACTATCTGTGTGTCCCCAAGTGTATTTCACACCTGCTTCCTGCCGTGTCACCGTGCATCCCAGAGATGCTGTGTCCCTGAGTAAATTAATTTTCGAGGGTCACTTAATGGTGAAAAGGGTAGGGCCTGACTAGACCTGATGGTGAACCTGAGGAGACAAGGGAGCTGGAAATTTGGAAAAATTGCATTTTTTGTTTCATTAGATCAAAGTGGGTCTCTCAGTGGCCATTATTTTGTTTTGGTTTTTTTTGGGTCATTAAAAACAGTGCATCTTTTCTTCCTCTTTGTAATGAGAAAGAAAAGGGGGGAGATAATGGTGGTGAGAATGAAAATTTTCAAACTTACAATACTAACCTCTCTAATTCTAACCACGTTTGTAACCTAGTAGGACGACATGGACCATACCAGGTTCAGCTGACGACACCGACCTCCCTAAAGCTTGAGGGATGAGAAAACGGTATCCATGCCAGCCACTGCAAGAAGCTGCTCAACCACATCGACTGAGGAGTATCTTTTTATTTATATTTAGCTTAATGTATTTTAGCAGGGGTAACTATAAAACATCCCAACTTGTTTTTTTTAAATGCACCTCCAAGGAGCTAAAACAGTAAACAGGACCCACTGCTGGGTACGCTCTAGGCCCCACCGAGCCTTAATACCCCGGGAGTGGCAGCAGTACATGACATGGTTGTGTGTGTACGTGTGTGTGTATATATATATATATATATATATATATATATATATATATATATATTTGTGTGTGTGTATATATGATGTTCATATTAGTAAAAGCAAACATAAGGAAAAAAACTAGCAAAGATCTCAAAAAGACACAAACTAACTTAACGGTACATTTCTAGAAGATAAAATGAGTTACAGTTACAGCTTTAGCTCTGGTTCTTGCCCCTCCCCCACAAAACCAGCATGGGTATCCGGACAACTAAGTGGCCCACAAGGGTGCTTTAACTTTACGTTTGGTAAGAGGAGTAGTTTTGAGGATCCACGGCTTGTGAGAAAGGTACAACAGTCAATCTTATGAATTAGACCCCCATCCTTCTCTAGTAGCACCAATAGACTAGATGACATCTGTTGGTAGGAAGAGGGTGACATACAGACTGAGGGAGGAATCCCCCAGACTGTTCTGTCATTGCGCAATGCAGGGGACCGTTAGAGTCCCCCTGTGCGACTCTAACAGCCCCTACTACTTCTTATGCCGTTCCACAGCTTATAAGTTAATACCCCCTAATGCGAGCATGATGAAACTCGTCCCAGCATCTTACGTCGTGGCTGATCGTTAGGATTTGATGGCGTGAGAGAAGGTAAGAATGGCAGGGAAAGCTCAAAGGGAATTGTTAACCAACTCCAACAAGGCCTGGGCATGGTTTCCTGCTTGGACA
Source organism: Glandirana rugosa (assembly GCA_018402905.1). Classification (NCBI taxonomy): domain Eukaryota; kingdom Metazoa; phylum Chordata; class Amphibia; order Anura; family Ranidae; genus Glandirana; species Glandirana rugosa. Next base: position 54,670 of record BLSH010149710.1, on the reverse strand, counting down.
GGGTGGGGGTTGAACTTAGGAAACGATTGAACAATTTCTCATCCATTGTGGATGGGGTGTTCAATGAAACCGTTGAAGCTGTAAGGGAGATTTCACAGGAACAGCGACAGAGTCTATTACAGGAAAAGATGACCCTTGATTATCTTTCAGCGCAAAAGGGGGGTTTCTGTGAGTTCATAGCAGAAGACTGTTGTACCTGGATGACAGGCACTAGTGACAAGGTCCAAGTCCATATGGATAAAGTTAGGTCCCTGCTAGGGAGAGCCAGAGCTATAGCCAGTGAAGGTTGGAATCCTTTCTAAAGGGTTTGGGAGATTTTGGGGAGTTCTTGTTTTCCATCGGATCCTGGCTGAAGGAAGTAGGGGTTTTTATACTCATGATGTTTTGTTTCTATTCCTTCTATATGCCATGATGAGATGTTCCTGCTGCCTGATCGATCGTCACCAAAGCCCGAGCAGATGACCACATCTTCCTAGCCAAGACAAGAGGTCCCCTGAAGTCCAGCCCATGTACCAGATGCTGAGGATCCCAGCGATCGCTATAACCCCCACATCATGCTTTCCCTCTGAGTCATCCCTCCCGAAGAATACGTGTCAACCATGCTTTTCTTTTGTTCAATGGATGGACTGAATGTTTCATTTTTTTTCTTTTTGATTGGACTGGTGTTCATGTTTAGAAGATGTCAAGATTCATCGAGGGACACATGGGAGCATATGACAAGAGGAGGAACTGTTGTGGAAATTTAGGATGTTTATTATGTATTGTCACAGTGTCTCCCAGTGTCGGTTTAACGATATTCTCTGTGTACAGCGAATATGGCTTTAACCGATATTGAGGAAAGACCATTTACAATGGAAACCTTCCATTATTTCATAATTACACGCTACCCGCCTGATCATCCTGGCCGGCAGGTGCCCTGAGTGTTTAGCGCTGGAGCAAACGCTGGTCCGGATCTTTGAGGTGCAATGCACGTTCTGTGGCGCGGGTGTATTACCGTTAATCGGGGGGCCCCTGTATTATGTACAGATCGATCTGCTTGGTGCCGGTTTACTTGCGGTATTGAATTAGTATTGCCTTTTATGTAAGGATAATGATCTGTAAGCTTTCTGTGGCATCTGATCAATGTGACAGAAATCTACAGCTATATTCCTTTGTGCATAATTTACCCTTTAATGGAACAGTAGTATAATCGCTATGGAGTATAGTTCATAGAGCTGTATTTGATAGCGTTTTGTTGTAATGTCAGGTTTTGCATGTATGGTGTTTTGCTTGGAGGGCCTCTGTGAGATAGCACATGGCTTTCATTGTCATCTGGAGACAGCTGTTTCTCATACAGACCAGCTAACCCCCCCCCCATGCATGCATGCCTCTCCTATTGTATAGTTTGAATGTAAACAAGTGTGTCATTGGTTGGTGGTTTGCATTGAACTCATGTCATGTGACTGTACCTTGGAGGCTGATTGGCTGATTGTGAAGCCATCAAGTTCTATTGATATCCCTGTTTGAGCAGTATAAATAAAGAGACCAGGCATGCAGAGGACAGGACAATCCTGTGAGCTGCTATGTGAAGAACAACTATGGTGTCTGTGTCTGCTTTAACACGAGTGCACTCAAATGCATTATGCAAAAGAGCTGAAAAGTGCGCTTATTAGCGCAGGCAAAATATAATGCATACAAGGTATTATAATTGCCCTTACACAGTGTACAGACTGGTCTGTATATAATGTACAGTACAGTGTCAGGGTACAGACTGGTCTGTATATAATGTACGGTGTCAGGGTACAGACTGGTCTGTATATAATGTACAGTATGGTGTCAGTGTATAGACTGGTCTGTATATAATGTACAGTATGGTGTCAGGGTACAGACTGGTCTGTATATAATGTACAGTACAGTGTCAGGGTACAGACTGGTCTGTATATAATGTACGGTGTCAGGGTACAGACTGGTCTGTATATAATGTACAGTATGGTGTCAGGGTACAGACTGGTCTGTATATAATGTACGGTGTCAGGGTACAGACTGGTCTGTATATAATGTACGGTGTCAGGGTACAGACTGGTCTGTATATAATGTACAGTACGGTGTCAGGGTACAGACTGGTCTGTATATAATGTACAGTATGGTGTCAGTGTACAGACTGGTCTGTATATAATGTACAGTACAGTGTCAGGGTACAGACTGGTCTGTATATAATGTACGGTGTCAGGGTACAGACTGGTCTGTATATAATGTACGGTGTCAGGGTACAGACTGGTCTGTATATAATGTACAGTATGGTGTCAGGGTACAGACTGGTCTGTATATAATGTACAGTACGGTGTCAGTGTACAGACTGGTCTGTATATAATGTACAGTACGGTGTCAGTGTACAGACTGGTCTGTATATAATGTACAGTACGGTGTCAGGGTACAGAATGGTCTGTATATAATGTACGGTGTCAGTGTACAGACTGGTCTGTATATAATGTACGGTGTCAGGGTACAGACTGGTCTGTATATAATGTACGGTGTCAGGGTACAGACTGGTCTGTATATAATGTACGATGTCAGGGTACAGACTGGTCTGTATATAATGTACAGTATGGTGTCAGGGTACAGACTGGTCTGTAAGGGCTTTGTTATAAATTGGGAAAAATCTGTGTTGCTGACAGTTGATGACTGAATGTCAGTCCAAATGTTCAATAAATGCTAATGCTTTGTTTTTATGACAATATTCTAAAAATGAGCAAAAGAAAGCAGAGTTCAATTCCTCTTTAATGAATGAAAACTGACACATTATGGATAATACAATATATGCCTAAATGAATGGATGATTGCTAAGATAATTGAAAGAGCAATTCCACTTCTGTTGAGAAAAACAATCCCTAGGGGTGTGCATGGTGAACCTGGATGGCAGCAATCTAACTCTGCTCTGATGGGGTGACACTGATGGGTGGAACTGATGAACAGGCACTGAACCACAGCAACGATTGGCATTATTGATAGGCACTGACTGGCATCACTGCTGGGCACTGACTGGCATCACTGCTGGGCACTGTTGGGGATGCACTGATGACCAGAGTCCTGATTATCTATACACGTCTCCCCTGTCAGCTGCCAGTGTGAGGAAAGGAAAGCTGATAACCAGCATTTCCCTGTTTACATGTCATGAGCTGTGATTGGACACTGCTGATCACATAGGTAAAGAGCTGCATCATTGGCTCTTCACTGAGATCAGGGATGCGCCATGTCGCACAAGAGCGGTGAGAGTGGCACCCGTCATAAATGGGAGAAAGTATCAAATGAAAGTGTTTCTGCCATCTTGTATTTATCAATATCTACAATATTTTCCAGTACAGTCCTCTGTCTTCCAATGTGGGCCATTGACAAACTATCCAACCACGGCTCTGTTGCGTACACGGCAGTTGCGTACAAAAGCCTGAGCCCTCTTTTGTGTGGGCTTCTTGGTTGGGGTATCCGCAGGCTGCTCACTGATACTTCCTTCCATACATGGATTTCCTTTGGTTGGCTTCTCCTTGGTGTTAGTTTGAGAAACACCCTTTTTTATGTTTTAGAATGAAGAACAATAAAACACGCTTTAAGCGGGCGAGAACAAAATCGCAATAAAATTGGGATAAAGAAGAAAGGAAAAACTCACAATAGAAAGAAGCGGGTCTTCCCCGTTCAGTGAACACACAGCCTACGGCCACACCACCCTGGATGCCCCCAATCTCGGAAGCAGGGTCGGGCCTGGTTAGGATTTGGATGGGAGATTTCTACCTTCTGTTGATGTGAAGAAATGGCTGTTTTACCTTTGCAGAATGTTCTTTGGATAATGATTCTGAATGGGGGGATCCGGTTCCTTATAATCAGATGGTGCACTCTCTGTGTTCTAATGAAGACATTTGCAATGTGGACATCCCTATTGAAGTGTTTAACCCTTGGGGACTATTTCACCAAAACTGAAATTTTTATTTCAGGGGTGCCAACAATGTGATTTGTATCTTGTGGGAAAATCAGTGAGCCAATCACACAAGTAGGAAATTACATTTCTGAAGGGGTGTTCTGTACATCATCTGTATACAGAATTGCTCCAGGTGGCCATATTACATTTTACCTAAAATTGCAACACTGCAGACTAAAAAAAAGATCATTTTAATAACATTATACTACAATATGGCTTGTGCAGCAATTGTGTATACTAGATTTTTGTTATTTGCTATTTTTTTTCCAAGAAAGCTGAGTTATCCTTTAACCATTTCCCTACCGCCAAATTCAGACTGTCAGCCGGGAAATGGTTCAGTTATCCTGACTGGATGTCATATGACCTCCTCAGGATAACATACCGGGGGGGGGGGGGGGGGG
>BLSH010149710.1:0-33071 GCA_018402905.1 Glandirana rugosa | reverse complement strand
AGGGGGATGTAAACACTTAATAGCCAAAATGCTTTGCATCACAGTGCAGCAATGCCTGCTGAAAGTGGCCCATCCAAGTGAATAAGGGCTTCCTGCATCTGTGTGCAATGCATTCAGTTGCGGGGTGCCGTTGTGGGGTTTAAACAGGTGGTGAGGAGGTGATATAACTCCTCCTCACTGCCTGTTAAATGCCCTCTGAAGAGTGATCCAAACATGGATTGCTCTTCAGAAGGCACCATATGTGTAAATGAGCCCTAAGGGTATTCACACATTGCAGTATATTCTGAGAAATCATCAGGGAACTGGGGACAGGAACAGGACTATTGCTGAGCCTAGGTTCAGACTAGTGTGATCGCATGCGATGTCTGAGCAATGTGAGTTCAGCCATACGCTTGTATGGCTGACCTCGCATTGAATTTGCACAGAAAAGGTGCAGGGACTTGTTTTTTTCACGCACTGGAATCGGATCACATGGGGTGTTCTCACCATCCGATTCCTGTACAAATTCACACTTTGCACTGCGATCTGTGAACTGTCATTAACTTTGTAATGACACCGCAGCAGTTCACAGAGAGCAGTGTGAACCGCCTGTGGGAGAGGTGCCATTCAGGAACCGGCGCTGGAATCGCACCGCTTCCCACATCGCTACAGTGTGATCCTAGGCTGAGTAAGAGCCGGCGGTTGACACTGGAGCGGCGCGACTTGCAGGGCAAAGCAAGTCGCCCCGCTCGAGGCTACCTCAGCGCGGCTTGCAAGGAGACTTCTTACCATAGAAGTCAATGCAAGTCACGCTGAGGTCGCCCCGAAAATAGTGCAGGAACCTTTTTCTAAGTCGGAGCGACCTGAGTCGCTCCTATTAGAACGGTTCCATTGCACTGCATGGGGACGACTTGTCAGGCGACTCGAGTCGCCTGACAAGTCGCCTCAGTGTGAAGCGGCTCTTAAAAGCTCTTGTCTGCAGCAATTACAAAAAACTTCAAAACTTCTGCTCAGCTGGGGGCCAGGGGAAGGGAAAGGACTATTTAACCCCCTGGACTCAAGGGCTTACCTGCTGTGGAGATCCAGGCTGGACTGTGGCTTTATCTGCTCAGCTGGTGGCCAGGAAGGAACATGAGGAGTTAATAGAATCACTCAGGCAGACGTTTTTATCTTTATTCAGCCCTTCTGACCATCTTATCTGAGTCCCAACTTCCACATCTATAGCGATCAGCTGGGCAATGTAATTGCTGGGAACCACAGCACAAGACAAGGATTACTCCGCCTGAGCCCGAAAATGATCAAATAGTCCCTGCCAGCTGATAGCAATAGAAGTGGAAGTCGGGACTCAGATAAGATTGGCAGAAGGGCTGAATAAAGATAAAAACGTCTGCCTGAGTGATTATATTAACTATTCATGTTCCTTCCTGGCCACCAGCTAAGCACATGGAACTCAGAGCCAGAGTGCAGGCTGGATCATCATGTGTCCGGGAGAGAGGAGGAAGGAGACCCGGGCACATCACTCTAAACCCGTACTGTCCGGGTGAATCCCGTACAGGTGGCAACCCTAGCTGGGGTGACACCACTCTTTACAAACGCAAACGCAAATCAAACCCAGACTCATTTGCTCATCCCCCGCAGGTAGATGAAAGGATGGTTGTAGGAACTGGCCAGTATAGACAGTAATTGGCTACTCTTAGACACAGAAGGGGCCATGGGGGGCAAGGAGGTGGGGGCTGGGCTTGAGAACTGCAAATCAATAAGGAACTGTTTATGGAAAAAAACAATGCTGGAAGAAAGCCTTTAAAATACTTGGTTTTTCTGTGCTTTTACCACAATTGTTTACATTGGTGACAGGGCCTCTTTAGGGAACCACTGTGATGTGAGATCTGTCCAAATAACACAAAATAATACAAACACTCACCCATTACAATAAGTCTTTCAGTTCTTCTCTCAATGGGCTTCTTCAGAGAGGGGTGAGCCACCCTACAGATGTATTCTGCCCCCTGGTGGACGCTCAGTGTGGGGGTGATGGTCAGACTGGCTGTACAGCTGTATGTGTTATTATCTCCTTTCCCGGGTGTTATTGTACTGCTAACCATATGATTAGTTTCCTCACATATCTCCTCATCCTGGCTTCTTCTCAGCCAGGTCACAGTGATGGCGTTGGGGAAATACTCGGAGATAGGACACTGCAGGGTGACCGGGGTGTCATGGAGTACATTGGGTGTCTGTATCTCTTCCACCACTGGGGTCCATGGGTATTCTACAAAACAAAAAGAGTACCACCATTAGAGTTCAGATTTCATCTCCCACGTCTCCAATTTATATAAACCTTGACAGCCCATGAAGTAGATTAGCTGGAACTCTCTGGTTTGGTGGACTTCCTAACCCTGACCTAGACAAAATCTTTTCAAGTGGTCAGCTGATCTTTCTGCTTCTGAAATCTATTTTCAGCTTTTGTTTGTGTAAAGGCACATAGATGTAAATGCAACTATGATTCAAATTAATGTTAAAGTTGATACGAATCCCAACTTGATGACTTTTGGTTTGCTAGTGCACCATGTATCATAAACAAATACCCTTTTTTTTTTTCAAAAAATGGTGTTCACTTTTTTTTTTTCATCCTCTATGCATCACTATCCTGCTGATCTCCTGCAGCCTCCTTCCAGAACTTTCTGTTTGCTCCAGGGTAGGCATACATGTCAACAGTCCCGATTTTCCCAGGACATTTACTGGATTTAGACCCTTTTTCCGGTCTTACAGAAAAAATTACAGGAAATTGGCCTTTGTCCCGACTCCTGGAGTATCACCAGAGCCCCCGCTAGAGGTCCGGGGACCGGTACTGGTGATGATCTCAGCCGCCATTTTACAGAAGATCAGCTCTCTATTGTGGGAAAGGCCAACTCCATTTCTATTGGCAGCCACCCGGGCTCCGCCTCTTTTTTCCTCCCCTCGGTGAGTCAGCCTCAACAAGAGCTGGTCTTCTGTAATGGTGGCGGAGATCAAATCATGCATTATCTGATGAGAGGCAAGCCACAGAGAGCGCGGAAAGATATGGAGGGACTCTGTTGGAGACACCTGATGTAAGGAGAGACTCCACTGGGAATGCCTGATGTAAGGAGGGACCCTGCTGGGGACAATGATGTAAGGAGGGACTCTGCTGGGGGCACCTGATGTAAGGAGGGACTCTGCTGGGTATGTCGGATGTAAGGAGGGACGGAAGGGGAAGGTGCCCTGGGCAGGACCATTTATTGTAGGAAGGGGGGGGGGGGCACAGTGCTGGCAGTGTGCTGCTAAAATGTTTTGGGCAAAAAGTATACTGACTGCAGCCAGCCACGCTACAGAACTGCACAGCTGCACTGCAAGGATGTGCCGAGTGCGCTCCTGCACCCAGCACAAACCTAGGACTCGGCCTTCAATTCCCTGTCAGGCGGAGCCACGGAGTAATCTCTGCCTGTCAGGTGCTTCTGAGTCTGGCACTGAGAGGAGGGAAGAGAAAGCACCGTAGAGAGTTGCCAGGCACTGCAGTGAGTGCGACCCAGAGGACTAACCAACAGGCAGTGCATCAATGGTAAACAGATGTACAGATGAATCGGCTAAGTTTGGGGGGAGGGGAGAGTTGAGATTAATTCCCAATGGTATCGGTAATATGCAGCAGGAAGGGGGTTAATGTATTGCCACTGGTCACTGATACATTAGTGACCAGTGTCAGTTAATTAACCCCATTGTACTGTATTAGTGGAACAAGTATCAGTGTCCATTAACCCCTTTATGCTGCAACATAACACTGACACCACTGCCATTAATGCAGCATCAAGGGGGTTAATTAACACTGACATCACTGCCATCAATGCAGCACAAAGGGGCTAATTAACTGACACCGGCCACTAATGCATCAGTGACCATTGGCAATACATTAGCCCCCTTCCTGCTGCATATTACTGATACCATTGGGAAAGAAACCACTCGAGATGGGCTCAGGCGTGTTCAAAACCTTGCATGCCCGTTCCCGCCAGGAAACCGACACTGCACAGCGCTAATCACAGGCAGTGAGATATTTCCCGATCTGTGCAGCTGCGAACCAGGAAATGTCTCACTGCCTGTGATTAGCGCTGTGCAGTGTCGGTTTCCTGGTGGGATCAGGCATGCGAGGTTGCATACATATACCGCGACTGAGCTGCAGCTACAGGAACCACAGCATACCCATACATCACTGCCTGTTTCAGGCGCATGCCCTCACCCAGAGCCAATACAAAGCAGGGGCGGAAGGGGCGGGTGCCCTGGGTGGAACAATTTGCTGGAGGAGGGGGGGCAGGCCATAGAGAAGGCCCCCTGGGCAACAACTGGTCCAAGTTTGGGACCTCCAGCACCTATGGTTCGGCTGTACCGGGTTCTCAAAGTGACCAGTCATTGACCGGCAATTGTCGGGTGAATTTCTGACTTAACATTGGAGTTTATGGGAAGGAGCACCCAGTTTGGGGACACAGTTCTCCCGAAACATAGGTGATAAAAATACCAAACTTAGGTCACATGGAGAGGGCCCTCTGTACCACAACTGGTCCACGTTTGGGACCTCCAGCACCTATCGTTCGACCGTACTAGGTCCTCAAATTGACCAGTCATTGACCAGCAATTGTCTGGTGAATTTCGGACTTAACATTGGAGTCCGACACCGTTCTCATGAACCATAGGCAATAAAAATACCAAACTTGGGTCACATAGAGAGGGTCCCCTGGACCACAACTGATCCAGGTTTTGGATCTCCAGCACCTATGGTGCGGCCGTACCGGGTCCCCGAAGTGAGCAGTCATTGACCGGCAATTGTCATGTGAATTTCGGACTTAACATTGGAGTCTATGGGAGGGGGGCACCCAATTTGGGGACACCGTTCTCCCGAACTATTGGCGATAAAAATGCCAAACTTGGGTCACATGGAGAGGGCCCCCTGGACCACAACTGGTCCAAGTTTGGGACCACCAGCATCTATGGTTCGGCGCAAGGTCTTCTTGCAATCATCGGGTGAGGCTGTGCTGCCTGTGCACTGTTTTTTTTTAACCCCTTGGATCCCACACTAGCATGCATTGCACACTTCACTTGAATGAGTCATGCTTGGCAGGCTACACCTGGTAAGTGTGACACGGTGTAAAATTCGTACTGCAGCTGCAACATGTGTACACCCCTGGCCAGTGGGCAGATGTGGTGGGATGGCCAGTGGACGGCCCCTGGGGAATGTTGTTGGTCAGACGGGGGGGCCCAAGTCTAAAGCTGTGTAAGGGGCCCCAAAATTTCTGATGGCTGCCCTGGGGGCAGGTGAAGTGCCGGCAGAGCGCTTCACACATGGCCGGAGGTGGGGTGGGAGGACTCAGGGAATATACAAGGAGATCCTCTAGCCACTCCTCCGGCCCCCTGTCCTCACTCTCCAGCCCCCTGCTCTACTCCTCTGAACCCCTCCATTCTCCTCTGGCTCTATGTCCTCCTCCTCCGCCCCCTCCATTCTCCTCTGGCTCTATGGCCTTCTCCTCCGCCCCTCTCCAGCTCCATGTCTTCCTCCTCTGGCCCCCTGTCCTCCCTCTCCAGCCCCCTGTTCTTCTCCTCTGCACCCCTCCGTTCTCCTCCGGTTCTATGTCCTTCTCCGCCTCCTCTGTTTTATCTCCGGCTCATGTCCTCCTCCTCCTCCATTCTCCTCCGGTCCTCCTGTCCTCCCTCTCCAGGCCCCTGATCTCCTCCTCTGCACCCCTCCGTTCTCCTCTGGCTCTATGTCCTTCTCCTCTGCCCACCTCTGGCTCCATGTCTTCCTTCTCCGTTCTCCTCCGACCCCCTGTTTTCCCTCTCCAGCCCCCTGTTATCCTCCTCTGCACCCCTCCGTTCACGTCCAGCTCTATGTTCTCCTCCTCTGCACCCCTCCATTCACGTCCGGCTCTATGTTCTCCTCCTGTGCCCCCCTTCATTCTCCTCCGGCTCCATGTCCTCCTCCATTCCCCTTCGGCTCCATGTCCTCCTCCTCCGCCCCCCTCTGTTCTCCTCTGACTCCATGTCCTCCTCTGCACCCCTCCATTCTCCTCCTGCCCCCTGTCCTTCTCCGCCCTCCCCTTGTCCCCCGCACCCAGCTTCCCTCCTCTCCCGCCGAATGCGCAAGTGGAGGGGGGCCATTATGTGCCAGGATGGCGAGCGGAGGAAGGGACCAGTAAATATGTTATTTACCGGTCCCTTCCTTTTCTAAATTGGACACAGAGCGATTGCTCCTGTGATAACTGAGCAGAGTAACCTGTGATTATGCTGCTTCAGTTTATGAATGAATGATAGCCCCTGTCTCCTCTTCATTCATCTTCAGTGCTGAGAATGGGACTGGGGAATCTGTGTCCTCAGTTCCTTTCTGTTTCATAGGGGAGATGTCATGGGTCTGTTTCTCACCAAAGCCCACCAATAGGGCTAATAAGAAAAAAAAAATCAATAAATACCATCCTGCACATACCGCTGTACACGCCACACTCCTCAGGTGCACATTATACCTATCTTCATACACTCCACACTCCTCTCCTGCACATACTACCCACCGCCGTACACTCCACACTGTACATTCCCTATTTGACATTACTGCATTCTGCATTATGTAAGTCATTTCAGATTATTAAACCACACCCCCTTTAAGCCACACCCAATATGTAGTGCAATTTAAGCCACTCCCACATTTCACAACGGGGGGGGGGCACAATTTGCCAGCTTTGCCCTGGGCACCGAATGACCTTGTCCCGGCACTGGCTAGGAGCATCTGGTGTAAGGAGGGATTCTGCTGAGGATACCTGCTATATGGAGGTTGAAAAAAAGGTGTGTATTTGCGCTGCTTAAGGCAGATCGCCTAATTATATGACCCTTCTCTAGTATTAAACTGGTTGTTAACCCACCACTAAATCTCCTCTCTTCCCGACAGATGCAGGGGGTGGGGCCGAGGAACCCCCACCGACGTCAGCCAGGAGGGGAGGAGAGAGACGGCCCCGCCCACTGCATCTGTTGGGCAGAGAGAGGAGATAGGCGACGGCTCAATCAGTGCAGATGAGCGCTCTGCATTCAAGGTATATACAGTGTTATTTCTATAAAGGACAGTCATAGGGGGACATTACATTAATTGTAAATTGTACTAAAAAAACAATAATTTGAGCATCAGGACATGAGGGGGCGGTGCAGACACAGAGCTCTGAGACAGAGAGAGGAGGGGGGAGAGGAGAGGGGGGAGAGAGCAGACAGGACACACAGTGCAGGATGCGGATGACAAGACATGCACTGACTCCGATATCACAGCTTGGCAGCCATGATATTTTGGAGTCAACGTAGAGAGGTGAGGGCAGAATTTGGCAAGATCAGCCAGGTATTACAGGTGACAGTGGTGGACGGTCAATAAGGGGTGCTTGAGCCCCGTCTCCCCCCGCTCTGAAGAAGAAGAAAAAAAAAAAAAGTCAGCCCGACCCCTAAAGGAGGCGCCGGTATACTTTTTTTTTTCTCAACTCCCTGCTATCTGCTGACAGCAAATAGTGAGCCTATTGGTCAGTCATAAAAGACTATGTATGTGCATTGAACAGGCGCACATACATAGTCTACTTGGCTGCCCAATGCTCCTTTCTTCCTCTTGTCTTATTGTTTGTGACTGACTGGCATTGGATGCGGTAGGCGGGGGCGGGACTGTGGTGGACATGCTGGCTGCGTGATTAATCGTGCAGGAGCAGCACTCCACCGGGTTTCCAGTCCCTGCCTGCAGTGCCTGCCAGAATAGTGCGAAACTCTGTGTGCTCCCCAGCTAAAGTAAGTATATCTTCCTATGGCTGTGATTGCTCCTATATGTCCGTGTTGTGTGCATTACACTCAACTTGCCACATGCTTCCTTCCATTGTGTGTTTTCTGTTGACTTGCATTGTGCTGCATGGAACTACTATATGCTATCTGGTGACTCCTCTGTATACTCATATCTGGTGACTCCTCTGTATACTCCTATCTGGTGACTCATCTTTATACTGCTATCTGGTGACTCCCCTGTATATTCCTATCTGGTGACTCCTCTGTATACTCCTATCTGGTGACTCCTCTGTATACTGCTATCTGGTGACTCCTCTGTATACTCCTATCTGGTGACTCATCTTTATACTGCTATCTGGTGACTCCTCTGTATAATCCTATCTGGTGACTCCACTGTATACTCCTATCTGCTGACTCCACTGTATACTCCTATCTGGTGACTCCACTGTATACTCCTATCTGGTGACTCCTCTGTATACTGCTATCTGGTGACTCCTCTGTATACTGCTATCTGGTGACTCCTCTGTATACTGCTATCTGGTGACTCCTCTGTATACTGCTATATGGTGACTCCTCTGTATACTCCTATCTGGTGACTCCTCTGTATCAGGGGCGGCCAGTCTATAAGGGTCGCTTGGGTGCCGCCTCCCCGCCGGCTAAGAAGAAAAAAAAAAGTCAGCTCGGCCCCTACTTGAGGCGCCGGTACATTGACTTTGGCTTAGTAGAAGTAGGAGGAGTCAAAAAGGAAGGGCAAGGCCTGGCACCCCCCCCCCATCCTAAAACTTCACCAGCCGCCACTGCTCTGTATACTGCTATCTGGTGACTCCTCTGTACCTGTGATATTGGTTGCAATTTACCCCCACCTGTGAAATTGGTGGCAATTTACCCCACCTGTGATATTGGCTGCAATTTACCCCCACCTGTGATATTGGTTGCAATTTACCCCCACCTGTGTTATTGGCTGCAATTTACCCCACCTGTGATGCTGAGCTGTATACTGTGTCCTGTGATGCTGGGCTGTATACTATGTCCTGTGATGCTGGGCTGTATACTGTGTACTGTGATGTTGGGCTGTATACTGTGTCCTGTGATGTTGGGCTGTATACTGTGTCCTGTGATGCTGAGCTGTATACTGTGTCCTCTGATGCTGAGCTGTATACTGTATACTGTGTCCTGTGATGCTGAGCTGTATACTGTGTCCTGTGATGTTGGGCTGTACACTGTGTCATGTGATGCTGAGCTGTGTATTCCTGACACAATATGTGGAATACAGAAGACGGAGTGGGTGGATTCTATAAGGGGTGGGGCTTATTAGAAGTAGGAGGTGTCAAAAAGGAAGGGTGAGGCCTGGTGCCCCCCCATCCTAAAACTTCACCAGCCACCACTGCTTTGTATACTGCTATCTGGTGACTCCTCTGTATACTGCTATCTGGTGACTCTGTATACACCTATGTGGTGATGCTAAATACCCTCTCTGTGATGCTGTATCCCCTATCTGGTGATGCTGGGCTGTATACTCCTGACACAATGGGTGGAATTCATAAGGGGTGTGGCTTATGAGTAGTGGGAGGGGTCAAAAAGGAAGAGTGGGGTTTTGCACCCCCCATCCTAAAATTTCACCAGCCGCCACGGACAGGTGATAAGGTGATACAAGGGGCCAAATGACACAGCACAAGCACTGTGCTGTATAACATGCTTTATAAGAACAGGATCTTTATTTTTTATTTTTTTGGGTTAACAAACACTTGACGTGAATATAATCATAGGTGCTTAGACATATTATAGAAAATCTCTCATATCAAAATCATTCATATGACATCAACCCCTTATACACTTAATGACATAAAAAAATTCCAAAACATGAAAAACAGCAATAAAGTGAAAGTAGCACTCTCTCATAATGCTACAATTCAATTCAAGTGTCAGTGTTTAGGGTCCCTCACCCTTAAAAACTATGTGCTTCACTGAAAAAGCTTCCAAATAGTCCACCGTTTATATCCAAAAGCAAAAAAAAAAAAAAAAAGGTGTAAGCGTTGAGGGTTCTTCACCCTTATAAAGTATATGTTCCACCATCACACAGGTGCTTCCAAAACATGAAAAAAATGCAATGAAGTGAAAGTAGCACTCTCTCATAATGCTACAGTTCAAACAAGTTGGATATAAACTGTGGACTATTTTGGAAGCTTTTTGCAGTGAAGCACATCGTTTTTAAGGGTGAAGGGTCCTAAACACTGACACGTGTTTTGTAGCACATAGTTTATGAGGGAGTGTTACTTTCACTTTATTGCTGTTTTTCATGTTTTGGATTTTTTTTTAATGTTATTAACTGGTTAACGACCGGCTCAAGTAGATTTACTGCTGCAATGTGGCAGCGTAACGTGAATCGTCGTTTATAAATGGTGATTCGCGCATGCGCAGCTATGGGGTAGCGTGCCGCAGTGTGGCCGCGTGTCAGGCAGACTCTATGTCCGCCGGCGTGCCGCGATCACCTGTGAGAGAGGAAGAGCAGGGAACCGCCAATGTAAACACGGCGGTTCCCCGTTCTGACAGGCGGCATGACAGAGATCTGCTAATCCCCGTCACTGGTTAGAACACACACAGGGAACACAGTTAACCCCTTGATCACCCCCTGCAGGTTAACCCCCTCCCTGCCAGTGACATTTATAGAGTAATCATTGGCTATTTTTAGCTCTGATTGCTGTATAAATGTCAGTGGTCCCAAAAAAGTGCCAAAAATGTCCGACATGTCTGCCGCAATGTCACAGTCCCGTTAAAAATCGCAGATTGCCGTCATTACAAAAAAAAAAAAATAGTAAAAATGCCATGATTTGTATTCTCATGATTTGTAAACGCGACAACTTTTGTGCAAACCACAAATATGTAGAAGAATATACAGGGTGGGCCATTTATACGGATACACCTTAATAAAATGGGAATGGTTGGTGATATTAACTTTCTGTTTGTGGCACATTAGTATATGTGAGGGAGAAACTTTTCAAGATAGGTGGTGACCATGGCGGCCATTTTGAAGTCGGCCATTTTGAATCCAACTTTTGTTTTTTCAATAGGAAGAGGGTCATGTGACACATCAAACTTATTGGGAATTTCACAAGAAAAACAATGGTGTGCTTGGTTTTAAGGTAACTTTATTCTTTCATGAGTTATTTACAAGTTTCTGACCACTTATAAAATGTGTTCAATGTGCTGCCCATTGTGTTGGATTGTCAATGCAACCCTCTTCTCCCACTCTTCACACACTGATAGCAACACCGCAGGAGAAATGCTAGCACAGGCTTCCAGTATCCATAGTTTCAGGTGCTGCACATCTCGTATCTTCACAGCATAGACAATTGCCTTCAGATGACCCCAAAGATAAAAGGGGGTCAGATCGGGAGACCTTGGGGGCCATACTATGCAATGCATAGTAGCCCATTATGCTTCTACTTTACAGGGGAATGTAGAAGAAGTAAGCCCCATGTGGGTTTTCTTCCTCTTTAACCCTCTTGGGCATGGAGTTAACAGAGCTTTACAGGTTGCCACTGGAGTCCTCTTTCACTCCTCCATGATGACATTGCGGAGCTGTTAGAGACCTAGCCCTCCTCCACCTTCCATTTGAGGATGCCCCACAGATGCTCAATAGGGTTTAGGTCTGGAGACATGCCTGGCCAGTCCATCACCTTTACCCTTAGCTTCTTTAGCAAGGCCGTGGTCGTCTTGGAGGTGTGTTTTGGGTCCTTATGTTGGAATGCTGCCCTGCGGCCCAGTTTCCGATGGGAGGGGCTCATACTCTGCTTCAGTATGTCACAGTACATGTTGGCATTCTTAATTCCCTCAATGAACTATAGCTTCCCAGTGCTGGCAGCACTCATGCAGGCCCAGACCATGACACTCCCACCACCATGCTTGACTGTAGGCAAGACACACTTGTCTTTGTACTCCTCACCTGGTTGCCACACACGTTTGACACCATTTGAACCAAATAAGTTTATCTTGGTCTCATCAGACCATAGGACATGGTTCCAGTAATCCATGTACTTAGTCTGCTTGTATTCAGCAAACTGTTTGCGGGCTTTCTTGTGCACCATCTTTAGAAGAGGCTTCCTTCTGGGACGACAGAAAGCAGACCAATTTGATGCAGTGTGCGGGTATGTTCTGAGCACTGACAGGCTGACCCCCCACCTCTTCAATCTCTGCAGCAATGTTGGCAGCAATCATACGTCTATTTCCCAAAGGCAACCTCTGGATAGAAGGCTGAGCATGTGCACTGAACTTCCTTGGTCGACCATGGTGAGGCCTCTTCTGAGTAGAACCTGTCCTGTTAAACCACTGTATGGTCTTGGGCACTGCGCTGCAGCTCAGTTTCAGGGTCTTATCAATTTACTTATAGCCTAGGTCATCTTTTAGCAGAGCAACAATTCTTTTTTTCAGATCCTCAGAGAGTTCTTTGCCATGAGGTGCCATATTGAACTTCCAGTGACCAGTATGAGAGAGTGAGAGCGATAACACCACATTTAACACACCTGAGACCTTGTAACACTATTGAGTCACATGACACTGGGGAGGGAAAATGGCTAATTGAGCCCAATTTGGACATTTTTTCTTAGGGGTGTACGCACTTGTTGCCAGCAGGTGTCATGAAACCACAGTAACATTCATGTCTTGTCTGTTGCCGACCATGCTGCATGTGTCCAGTTAGAGACTGGGCCTCCCATATCTGTGTGCTTTAGTAAGCCCTCCTCAGCTGGGTTCCACCCCAAGTCCTAATTCGGACCATTATTTAACACCTGGCAGTGCAAGCCTGCAATGCTGATCAATGTTGTGTGTGTTTGGCTTTGTGTGTGGTTGTTCCTGTCGTATGCTCTGAGTCTATTTCCATTTACTGACCTTTGGCTTTGTTCTAACTTTCCCTGCCTGTCTGATGCCCCCACCTTTGGCTTGTTCTCTGTTTCTCCTGTCTGCTCAATACCCTGACCTTGGTGTGCTCTCCTGTCTGTCCCTGTCTGCTTGTAGCCCTGAACCTTTGCTAGGCCACTGACTATCCTTTGCTGTTCCTGCACTGCTGCTTCCTTTTCCACCTGTAGCCAGCCGAGCGTCAGCTAGGGGACCCCTGGGGCCGCCACCTGGATCCAGTTGCAGCCAAATCCATCCTCCCCACCAGAGGCTCTAGCGAATACCTACTGGTTCCTAGACTCCACGCCCTGGGGAAAGCAATGCACTAGCTCCCTGTGTTTCATTGTCCGTGCTTCAGGGGCCCATCTTCCTGTACCAGCCGGATCTCATTAGTAGCAGTCAGCTATTGTTCCACAACCTTAGCGGTGCGCTTCACACTTCAGTGGTGAAATTCGCATCCCAGCGGTGCGCATCGGTCACCTGACCCCAGGTGTCCTGACAGTTTGATCGGCCATGGATCCGGCTGATGTGCCGCTACCTGCAGATGATCTGCTGCAGGGCGTAGTCTGCAGACTGGAGACCCAAGGGTCTAATCAGACTCAGGTAATGTGATTCCTGCAGGATTTGGCATCCTGCTTTGACCAGTTGCAGGCCTCCCTAGGACTTCCAGTCCAACAACCCCAACTGCAGCCTGCGGCCGTATTGGTTCCAGTCACACTCGCAGCTGCTAACCAGTTACAATTACCGGCTCTGTCCGGTTACTCTGGGGACTCTAAGGCCTGCAGGGGGTTTCTTAGCCAGTGCACCATTCATTTTGAGCTCCAGCCTCAAAACTTCCCGTCTGATTGGGCTAAGGTGGCCTACATTATCTCTCTCCTGTCCGGCAAAGCTTTAGCCTGGGCTGCCCCCTCTGTGGGAGAAGAGTGACCCAGTGGTTTCTAGCCTGTCTAGGTTCCTTAAACTCTTCCAGAACATCTTTGAGGAACTGGGTCGTGTCTCCTGGGCAGCTAGCGCTCTGCCAAGAGTCTGCTTCTGTGGGGCAATATGCTCTTCATCTTCGGATTCTGACTGCCGAGCTGAACTGGAACAATGAGGCCTTAGTTGCAACCTTTTTACAGGGCCTCTCTGATCGAGTAAAGGATGAATTAGCGGGGAGAACCATCCCCACGAATCTTCTTTTGCCACCGCGCAGGCGCGCCATACGGCGGGTAGGCTCCACGCTGTGGGTGCTGTTACGCCCTTCTGGCTGTGTCTCTTGTGCAATTGCGTGGAGCTCCTCTGGTCCCCGCCCACCTTCCCTGTGTTGGTGGTGACCCATCCACCGCCGATGCAGTGACACGGGATGTCATCCCACCTATGGGCGGGGCTACGCCACACACCATCGCCTCAGGGAGACATCCGGCATCCGGGATAGACGTTCTGTGTACCTCCTATTACAGGCAGTCCCCTAGTTACAAACATCTGACTTACAAACGACTCCTACTTACAAACGGAGGGAGACAACAGGAAGTGACAGGAAATCTTCCCCTAGGAAGGGAAATTCACTCCTGTAAGAGTTATTATGGGAAAAGGGGGTCTCCACTGATGCTTCATCACCAATCCTTGTTTCCACAACAACCCAAAATTTTCAAAATCCAATTATTATTGGAACAGGAAGTGAGGTGAAATCTTCTGAACAGAAACATAGACAGCAAAACAAACATTACAGGGGTGTTACCCCTTCCCTATGCTATCCAAAATGCTTAAAAATAGTTTTTTTGGCTGGAGCTACACTTAAAAAATGTACACTGTTCCGACTTACAAACAAATTCAACTTATGAACAAACCTACAGTCCCTATCTTGTTTGTAACCCGGGGACCGCCTGTACACCAGATGGTCAGCACCACCCACTTGCGATGGATTGGCTCCCGTCTCAGTGGACCGTGGCATTTAAACCTGGGGTTGCTCAACATGGACACGCCTGTCCAACTAACTTGGGAGAAGTCCATGCTCTACACGCTCCCAAGGTATAATTAATTCCTTTGACCTCATCTACTGGCTTCATTTGTTTGCCTTTTGTCAGTCCTATATATACTGTGGAGTCATCTATCGTCCTTCCTAGGACTGCACTTGTCCACCACCCTGTACACATTCTGTACTTTGCAATATTTTTTGTCTCCTTGCAGACTGCACAATCTGTATACTCCCTGCTTGCCGATGCAGTCACCGGGCGCCTCTTGTGGCTGCTCCTGCCCGGTCGCTGGTGGTGTAGGCTTGAGTCTTCTCGGTGGTGCGGCTACAACGGCTCCCCTAGGGCCTGCATCTGTTGTATATTGGACTGGACGTGTGCTCATTACTTGCTATATATGTAAGTTGATGCTAACCCTTGATACAATACTGTATATACATATATACTACATACCATGTGCTGTATATTTCTATGTATGTTATATAATGTGCCATAGCCGATAAAAATACCAAACTTGGGACCTCTGGTTCGGCCATACAGGGTCCTCAAATTGACTGGTCATTGACCTGCAACTGTCGGGTGAATTTCGGACTTAACATTGGAGTCTATGGGAGGGGGGCAACGGGTTTGGGGACCCCATTCTCCCGAACCATAGGCAATAAAAATACCAAACTTGGGTCACCTGGAGAGGGCCCCATGGACCACAACTGGTCCAAGTTTGGGATCTCCAGCAAATATGGTTCAGCATGGGGTCTTATTGCAAGCATCGGGTGAGGCTGTGCTGCCTGTGCACTGTTTTTTTTTTAACCCCTTGGATCCCACACTAGCATGCATTGCACACTTCACTTGAATGGGTCATGCTTGGCAGGCTACACCTGGTAAGTGTGACAGGGTGTATAATTCCTATTGCGGCTGCAACATGTGTACACCCCTGGTCAGTAGGAGGATGTGAGGGGGGTGGCCAGTGGGCAGGCCCTGGGGAATTTTGGTGGTAAGACGAGGGGGGTCTAAAGCTGTGTAAGGGGCCCCAAAATTTCTGATGGCTGCCCTGTCTAAAACTGACTAGATTTTGGCCCGTACCATAATATCCCCTGAAGAAGGATATAACCCTACAACAATCCGAAACATGTCACCTATATGGCAGCGCATGAGTGCATCAGGGTCAATACATTGTTATGTATACCATTTTATGCTTCATTTTGTATTGTTCTTAAACTTGTTGTGTATTATTCTTTGTACACTGTGGGGCATAATTCATGTCTCCCTGATTGATTCAATTTTATCTTTATTCTTGATCAATAAAAATTCAACTTTTTATGATACCTATTGTGCTACTTTATATAATTGCCTTTAAAGGCCAGGGGGGTCTATCCAGTTTGACACTACGTAATCCCTTCTTGCTCTCAATATTTTAGGATGTTGGCAGTATATCAGCCTGTGTCTCCCCACCATTTTCCATTTTATCCCCACAAATCTGGACGACGTGATCTCTCAATGTAACCAGATTGACATTTGTTTTCAGGAGAGGACCTTCGAATGAAGACGCCAGCATTCCTTGGTCCCTAGTCAGCCTGAAATCCCCTCTCTACAGTTCGTGGAGCATCTCCCGCCAGCTGAGGAATCCATGCAGCTGAGCCGGACCAGGCTATGCCCAGAGGAGCGTGCTAGGCACGGAACATTGGGCCTGTGTCTCTATTGTGGGGGAAAAGGTAATTTTCGTGACACTTGCTCGCTGAGGAAGGTGGAGTATTGGACCCGGAAACCTCTTCTTCACATCTCTTGCTGTCGGTGTTCCTTCACACCGGTGCTTCTTCTCATTCGGTCCTGGCATACCTTGAAGCTTACCCTTTCGCCTCTCGCCACTCCATTGGTGGTCTGGGCAATCGATAGTACGGTTCTTCCAGGGGGCCCCATCTGCTTCCAGATCCTTCCGGTTAAAACCTCAGTAGGAATACTCCACCAGGAGGAGATATCCTTCCTTGTCCTACCTAAGGCCTCAACTCCCATCATATTGGGCTTCCCTGATTACAGCTCCATTCTCCACATGTTGACTGGATTTCCGGGCAGATATTGGTTTGGGGTTCCTCCTGTTTTTCGTCCTGTCTACTCATTGTTGTCCCCGAAGGAGAGACTTCCTGTTGCCACCACGTCAGTTTCTTCTACCCTTCCCACTGCTTACAGGTCCTTTGACTGTGCCATTGACCTAGTTCCAGGAGGGATTCTGCCCAGGGGTAGTACATATCCTCTGTCCATCCCTGAGACCCAGGCCATGTCAGAGTATGTCACGGAAAACCTAGAGGAAGGGTTTATTCGGATGTCCTCATCACCGGCGGGAGCAGGATTCTTTTTCGTTGCCAAAAAGGATGGCCCCTTAAGACCTTGTGTAGCCAGGAGTACAGACAATGGTGTTCATTGCTTAACATGGGAACTCCCTCTAGTGTTTGCTTTTGAATAAGACTGCAATTGCAGCAAGGATGATGCTTTGTGGAAGTTGTAGTGTGGAAAGAGGAAACAGTCAGCAGACTCTTAATGTGAAGGACTCCATTTCCCATCAGGCTGTGCTGCACTGGAGACTTCTGGGAGGTGCAATGCATTGTAGGATAGTTGTTTAAGGGGAAGGAGGTGCTAACAACTGCCTCTTAGGAAGAGCGTGATCGATCAGAGGAGCGGAGCCATCCGGAACTCATCTCTGCCTGCATTGAAGCCACAGCAGCTGCTGCAATAGTCGTGTCTGTCGATCCGGAGAGCTGCAAGGGGTGCAGTGGATGCCTTCTACCTCCCAGGAGCAAGCAGCCTGTGTGAACTAACGGTCCCAGCGTTACTAGCATTATCATCTGAGTGCCGGATCGTCTGTCTTCATACAGTCCTTTGGTGTTGGTGAGCAGGCTCAGGCCCACACATAAGAGTACTTATACTGTCTATGCAACATCTCTTTATTGCTTCTTGGATTACCGTTAGACTTGTGCAATTCGTTTCATTCCGAATTTTGTTTTTACCAAATTTTGCAAAATGCAGCAATTCGGACTAATTCCGTATTTTCGTTTTTCCGAT
The DNA here is from genome assembly GCA_018402905.1 of Glandirana rugosa. NCBI lineage: Eukaryota > Metazoa > Chordata > Amphibia > Anura > Ranidae > Glandirana > Glandirana rugosa. The sequence continues at coordinate 15,417 of BLSH010149710.1, read as the reverse complement.
TCAAAAATGTGTAAATTTGCAGTTATTCGGCAATTTCGGTAATTTGGAAATTCGTGGTGAATCAGCAATTGCAGTAACTGCGGTAATTGGGAAATTCAGAAATTCGGCAATCGGAACAGCCGAAAATCTGAAATTCGAGAAATCGGAAATCTGAAAATAACAAAGAACATTTGAAATAATAACAAACTAATAAATAATTATTAAATTATAGGTATTGGAATTTCCATGAAAATATAGCTGTTAGTGATGAATTTCATATTTAAGTTCAATAACAGCCAAATTTTCAAGGAAATTCCAATACCTATAATTTAACCACTTCCCATCCGCAGGACGTCTATTGACGTCCTGGGATTTCAGTCGTGATATCTCAATGATGCCGGCACCTGCAGGCATCATTGAGGTATCGTTTTTTAGAGCAGGCGATTCCCATCACCGTAAGAATGATCATAGCGGCAGGTCAGCCGCTTGTTTGTTCTTACAGGCGGCGGGAGGAGACGTCCCTCCCCTCCCGTCTCCCTCCGGTGCTTCTCCCAACTCCCTTGAGGAATCGCCTGCTGCCGGATGTTAGTGCCTCGGTCATCTCTATGGCTCTCGGAGGCCCGGGCGCACGTCGTGACGTCACTTCCGGGTCTCCGAAGTAAACAACAGCCGTTGAAGGAAAGGCTGAGATCGTCTGTTTTTTTTCTGATCTCAGCCTTTCCAGCCTCTAGGACAGATGTAGGGTCTTATAGACCCTGCATCTGTTCATAAAGAGGACCTGTCACACACTTTTCCTATTACAAGGGATGTTTACATTCCTTGTAATAGGAATAAAAGTGATCAAAAAAGAAAGTGTCAAAATAAAAAAAATAAAAGTAAAATAAGAAATAGCAAAAAAAAAAAGTAAAGCGTCCCGTCCCCGCAAGCTCGCGCACAGAAGCGAATGCATACGTAAGTCACGCCCACATATGTAAACGGCATCCAAACCACATATGTGAGGTATCGTCGCATGCGTTAGAGTGAGAGCAATAATTCTAGCCCAAGATCTCCTCTGTAACTCAAAACACCTAACCTGTAAAACATTTTTAAACATCGCCTATGGAGATTTTTAAGTACCAAAGTTCGGCGCCATTCCACGAGTTTGCGCAATTTTAAAATGTGACATGTTGGGTATCTATTTACTCGGCATATCATCTTTCACATTATGAAAAAAAATTGGGGTAACTTTACTGTTTTGTTTTTTTTTAATTCACGAAACTGTTTTTTTTCCAAAAAAACGCGTTCGAAAAATTGCTGTGCAAATACCGCATGGCATAAAAAGTTCCAACAACCTCCATTTTATTCCCTAGAATCTTTGCTAAAAAACATATATAATGTTTGGGGGTTCTGAGTAATTTTCTAGCAAAAAAAATTATGATTTATACATGTAGGAGAGGAGTGCCAGAAATGGCCCGGATGGGAAGTGGTTAATAGTTATTTATTATTATTTCAAATGTTCTTTCTTATTTCCGAATTTTGGAAATTCGGAAATAAAAAACAACATTAGAAATATTAACAAATTTATTAGTTATTTCAAATGTTCTTTTTTATTTCCGAATTTCAGAAATTCGGAAATTTGGAAATAGGAAAGAACATTTGAAATAATAATAAATAACTATTAAGTTATAGGTATTGGAATTTCCTTGAAAATGTGGCTGTTGGTGAACTTAAATATGAAATTTATCACTGACAGCCATATTTTCAAGGAAATTCCAATACCTATAATTTAATAGTTATTTATTAGTTAGTCATTATTTCAAATGTTCTTTGTTATTTTCGAATTTTCGTATTTACGAATTTCTGAATTTTTGAATTTCAGATTTTTGGCTGTCCCGGTTGCCAAATTTCTGAATTACCGCAATTGCAGAATTACAGCGAATTACCGCAATTGCAGAATTATCGCAAATTTCTGAATTACTGCAATTTGCCGAATTACCACAAATTTCCGCAATTACCACAATTGCCGAATTACCACAAATTTCAGAATTACCGCAATTGCCGAATCTCCAAATTCTGAATTTTTTGAATATCCAAATTTCCAAAAAAATAAAAAAACAAAGAAAACGAACACATTTTTCAGCCATGCACAAGTCTAATTGCCATTGTTGCCAGTTTATTCAAAGAAGCCAGTGCATTACAAAGTTCTTTAGCGCAGTGGAATTTAACCTCTTTGCGCCTCATCTCATTGATTGAAAGGACACAGTGTTTATAGGTACCTAAATTCTTATTGCTGACAGAAGACTACCTGAACTTTGCAAGACAGAATTGCTGCATCTACATCAACTGATCTTCTCCCCAATGATATACTCAGGGCTATTTGCTTGGTATTATTTAACCTCCTAAGAACTCTCTAAGCTAGAACAGAAGAAGTTAAGTAAAAGTCATAATTACCTATTGTATTCATCTAGTAATAGTTTTAACTGTTAAGTAGCTACAGTCTATCATCACATTGTAGAACATTGTTACTCTTTAAAGCAGAATCCATTGAGTGGTACCAATTTATCCATTGGGTGATCTATTTGAAATAGGGATTTACTGTACTATTTCTATGGTCAGTTTCAGCAGATACTACCAAATGACCTCTTTCCCAAAGACCCATTGGGTATTGTTTAAACTCAATTGGAGGAATTGTATTTTTCTCAACTATTGCTATTGTTTGAGAATACAGGGAGTGGTGAAAGTGCACAAATCATTTACTCCCTTTGTTCACTTGCTGTTTTATGGTTGTTATTTCTTGCAGAAACAAGAGTTAAAGTAAACCTTTCTAACTCTACCTATGTTGTGGTCTCCATTAGTAAAATAGAGTTATTGTTCATAAAACCTTGCAATATGAGTGAACCAAGAGTGTCAGGAGTGGTGGAGGATTCTCTGAATGAGGGGATCCAAGGGGGAATCAATTCTTTAAGCAATCCTCAAGTGGACAGCACTACATTTGGGGGCCTGTCCGAGCTTCCCCCTATGGTGACCCTTGAAAGGTCTGCAGAACCCCCCAGGAACCAGATGGACTTGCCACTACTAAGTGGGCTCAAGAGGAAGGTAGACGACCAAAGAGTTGACCAAAGTACTCAAGTTGCCTGGAGTGGGATGGTCTGAAAAAGATGTAAGATTGATGAGAGAGTGTCCCTGTAAGTCTCCAGGAGGGGATGGTGACTCTGACAGATGGATTGGAAGCCTACAGCATACCCTTGAAGGTAGAATAAGGATCCATACAGGAAGAATCCTAATGTGTTGCTGAGAAGTCAGACATGGAAGGAAAGGAAGCTAAGATCGCCCTTAAAGGGATGCCACCTGCCTCCTTTTACCTGTATACCTGTTTTACCTGTATATGGGTCGACTGGTGGAAAGTTTGATAAGGAGTCATGATCTCACAACCCATCAGGGTTATCAAAAACTGCAATATTTTTCTGCCATATACCTACTCCTGCAGGAGAGGAAGATTTTGATAGTTGGATGGATCAGGCCAGCAGTGGAAGATTGCAATGTGCCAGAAGCGGTGAAGAGGCAGCAGCTAAGTGAAAGCCTAAGGAGCCCTGCTGTGGATGTGATCCAAAGTCTAAGGAGAGGATAACCGGATTGTGTGGGTTACATCGAAGCCATGTGTGCAGTGTATGGAAGGGTGGGGAAGATCCCAGATCTACTGTATAAGTTCGAACTGACTCGCCAGAATAGAAGGGAGACGTTGTCTGCTTATGTTGTCAGAGTGGATCGGGACTTACATCAACTCATACTAAAAAAAGGGATTGACCCAAACGAACTGACCGGTCAAGATGGGAGAGAATTTTGCAAGGGGCAAGGCCAAACCCCCCTATTGTGCTGCGGTTGCTACTAAAAGGAATCCAGATTGCACCAACATATCCTGAATTGATGAAGATGGTCAGAGAAGAGGAGGCTCTGCTTGATGAGAAAAAACATAGGTTTATGGCAGAGGTGAGTGTTACCCCAAAAGCTGGAAAAACGTCCCCCCAACAAGTTCAAGTTGAGTCAGAACTACATGAAGCTGATAATGAAGAGGGTTCTGAGTGAGGGCAAAGCACTAGACTTGTTACCTCCTCACCCATCCTTGAAGAATCTCCACTCAAACTTCTAGCTCAGGTGGCACAAGAGCAGGGCCAATTACAACAAACCCTGATGAGTTATGGAAATCCATGGAACTGCTCATACAGATGGGAGTGATCCCAGGAAGTATTTTAAGTGTGGGGAGTCTGGTCATTTCAAATGACAGTGCCCAAAGAAGGAAGAAGAATTACATATTATGGCTGAGTTATTGAAGGCATTACAGAAGATATTAGCTGTTCAGCTGGCTGGAAACTTCAGAGGGTCCTAGTGAATGAGCCAACTGGGAACCCAGCAAATCTGAGCTCTATAAAGCTGCAAAGTCCAAAGAAAAGGAGTCCACGAAAGAGAAGTCCAAGGAAGGAGAAAACCTTTAACCCGTCACCAGGGTCTGAGGGTCAGTTGCAGGGAGTCAATACTGGGTCTGTGGCTAGGGCCGGAGTCAGATCCTTCCAGGGCGATCAGGTGAGGAGTCCTAGTGAGATTAAGAAAGCTACTCTACCAAAGAAGTTAGTGGGGCCATCCCCTATTGTATCGTTGCAAGTGGAAGTCATCTACACTTGAGCTTTGCTAGATACTGGGGCTCAAGTCATTCTTCTGTATAGAGACTTTTATTATCAGTACCTGCACTATATCCCTTTGAACAAGCTGGAAGAATTGGAGATTTGGGGTCTTGGAACTAACCACTTCCCTTTATGATGGTTATATTCCAATTAGGATCTCCTTTTGGGCCAGCTGCCACTGGAAGGGTCGACACTTTTGAAACCCTGGCTGTAGTATGTCCAAGGCCAGTGGGGGCAGATCGTAACTCTATAACAATTGGGACTAATACTAACATGGTACAAAGATTGCTGGAAAAAGTGATAAGATGGAGAAGATGGGGCTATACCTGAGAAGATCCATGCCACATTGCATCAAGCCTGTCAGCAAGTGATTCAGGATAAGAGGGCTCCAGGTCATGGAGTGGGTCAGTTGTGGAAATTAGACAGAAGAGAGAAGGTGCTCCAGCCTGTGGAAGTTACTTCCCTGAAGGTTACTGTGAAGCTCACGTGGGATCATCCTGGACCCTTTGTAGTGTTGGAGACAGACGCACAGACTGAAGCTGAAGTGTTAGTCATGATCCCTGAAATTGTGCCCGCCAAAGCTTTACTAAGGAATAAGAAGAGTTTGTCGAATACCCTGCAAAATGTTTCCAATCACCCTGTGACATTGAAGGCCAAGATGTCTGTGGGCCAAGTAAGTTCTGCCACCCCAGTGACACCTGCAGAAGAACATAAAGGAAAGAGCCTGTAAGGTCTAAAGGAGGAACTGGAAGAGTGTGCTGCTGGTTTACCTACTGCATGGAGGGAAAGAATGTCCCAACTATGGTGGTGGGAGAAAATCTTCCCTAATGATGACTTTGATGTAGGATGCGCTTAGAGTGCTCATCATCGAATACAAGAAGAGAAGCCATTCAGAGAAAGGGCCCGGAGGATTCCTCTCAGTGATCTGGAAGATTTGTGGGAGCAGCTGGCTGAATTGAAAAGGTCTGGTGTAATTCTGGAGTCCAGAAGTCCTCATGCTTCCCCAATAGTAGTGGTGCAAAAAAACGGGACTTTGAGAATTTGTATTGACTACAGAACTCTCAACCAAAGAACTATTCCTGATCAGTATACCACTCCAAGGATAGAGGATGCTTTGCAGTGTCTGGCGGGAGCCAAATGGTTCAGTGTGCTGGACATGAAGAGTGGGTACTATCAGATACCCATGTGTGCAGAAGATAAGGAGAAGACAGCCTTCATATCTCCATTGGGGTTCTATGAGTTTAATAGAATGCCACAAGGATTGACAGGAGCTCAATCAACTTTCCAGAAACTGATGGAGAGCACTATGGGAGACATGAATTTGGTGGAGGTTCTGGTGTACCTAGATGACATCATTGTGTTTGGAAGAACTCTAGAAGAACATGAAGCACGGTTAGAGAAGGTGTTTGAGAGACTTCACGAAGAAGGGTTGAAGTTGTCCTTAGAGAAGTGCCAGTTCTACCGTATTTCGGTTACCTACTTGGGCCATGTTCTGTCAGCTGATAGAGTGGCCACTGATCCGAATAAACTGGAAGCAGTGACTGCATGGCCACAGCCGGAGATTGTTTACGGAGCTGCAATCCTTTTTAGGGTTCTGTTCTTACTATCGGAGATTTGTGGCTAATTTTGCAAAAATGGCCAAACCACTCAATAAACTGTTGCAAGTAGCCTCTGGGGAAGATGACAAGCAATTGAAAGAGAAGAGGACAGGTCTAAGAGGAAAGAAGAAATCCATATGTAATCAGTGGACTCCCTTGTGTGAGGAAGCATTTCAACAATTGAAGATCAGTCTAACTGAGGCTCCAGTTCTAGCTTATGCTGACCCTTCTAAACCCTATGAGCTTCATGTAGATGCCAGCCGAGATGGATTGGGAGGAATACTTCATCAAGAACATCTGTGGCCTATAGCTTATGTGAGTCGAAGCCTCATACCCCCTGAAAGACGTTATCCGTCTAAGTCATAAGCTGGAGTTCCTGGCTTTGAAGTGGGCAGTTGTAGTCAAATTAAAAGACTATCTGTATGGAGCTCAGTTTGTTGTCAAAACTGACAATAATCCACTAACTTACTTGCAGACAACTACTGCAAAGTTGGATGCCACAGGGCATAGATGGTTGGCTGCTCTGGCTGGGTTCCAGTTTAGCCTCAAGTATCGTCCTGGTGCTGCAAACGGGAATGCAGATGCTTTGTCTTGTCGACCTTATCACCAGAGATGAGAAACTCGAGAGTGGACCTTCGTGCCAGCAGATGGAGTACAGGCTTTGTGCAAAGGATTGGTTCATTGCTTGAGAGGAGGGGTCAAGCTCGTATGCCACCCTATTAATCCTTCTCTTCACAGTAAAAGGCCCAATGAACCTCGGGCCCAACTTCTTTGAAGGGTATGCCAGTCTCAGGTTCCGAGTAGAAAGCCAGACTTGGTTTCCTGGCTGCAATTCCAACTCCCCCCGCCTTCTTTTGTTGAAGGCCTCCTTGTTCGACTCTTGAGTCCTGGACAGGGTGTCCTGTAGGAGTTTGTTTATTGGTTTTGAAGAAGTCCGTGGCCCTTTGGGCCGCTGGCACTGTATTTTCCTTGGACAGAGCAGGAAGAAATGTGGGGTGGAAACCATAATTGGCCCAAAATGGAGACTGCTTAGTGGCCGAGTGGATGGTGTTATTGTAAGCAAATTTGGCCATCGGCAGTAGTGAAGCCCAGTCATCCTGAGAGAATGAAGGAAAAACAACGGATGTACTGCTCAAGCGTCTGGTTCGTTTTTTCAGTTTGGCCATTGGTCTGGGGGTGATAAGCAGAGGTTGTTTCTCCTGTCTGCTTGATACCCTGATCTTGGCATACTCTCCTGTCTGTCCCTGTCTGCTTGTGGCTCTGACCCTTTGCTAGGCCGCTGACTATCCTTTGTTGTTCCTGCACTGCTGCTTCCTCTAGTCCACCTGTAGCCAGAGCTAGGGGACCCCGGGGGCCGCGACCTGGATCCAGTTGCAGTCAAATTCATCCTCACCACCAGAGGCTCTGGTGAATACATACTGGCTCTTGGACTCCACGCCTTGGGGAAACAGATGCACTAGATCAGGGGTGGCGAACAAGTTGGACACAAAGAGCCAAAATTTTAAACTGTGAGAGTCAGAGAGCCACACCACGCAGTGACGAAGCGGCGCGAATCGGCGCGAAGCGGCGCTCGAGGCGATCTCAAGGCGGCTTGCGAGGAGACTTCTATCATAGAAGTCAATGCAAGCTGCCTGAGATCGCCCTGAGAGAAACATGAAACTTGGCAAAGAGCCACAGTATATACAAAAAATAATAAGAGGCAAAGAGCCGCATTCATTATGGCCGGGAGCCGCATGCGGCTCGAGAGCCGCGTGTTCGCCACCCCTGCACTAGATCCCTGTGTTTCAGTGTCTATGATCCAGGGGCCCATCTTCCCGTACCAGCTAGACCTCATTAGCTGCAGTCAGCTATAGGTCCATAACCTTAGTGTGCACTTCGCACTTCAGGGGTGCAATTCGCATCCCATCTGTCACCTGACCCCAGGTGTTCTGACAGTGGTTTAGACATTAATGGCTGTGTGTTGCGTTATTTTGAGGGGACAGCAAATTTAAACTGTTCTAGAAGCTGTACACTCCCTACTTTACATTGTAGCAAAGTGTCATTTCCGCAGTGTTGTCACATGAAAAGATATAATAAAATATTTACAAAAATGTGAGGGGTGTACTTATTTTTGTGAGATACTGTATATTAAAATCTAATAACAGAAATCATGCACTTCAGTCATCAGTCATCCTAACACTATACCAACCATGGTGCCAGAATGACTGAAGCGCTAACACCAAGGTGTTTGCGGTATTTTTATCTGCTGATTGTTAAAGTTTCTGGAATACACATATTGCTATTGTGGTGTAGAATCTGGGCCTGCTGCCCCTCCATCCCGCTTTCTTTCTTTCCTTCCTTCTCTCTCCTTCACTCCCTATTTCTTTCTTTCTCTCTCTCTTTCTCCTTTTCTTTCTCCCTTCATCCCTCGTTCCTCTCAGGCTCTAACCATACCCAAACAGTATTCTTCATCAACCCGGCTCAAAATTTCTCTTATTGCTGTTGCCAGTCAGCTTTGCAGGTTGGAGCCTCGTTATGGACCATTTTCTTTCATTTATTTTCGATTGAGGTCCGGATTATTTGCATGTCATGCTTTTGACATTATATGTCTTTCTTGAAGGAAAGTTTTCACGGCTTTTGCCCTATGTCAAGATGCATTATCCTGAAAAATGATGTCATCATCACCAAACATCCTTTCAATTGATAGAATAAGAAAAGTGACAGAAATCTCAATATAAACATGTGCATATATTGAAGATTTAATGACTGTCATCTCCCCCATACCTTTACCTGACATGCAACCCCATATCTTCAATGATTTGTGGAAATTTGCATGTTTTCTTCAGGCAATCGTCTTCATACATTTCATTGGAACAGGACCAAACAAAAGTTCCTGCATCATCACCCTGCCCAATGCAGATTGGTGATCCATCACCGAATATCACTTTCATCCAGTTATCCACAGTCCATGGTCGCATTTCTTTAACCCACTGTAACCTTCTTTTATTCTGTTTAGGTGTATTAATGATGGTTTTTGCAAATGTGGGAAGGAGAGCTCCTAATGCACCAAATTAAAAATGTTTGTATATATCAAAACAATTTCATAAGCAAAATCTCATGAACAAAATCGCATATCTTCAATTCATCAATAGTCCAAACAGTCCATCCTAATAGTGATCTTCTGAGTGCAAATAAAAAAAACTCCATCATGGATAAAGTGCTGTAGTGCCAAATCACTGTAAACTTAATTATGTGCAATCAACGCTCCCCTCCTGTGTGCCCACTCACTCACCAGATGCTTAGACTCCCATGACAGAAGTCTTTTGCGCTTAGAACCGTCTTATATGCTGGGCTTTGTGGTCCTCCAGGGTGGCTCCTTATAGGCAGATGTGGGTTCACTCATAAGGTATTAACCATCAAATACTGATGTTTTGGTATTAAATATGTCTTATATGCTGGTCTTTGTTAGCCTCCAACGTGGCTCCTTATTGGCAGATGTAGGTTTGCTCACAAGGTATCCAAAGAACAAGAGAAGGTATATAGCGTGATTCTGTTTTATTATTGTTAAAACACATTTAGGGCTCGTTTACACTTGCTTTGGCTTCAACGCACATTAAAGCCCCTACTGCTTCAACAAGCTTTTATGATGTGTTTTTGAGGCTTCGGTGGTGCTTTGATGAGGCTTCGGTGGTGCTTCAATGAGCTTTATCATAGACTTCTATGGAGGTGTTGAAGAGGCGTTGAAGCCTGGCTAAAGCTACATGGGGTATAATTTTTGACGCAAAGTTGAAGGGAAGCAAAGCCAACGCAAGGTGTAAACAGGGCTATAAGCTAACCATTTTATTTAGTGACAGGAGCTTTGACTAGCGTTAACAGAGCTTTAAAAAAGCATGTGTGACACCCTGTTTTGAAGCAAGTGTAAACTCCTCCATAGAAGTCTATGACAAAGCTTGTTCAAAGCCCCCTTGAAGCACCTGCGGCTTTTCAGAGGCTTTAATTCAGCTTTAGCTTCGCTTTGTTTTGGAGAAATTGCAGGTGTGAGATATCAACAAACACACAGGGCATCGGCCAAGCTTCAGCAAAGCTTCAAAAGACCCTCACAAAAGCACCACCGAAGCCTCATTGAAGCACCACATCATAAAAGCTTGTTGATGCAGTAGGGGCTTTAATGTGCATTGAAACCAAAGCAAGTGTAGATGAGCCCTAAAACAGTAATCCACTCACATGGTTGTAAAAAACCGGAGGTAAACCACGGCTTGTGTGTCAACGGCCGGATCAGACGTCGCGGTCAACTAACTTGTTTCGTCCCTCCCACGAGATGTTATCAAAGGATATCACTGGGTGGTGAGATGTGTCAATAAATGCGGTTTCCCTCCTCCCATTTACACCTGATCTCTATAGGAATTATGTTCTCCCCTCCCAATGCTGACATCACAGCCTCTTCCTGTTTAACATCTCTCTGGGTGTACCTGGCTTGATCCTGTATTATCCTCCATCTTGGTACACCCCAAAGATGTTCGCCCCATTCTTTATCAATGCCTATCGTCCTTATTTGACCCTAATTGCTAGGCTGAACTGTATATGGGATCATAAAATATCCATATGGAAAATTAAATAGATAAAATGAATAAATAAAATTATTTTATGGATACTTCCTATGTACCTACTGTTTTATATGATGTCACCATCTAGTGGTCATTGATGATATTGCAGTTTTTTTTCTTAATAAGCCCAATATATCTATTTTGATTTAGATTTTATCAAGTGGACTTATTCTATACACTCATATGAACCGCCTATTTCAAATGTGACCTCTATATTATATGGCAAACCGATATAAACTAAAATCAATATCTAAACTAAAAACACTAAATGTACTAACTCCCAAATCAATATTCTGATTGATCCTTGTTTGTATGCCTATGAATATTAAGTGTTTGAAATTAAACAATTGACGTCCATCTCTATGTTCAACCCCCTAGGTGCCATAGTATCCAATTGGTAAATCCATCTGGATTGGTTTTGAGAGATGGCCCGTGTCATGTGTGTTCCCCTCCAATGTTTGTCAACTTTGTCTATGCCACAAAACTTCAGTTGCTTGGGATCCCTATTATGATGAATTCTAAAATGAGTAGAAAGGCTATATCATCTGAAACCCTTCTTTATGTTTCTGATATGTTCTTTTAGCCTAATTTTTAGTTGTCTAGTTGTTCTGCTGACATATTAGAAGGGAGGAACATGGACTATGGACATGGTCGCCCAGAAAACAGGGGTGCTGTCTACCAAGAGAGGAACATGGAGTACAACCAAGGCTCTCCAGAAAACATAGTAGAAGAGGGTGCAGAGGGGGCAAAGAGAAAAAGAAAAAGGGAAACCTAAATATGGGTATTTTCAACTTCCGTGGAGCCTCGTTTTTGGCAAGGAAATGGAGGTACTTGCATTGGGGTTGAAATACCTAAAAATTTTAATTTGAGATTTTCATGGACTTACAAAAATTCATTAGAAAATTGAATATAAAAAAGTTTTATGCTAATAAAAACAGCGCTGAAGTGGAATCGGACTCCATGTATGCACATGTTGTTCAACCCTAAATCTAGCAATAACCAATGTTTAGACATTCTTAAACCTTAAGATGGAACAGGAAATAGAAACATTATGGTCAATCCCTTGAAGGAGACAACAAAATTAACCATGGTATAGAAAAACTGGAAAAAAATAAAGGTAAAATAATCAGACCGGCAGATGGGGGGGCAATAGTAATTCTTGATAAGGAAGACTACTACAAGGAACTCTCACAGTTTTTCACCTTAATGCATTCTATGTACTGCAGCAGCCCCCCAGAGACCCCCTTTTACTTACCTGAGCCCGATTGTTTCTGTGATGAGGACGAGCCCAACAGCTCCAGCCTGTGTCTCGGGTCCTAATTGGATAGATTGATAGCAGGAGGAGCCATTGGATCCCGCTACTGTTAATCAAATCCAATGACGCAAAAGCCAGGGGGCGGGACCAAGTCCTGTTGTCTTTGTCAATGGACGCAGCAGCAGGACACAGCAGTGAGCCCGATGAGTGCCCCCATGGAAAGCGCTTCTCTGTGGGGGCACTGGATGTGGGGAGGAGCCAGGAGCGTTGCTGGGGGACCCCAGAAGAGAATCGGGCCACTCTATGCAAAACCCTTGCACAGAGGAGGTAAGTATGTTTGTTATTTAAAAAAAAAAAAAAAGCTTTACAACCCTTTTAATAGACTGGTAGCAGATAAAAATACCTATGAAAAAAAATTGATCGTACTAATAAATTCAAAGCACAATTAACTAAAATAGTGAAAAAAGCTCAGAGAGATGGCATTTTAGATAAAAGGGAAACCAAATTCCTTATATCTATAGCTCCTAAAATACCTGTGATATATCAAATCCTGAAAATTTATAAAGATAAAGAACACCCTCCTGGTCGACCCATTATAAATGGGATGGATTCAGTGTTTTCCAGGATGGGTGAATATCTGGATCATTTTTTACAGCCTATTACAAGGGACTCCCCTTCTTACATCAAGGATAGTAAGGAACGTATTCACCTCATTAAAGAAGAAAGAGTTAATGATAAATGCATTCTAGCCAGTGTCAATGTGAATTCCCTTTATACCAATATCAACCAAAAAATAGCTAAAAGCTACAGTATAGAGTGGGCACTAAAGAAGAAAACTAACATGGAAATGGAACAGATGGAATTTATAATGGAAACTTTAAAATTAGTTATGAAAGGGAACTATTTATGGCACAACAAGGAATTCTATGCACAGAAAAAGGGAGTTGCAATGAGAGCCAAAGATGCTCCCACAGTTGCTAATATTTTTATGAGCAACTGGGAGGGGGAAGATATTTTCAAAAGCCCCAAGAAAGAGTTAATGATGTTCAAAGCCTATATAAATGACATATTCAATTTGTGGGAGGGTACAGAAGAAACATTGAACCAATTCAACAAAACATTGGTCAATTTTTTGGAACTAGAGATTTTTGTGTGGGGAAAGAACCTAAATACACGTACCCATTTTAAGGATACCGATCAAAATGGGTACATTTTGATCAAAAGTGGACACCATCCTAAGTGGTTAAATGGGGTCCCGAAAGGACAGATGGTGCGTATTAAAAGAAACTGTAATTTGAAAGAGGATTTTGATAAACAAACAGGAGTACTGATGGAAAGATTTGAAGAAAAAGGGTATAGGTTAGAGACACTATAGAAGGTAAAAGAACAAGTAAAAAATATGAAAAGAGAAGAATTCCTAAAAAACAAAAATTAAGGATAAAAAAAGTTACGAAATGTATTTTAGTTCAGTGTTCAACAAACAATATAGGCAAATGGAGAAAGCAATGAAGAAACATTGGCCTATATTAACTGCTTGCCGACCAGCTGCCGCAACGCAAACCACCGTCATTGTAAGTCGGCCTCGCATGCACGATTTGTGTGATCATGCCCATGGGTCGGGCGGACTTGATGCCCACTGGTGACCTGCAATCGCCTACTACAGAGACAGAATGGGGATCCGCCATGTAAACATGGCGGATCCCCATTCTGTCAGGGGACATGACAGTGATCTACTGTTCCTTGTGTTCGGGAACTGTGAGATCGGTCATGTCCCTGCCAGCCCAGCCCCCACACAGTTAGAACACACCTAGGGAACACAGTTAACCCCTTGATTGCCCCCTACAGTTTAACCCCTTCCCTGCCAGTGACATTTATACAGTAATCAGTGGCTATTTTTAGCTATGATCGCTGTATACATGTCATTGGTCCCAAAAAAGTGTCAAAAGTGTCCGATCTGTCGGCTGCAATGTTGCAGTCCCGCTAAAAATCACAGATCACCGCCACTGCTAGTAAAAAAAAAAAAAGAAAATTGCCATAAATCTATCCCCAATTTTGTAGACACGATAACTTTTGTGCAAACCAATCAATATACGCCTATTGCGATTTTTTTTTTTTTTTTAACCAAAAATATTATATGTAGAAGAATATATATCGGCCTAAACTGAGGAAGACATTTTTTTATATATTTTTTTTGGGATATGTATTATAGTAAAAAAAAATGTTTTTGTTTCAAAATTGTCGCTCTTTGTTTGTTTATAGCACAATAAATAAAAATCGCAGAGGTGATCGAATGCCACCAAAAGAAAAGTTCTATTTGTTAATTTTGTTTGGGAATAGTGTTGCACGACCACGCAATTGTCAGTTAAAGTGACGCAGTGCCGTATCGCAAAGAATGGCCTGGTCATTAAGGGGGCAAACCATTCTAGGGCTGAAGTGGTTAAAAAAGGATCCCATGTCAAACTTCTTACCGGAAAGGCCTCATTTTATCTATAGAAGACCATCTACCCTCAGAAACAAAATTAGTGATCAGGGATGGGCCAGCTGTTCAAGTTGAACATAAGTTCGACTCAAGCAACGCCCGTTCGGCAAAATTAGAACATTATGGGGCGTTGGCAGGAACTTTGCGCGCCCTATAATATGGCCAAGGCATGCACATGACCTGCATGCTTTAGTCAATCACAGAGCGCTCTGCAGTGAGAGATATGATTGGCTAAAGGTAGGGTGCCTTTAGCCAATCACTGCTCAGCAGCCTCAATCCACGCCCCACACTATATAAAGCCACTTGTACAGCGGCTCTATGTAGTGTGTCAAACGGTGGATAGAGAGACAGTGAGCTTAGCTAGTGGTGTGCAGGCAGTTCAGTGTAGCTAGTGATTACTGTGAAACAAATTTTAGATTGATAGATAGAGCGATCTATATGCAGTCAGTGTAGGCAGTGCAAGAATATATACATATACCTTCCTAGTGTGTGTGTATGTATGTATGTGTGTGTGTGTGTGTGTGTGTGTGTGTGTGTGTGTGTGTATATATATATATATATATATAAATAAAATGCCATGCCTTTAGTGTATACTATATACAGCCAATTCAGTGTATAGTATATAGCGTCCGTTCAGGCAGTGAAAGAAGAGATATATATATATATATATATATATATATATATTACACACACACAGCGTATTAAGTGTTCACTATATATCAGTGCATTATAGTGTATTCGGGGGTGTACGTATGGTATATAGTACACTTGACATGGTGTATTAAAATATATAGTCTAGTATATATATATATATATATATATATATATATATATATACACACACAGTGAATTGAGTGTACAATATATA
>BLSH010149686.1:639905-651833 GCA_018402905.1 Glandirana rugosa | reverse complement strand
ACCCGTCTGAGTGGAGGTTGAGACCAGCTGGTGCATATATAGAAGCACAACACGTGAGTTCTGCTAGTGCATGAGAGTGCCTAGCACACATCTTTTGGTAAGGATCTGTCCTGAGGGACGCTCTTTGATGGTCACGTGGTGTTCGGTGATGGACTTTGAAATATAGACCTCCATATATATATATCTCTTGGGACTCTGCAGACTGGGACACCCTGTTTTCATGACCATTGTATATAGAAACGGACTTGTTAACATCTTCATATTCTCTACTTTAGCGCTACTGGTTGGCTTGCTGACTATGTGATTTTGCTGTTATATTTTTGTTTAAAGTAGCTGCTTAGGACTTATTCATTTAGATACACCTGGCGCGGATTGGGACTACTAAGGTGACTAGGTATCTGGGTTCGCTATTTAGTACCTTGCTGTGGCCTAGAAATTTTTGTAGTTGTAACATGACAAAATGGAAAATGTCAAGGGGTATGAATACTTTTTCAAGGCACTGTATTTGATTGTGAAGAGATATCTTGCTTACAACTCCGTTTGCTTCACTTATAGAAGTATTCATGTTCTACTGTTATACACCCCTGAAGAAAGATTCAAATTCTGAAATGTGCTGGGTGATTCTGCTAACTTTGAGTAAGGTGTCTTTATCGTGAAATTATCATAAAATGTAGAACACCACTTATATGCATATCGTACGTCCTGTCGGTAATACAATACATCATCCATAATCTGTTTCTAATGATTTTGTTGAAAGAAAATAGTATGGAAATTTTAACTGTTTATGGATTGAAAATTATTTTGTGGGCTTAAAGTCTTGTTAGGGGGTTCTTTCTTCTTTTTTGCTTCTGTCTATATAGGAGCTGTGGTTGCTTGCTGGCCCTGTTTTTCAGGACCACATTTTTTGCTTTCTTTATGGTTTTCTACCTCTTTCTGTATTTTTTTGCATTTAGGGGGACACATCCAGCTGTGTGGCTGATATTGCTAACTTTATGTTGGGCAGTGTGTGGCAAGGCAGCTGGGTGGGTCTCCCATATAATTAGCAACAGGTAAGTTTTTCTCTTTAAAAAAAAAAAAAAAAAAGAGTTTGTAATTAAAAACAAGCTTATTAGGTTAGGGCAGTGGTTCTCAACTCCGGTCCTCGGGCCCCCCCAACAGGCCAGATTTTAAGTATTACCTTGGGGAGATGCAGACTAGAATACTGCAATCACTGAGCAGTAAAATTCTATCACCTGTGATGTATTTCAGTTATCCTGCAAACCTGGCCTGTTGGGGGGGCCCGAGGACCGGAGTTGAGAACCACTGGGTTAGGGGAATCAACAGGGTGGTGCTGTTAGCCGCCATTCTTTCCGTATGAGAGCTGTGGTTAGTTGCTGGACAGGTCTATCAGGTATGGGCCGAGCTTGTTGGTTTCTCTGTGGTGAACCCTTCTTCCTCTTCCCATGTCTTTTGTATTTAAAGGGACACTGCTCACCTTATGTTGGATGGTTGTGCGGCCATGCGGCCAGATCAGTCTCCTATATGAATGGCAACAGGTCGTTTTTTTCTCCTTTTATTTGTTTGCAATGAAAAAAAATGTTAGGTCATTTTTTTTTTTGTCATTTGGCCTCTGTTGTTGATGATGTTGTTTGCTACCGCAGCTCACATGGCCCTAGCATTGCCTGGCCCTGCCTGTCAGCCCTTCCTCACTATTGGCTTGATTGAGCACATGCGTATTACACAATATGTGTTTATAAGATTTTTTCTGACATATGAACATAATGTTTCATGTTTCATGTTCATATCTGTATTATTAATTGCTATTGACGAGTGTCCATTTTTGAATGTCAAGGTTCTCGGACTATCCCCCAAGAAGAGCTTCAGTCTCAAAAAGCATTGAACATTGGAACTACGCTATCTGGACTATACCCCTATTCCCCAGCCTATGTTATATTAAAGTGTTACTAAACCAACAACAGTAAAATCTGTCTGTATATGCAGTAAAGCATGCTTGTTATTCTCACTGCGGGACCTAAGGGGCAAATCGTCTGCATTGTGTAAAAAGGCTGTTTGACCCTGTCTTTTCTGATTCTCCCCTTCTTCCAGAGTTCCCAATCCATCTACTGACAGAACAGAGCTTCGGGGGCACTATGCACATGCTCAGTTGGGTGTGTATCACCTGAGAGTGTTTTTTTTTTTTTGGGAGGGTGCATGTGATCAGCACAGGGCAAATCAGTTCTGTCCAGACAGAAAGTCAGGAGTCATGCAGCCTCATAGGATAATCAGTGGAAAATGAAAACTCCTCCTACAAGCTTTAACCAGTGCTCAGCCAGACACTGATAGAAGTCACAAGACTGCTATATACTGCTGATGAGAAAAGGTATTTAGCAGTTTATATTTACTAAAATAATTGCATTTCCATGTTTTATGTGCTGTGGGAGACCAGATATAGTGAATGCAGGGTCCTGGGTTTAGTAACACTTTAAGGGGTTCTGTATTACATCATATGGTCAATGTTTAATAAAGTAGTTATTTTTCATAATCATGTGTGTGTTTTTGCTCTTTAACATCTCTGCCAACCTACATTTTGTGATCTGCATTCCTTCTGGGATGGGCATGGATTGATCTCCAGTCACACCATTTCACATTTGACTCTTTCAAATGTGTATATAGCAATCTAATTGTGGATATTTATTGAAATATCTTAATGTAAATCATTTTTAAAATTGTGAGCAACGATAGTCACTTTCCTTCTGTCAATATGTGTCCATTTGTTGGTTGCGTTCATTAAGGTTGTAACAGGGTGGCCCCATGCCACTGGGAAAAATGGTGGTTTATGCCAGATTTTGCAGGAAGTGAGCACACTTATGGCACGTGTGTGTGCTGGCTTCATATGAGAGCCAAAAATAGAGCTTAGAGCCCCACCCTCCCAAGGGGGTCAGTGTGTAAAGGTAGCCATAAGAGGTGCTGGTGTTCAGGTCAGGATAGTTTAAGGCCCAAGCCTAACAGAGAGTCCATGAGGGACAGAGCAGCTAGGAAGCTGTAAGGAAGACACTGAGCTGAGGTGTAGCATCTATTCATAAACCCTGGAACATGTTTCATGGTCAGGAGGACCAAAAAGGTACTAATGGTCAGGAGGATACTGAAGAGGCACTTGGAGCAGTAAAGCTGCCACAAGAGAGCCAGGAGGATGAATGTTATGTTTGATTCATAGTGATGGTGAGAACTTCTGCCTGGGAAGATATGTGTGTTTAAATTTTGATTTTCTTTAAATAGAAGTGGGCAGGAAAGCTCTGAAAACTATATCTGGTGTGGAGTAAACTCACTGTTTTGGCACTACCATTGCGCTAAGAAGCCCTGACGCGCCCCAAGGTCTATAAGTCGGTTTTGCTGAGAGAACAGAAAGTTATCAAATGACAGCATTTATGACAGAATCAACATGTACTTTTTGCATATATCAAACAGATAGAAAACAAAACAAAACACTTTTATTGTATATTTAATGTAATAAAAAAAGCTCATTCTTAGGGCTTGCCAGCACTTTAATAACAACTAGGGATTATTAATATTTAAGGGTATATATTTTAAACTTTTTGTAAGTTGCAAGAAGTTAAGGAGAAGTGAGTTAAAAATTGAACAATAAAAAACAAATACATGTCTAAAAATTAATTTTTACAAACCATTAAGTTGAAACTGAGATGTGATCCAGCTGTTCAGATCAGATTTAGTGCCAATATCTTTTATGCTCATTTTAAGCACTGCGTAATACATTTTATCAGTCAGTTAAAAACACTGAGGCAGCATATACAAAATGACTGTGATGTACCATACACATCAGAGTGCTTTTCCACAAGAAAACTTTCTTTTATACCTCTGCCCTTGTGAAACGAAGATTTGAATTTAATTAAGCAAAATGATGTTCTTCTAATGTGTTATGCAAGGCCTCTGTGCATTCATAAATCAAAATAAAAGTTCTTGCTGTCATAATTTGGTACCAAGCCACAAAGCATGATCATTTTTACTTTGACTCGGCTGAATTCGTTTTAATGTACTAAAACCCGCAATAGAACATTTAACGTTCTACACAGTTTACTTTATTTACATCCACACAATTCTACTTGATGCTAAGACAGAAATAGATTTTGAATTTGTGCAAAGCTAGAGAATCATGCTATGTTGATAACCAATAATTATTAATAAGTACTAATACTCAAAGTCATTGGAATCATTTTCAAATAATACTGTTTTAGAAATGGTTAGTGTAAGTGCAAGTGCTTCCTTGCATGTTTTTCAGATTGATAATAATTTTAAATGCTCACATTTTTTTATTTTTTCTCGTGACTGAGGACGATAGCTTTACAGTTTTGATCCCCTTGGAACACATATACCATATGGTGCTAAGCTTGTGTTGGGTGGAATAAGAAAATTATGCTAAAATTTAAATAACATGTCTTTTTTAACATTAATACACATTTAAAGCATTTTTGCAAATTCCTTCATTCACAATACCCCATTCTGATTGACTTTAAAAATTAATGATAGCAATGCACAAATAAACAAAAATCAGGTAAAGTGATACAAATGTATATTATTTTTTTCAAATATGTATTACAATTTTCAAATATAAAAGGTTAGAACCTATTCAAACACCAGGTTAACATTAAAGTTCACTTCATCCCAACGCTAAACCCCATGCTGCTTTCCTCTACTGGCCACTGATGCTTTTGCATTTAACAGCAAAAGTGAGGGGCTTAGCACTGGGACTGGCTGGTAATGCTAACTCACAGAAAGCAAAACCCTACATTATGTACAGCAATTTATTTGAATGGGCTGGCAGACCTGCGCCATCTTTTTCAGACACAGAGCCCCACAAAGCATTGTAGTGTGACCAAGTATTGTAAAAGCAAAAATCTATAAAATTATAATTTAGTGGTAAATGTAAGATTAGTAAATACCTCCATATCTATACACGAGGTAATAAATAGAGATATTATAAAACTTTTATAAAGCTTTTTATTATTATTTTTGGTATTATATTATCAGCAATCAAATAATGAATGTATTCATTGCCAGTTGTCACAGAGGAAAAAGAAGGCATTCCTTCTTATTACAAAGTGAACTCTAAGTGAAAGCTAAAGCCCCCAACGTCACACAGATTGGCAAGTGGCACAACAGTTTAACAACAGTTTTGTTTTCAAAGTTATTTTTTGTATTAGTATATTGCATTGTCTTGAAAGTTTGATAAAAATTCAAAACACACCAAAGCGCTTCAAAACCACAGCCACACATTCCATGAACCCCATCACATTCCTGTATCCCCAATTATTCGCACAATGTTCAAAATAAAAACTTGAGATATACATTTGGTGAAAAAGAACTAAAGATAAGGTCAGGACAGTATTTATGCACTTAAATAGGCAGCAAAGGTACCACTAATGCACCATTTCTCTCCTCCTCAAGGACACATATTAGCTTTTTTTTTACTTCTACTGCACCCTATTAATTCTCCTAATCCTTCTCAAGTATACATATCAACCATTTCATTTGTCTCCTAATATAGTATTTTCCTCTGCCTTCTCAAGGGTACATAGCAGCCACGTTTTTAGGGTGTTGGTGGTTAGCAGGAAAAAAGAGTGTTGGGGTGTTTACAATAAAGAGGACATTTTTTGGGGAGGCTTCAAAGGGGATGTTTCACTCCTCCCCAATATAAGGGCAGAAATTTGTGGAATTCACTGTCCTCATCCAAGAGTTGTCCCAAATCATCCACCAGGGACTGATCCCCTTGACAACGTCTGTTGAAACGAAACGCATGTCAGGGCGGGGCAGGGGGTTTTGTGCAGATGTCACCCACGCTTTCCTGGAGCTGGCACCAGTGGCATTTTTAATACTACACATGCTTACTAGGAATCTTTTCTGTAAATAGTTTTTTGGCTTGTGACAATAAATCCTTTGAAGCTATTACATTATTGGAGGTATTTTTTGCCGGGTTGATAATGGAGCAGGAGAAGGAGATAGTAGTGGAATTTTCATCACCAATGCCTCATGTATTTCTGTGTCGGATGATCCTGGTTGAGATCCCTGAAGCGTTATGTCATGTTAGACCTCCTATAACTTGGAGTCTGATGATTCGGTAAGAAGCTGTATGTGTAGGTGGTGGATTCATTAATCACATTTCACATGGACTCATCTAGGATATTATGGACACTTTAGTTAATGGATGATCACTTTTTATACTCTAGTTAAAAAATTCTATGGAATTATTATTGTTTTTACGAACACCTGTAGGAGTTATCGATTTACTGTTAAGGACGATATTACTTGGGACTATTATTCTATTTTATTTTATTTTGTATTTACACAAAGTAAATACTGTATATTTGGATAGTATAAATTTTGAGCATATTGTATTTGATTTTGTGAGTGCATCTGTGTAGATCAGCAATATTGAATTTTTCAAGAGACTCTTATCCCAAATGAGATTCAATTATTAATGTTAATGGGGAACCCATTAAATACATACCAGACCCTTATGTTTGATGAGGGTCTGGTAGGAATGTCTAGGGGTACCCCACACTAATAAAAAAATGTAAAAAAATGGCATGGGATTCCCCCTTCCTAAATTACATATCAGAACTTTATCAAACTAAATGATCAAAGTAAATACTGTAAATAAATGGTAAATGAAAACACTTAAACAAGTCCTTTATTTAAAAATAGAAATCACTATGTGATGCAGGTACACATGAGTCATGATAAATGACACCCAATGCTGCTAAAGGGAATATATCCTGCCAAATGATGAGCACGTCCAATCCCTTCACTGACTGGCCATGCATGGCAGCTCCCGGGGCCCCATTGTTAAAAGTAAACAATTTGACATGGTCTCATTAGTGACATAATTGCCCAAATATGGCAATGGCTATATCTGTTAGTGATGTCATGCTACCTCAACCCTTTGTTTTTATGACTGGGGGTCCCTGACCGGTGATTGGATGGGGCCGAGTGACATCACCATTTGCTAAGAATGCCTCCATCTGCCACTTCCTTAGCAACCATTGACAGAAAGGAAGCTGTCATATATAGTAGCATTAGAAAGACTGCTACCATATATGATGTTTGGCTCCTGCCAAACAAACAAAAAGTATGGCGTTTTGGATAAATGGCAAAACAGCCAAAATTCTTTCCAAACCTGTGCTTGGAATGAATCTTGATATTATTTTTAATTAAAACCTTAATGGTTCCACTTTCAGCAGCAAGACAATGCTTATCAGACTGAAGTTTCTGACCTATCAGGCACAGAGATGATCATAGAGTATTAGCACATTTGTACAATTGTGCTGAAATACAATTTACTAGCATGTACTGCTGTAGATATTCCTTAAATGTAGCTCCAAATAAAACAAAACTCATGAGTTGGAAAAGGCTATGAATATTGTTTATGAAAGTGCCATACAGAGAAATAAGTTCCGGTCACAGTGGAAATTCTCTTTAGCAACTATAGTAACTGTCATTTTGATTGTGATTAAACTGTTATAAATGCATGCATATGTGGTAGGTGTGAGTGCATGCATAGCCTAGTGTGAATGAATGAGGTTAATATCTGCTTCTTGGTTGTACATTTACTGAAGCTGTGGAATGGGTTAATTTCTCAGATATTTTTAATAGAGATACAGGAGTATGAGGATATTATTGGGACTTCTAACTGACTCCAGACACAGTGATAAACAATACAGGGAGCCAGGGATTACAGGCAGCTGTACACTTCCATGTGGTCTGAAGGGCACAGTAGGACAAAAACAGATTGAAATATCATTAATTTACTCTCTCGTCTGTTTCTTTCAATACACACAGGAAAAACAATCATTCACAGACAAAGGGGAACGACCCCCTGCCTTTTATAACCTGTCACCCGAAAACCCTTGGCAAAGCAACCCTGAAATTCAGCTTGCTCAGCACTGTTGGAAATGGCACTCATCACTGTAGGAAACCAAAATATATGTATCACAGGCTCCGACTTTGCACCCTTAAATCAATTGCTGGAGACATTGATTGACTGCTGTCCTTGAATAAAAGCACTCTAGCTTTTATTTTTCTATTGACTTCACTTTTTTTATTCTGTAACAGAGTACATTGTCACAGACTGTGAATGTTCTCTGGGGAATTGGCACTTTTAATATCACATTTTACAACAGGGATGCCCTCTTTAATGTACATTCTTGCTGATTTATGAATCTCTGCATCCTTGATGATTATTACACCAAATGGATCATGGCTGGTATTTCCAGCAGAGTCTCCACTGCCCTTTGCATAGTTATAAATCTCGTGGCCATGGAGAAAATTAGCCAAATCCTCTCATTGATCTTATGCAGTAAATTGCAGCTCGGCAGCGGGAGTTCCGTCAATAAACAATGAACTAGCACAAATAACTTATCAGTTTACTTTTAATCAATGCAGCTTCTTACAGTGTATTATTCTCGCAATAGGCTTAAATTACAGGGCCACTGTTGTTTTCCAAACCTTTTAATCTAATTAGAAAACCTTCCTTTTTACTGGTAATAAACACTGCGTAAACTGTCTGCACCCAATTGAGCTATAGTAATTTATGTGGACTTCCCACTGTTCCTCCTCTCATAGACAGGCTGTTTTATGTCTTTAACTAATGAAATCTAAGAAATCACCATGTAGATGTGATCTGACTTTGCCAGTGAATAAATCTTCATTACAATACATTACACAATGTTCTGCTGTTGCATTTGTACGCTTCATGTTCATTGGCAGATTTTGATAATTTACTGCTGAATTTCCTTAAAACTGGGAAGTATTTTATGTTATGGTCATTTGCTTCTGGTGCCACTGTGTACACTGTCAGAAAGCCTGCTGGATTATATTCTTTATACCTTTCAGTTATTAGCTATTGGAACCAACTGCTACATGTTTATTATTTGGTAGAGATTTCTGATTTGTGTGCAAGCAGTACAGATGGACTGAAAGAAAGTGTGTGTGAACCCAAACTATGAACTTCTCTTTTTTTCCACCTTTTGGTCTGTTATACCACTGAAAGCATATTGTTATATCGGTTTGATAAGTGCAACAAAACATATGTGTCACATCAAAAATTCATTATTTTGTGTTGAAAAGATGGAAAAGTGGGAGTATTTAAGTCATTTAGCACAAGACAACTGGAGAGAGCTATTACTACTCACTTCCCAAAAATCCCATGTGTTATCAGTTTGCAACAGGAATTAGAAATTGAGTGCATTTCTGACAGATTACCAGTGGGGATTAGGTTTGAGTTCAAGGTGATGCAGGAGTCACCCAACCCTGCTTTGGTGAATAAGTGAACTAAATTACCTGTTCACCCACCCCCCAACAGCAAACCTCTGGCTGTGCAGAAAGCCTTTAATGAGGGTCTAGTATTGATTATAAGGCCATGCAGAAAACGCTACTCCTGTCACTTATGATTGATTGATATGGTTTTGGGGAACCAGGCCCTGCTCCCCTATGTAGTAGACTCAGTCTATGAGCCTAGGTTACTCTCGGATCACTTGCCTTTTTGGGTACACTTAGATATAGCAGATAGGCCTTCCCTCCCATTATGGCGAGTGAACCCATTATGGTTGACGCTATTTCCAGAACAAGACACTATCTCTTTTCAAAGGTTTTTATTGAGTTTCACAGTATGAGAATACAATGATAAATCTCGCATAAAAAGTAAAAAACTCAGACATATATGGACGCATAGGTTTGTAAGTCAGGTGGTCAAGGTGTCAACCATTTTCGATCAAAGATGGTGCGTCACTAGGTCTTACTGTCGCGGTGGAGATTGGAGGGGGTGAACAAGACACTATCTCAACAGCTCTGGCTGACTTTTTGTGGTTCAATGAACACTTCTCTAGTAGGGCTATAATATGGGATTCCTTAAAGGCATATCTCAGGGGGCTCATTATAAAGGAAATCATGGGCATCAAGCGTAAATCAAGAGAATGGGAAGATACAGTCCACTCTGAGCTGCAGTGTAGGGAGGCAGCATATGTAACCGGCCCTTGCCCTGTCACTCATGCTAGTTGGGTGGAGGCTCAGTCTCTTTATAATACTATGGTAATGTCAGCAGCTGAGAAAAGAAGATATTTCCTCCAACAGAATTATTTTGAAGAAGGGGAGAATACAGGACATTTGTTAGCTATGGTTGCAAAAGCCCAACAGGAAGATAGCAACATTACTGCTATTAAATCTCCAAAGGGGAAATATGTACAACCAGGGAGGATATTCTGGTCATATTTCAACAATTTTGTACAGACCTGTATACCTCTAGGTTAGACGCATCACCTGATACTCTGGCAGCCCTGCTGCAGGACTGTACCTTTCCCCAGCTATCAGAGTTGGAGCGGGCTGCCCTCGACTCTCCCATCATACTGGAGAAACTGAGCAAAACCCTACCTATAACCCCTAGACACAAATCAGCAGGCGCTGACGGCCTCCCAGTGGAGGTATACCTCAAATATGGCAATGCCTTTCTCCCCCCGCTGCTCCAGGCTCTCTGCGAGGCAGCTGATATGGGTAAACTACCCAATTGCATGCAGGGGACCATTATTTTGGTGCTCCCTAAGCTGGGGAAGGACAAACTTATTCCAGATAGAGTTGAGCAGACACCTGGATGTTCGGCGGGTTCGGCTGAACTTCGTGAAAAAGTTTGAGTTCGGCCGCGAACTTGACCCAAACTTGACCCCGAATCCCGAACCCCATTGAAGTCAATGGTGACCCAAACTTTTGGGCACTAAAATGGCTCTAAAAAAGTCCTGGAAAGGGCTAGAGGGCTGCAAAAGGAAGCAAAATGGGGGTAAGAGCAGGACAAGTGCCCTGAAAACAAATGTGGATAGGGAAATAACTTAAAATCACATAAAAAAAAATGGAGGAGGAGGTGGATATGGAGTAGGAGGTTGAGGAGGCAGTGACCGTGGCGGTATAGGTGAAAGTGGAGGTGGAGGAGGTAGCCAACACTGTTTTTTGTTTGTTTTTTTTTTCTAATTCGGGTAGCCCCCAAAATATTGAGGCATATTAAAAAAAAAAAAAAGATCACTATCTGCAGACAAACCCAGAGATGTTCTAGCACGGGTTCATTTTTTCCATATGAAATGTACCATGGTTTATTTTTCATGTTTCTCTTGTTACAAATTCCAATAAAGACTTATGTTCTATATATAAAAAAAAAATAATAATAAGTTCACTTAAGTATACCAATGGCTGTGTGAGGCCGGTATAAATGTCTATTCTGCACA
Organism: Glandirana rugosa; assembly: GCA_018402905.1. NCBI lineage: Eukaryota > Metazoa > Chordata > Amphibia > Anura > Ranidae > Glandirana > Glandirana rugosa. Next base: position 640,578 of record BLSH010149686.1, on the reverse strand, counting down.
AGGTACAGACAAGTCTTGTGGGATCCATGCCTGGTTCATGTTAATAAACGTTAGCTTGTCTACGTGCTGATGGTCGCGTGCGACCATCTGCGCGACGACTCCCGTAAGGGTTTACTGTGGCCCCCGAGTCACCTTCGTGTTCCGTTTCCGTCTCCTCCTCCTTCTCCAGTGGTTGTGTCGACACCGTGGTGGTCGTGGAGTCTTCCGTCCCAATCGTACCGGTTTTACACCTTTTCGAAACAGTCGTCGTGCGGTGTTGTTTGTCGTGGTGGTCGACTATCCGTTGCAGAATCGTCCTCCGTCGTAAAGTCGTTGTACCACCTTGTCATACACGCGTGTGCGGATGTGCATGACTGACTACCCAGACAGGGTAAGTTTAAGACCCAGAGGTTTAACCCCCCTGTACCGGACTCGAACGGGAAATACGGAACCTCCAAGACCGGACGGGACGTCGGTCACATAACAGACTTGCACACAAATCGTACCGTCCCCCGTAATAGTGTCTGTTCGCGTCGGCGGACAGGTTTCGGTTACACCTGTTCGATTGCAAATAATTGTACTTGGTCCGTACCTAGGGTGTTCTGAACAGACATGGAACACGTCTTATCTGTAAATATGGCCGGAGTGTGTCGGTAACCATATGAATTCACTTGAATAATAATAAAAAAAAAAT
>BLSH010149686.1:617803-628913 GCA_018402905.1 Glandirana rugosa | reverse complement strand
TTATTTTTGTGCAAGAAATGCACCGCTGGCCGCAAATGTAGTATTTAGAATATTTTTTTTTTAAACCAGCAATGTAGACGCACTTTTTATTCTTGTGCAAGAAATGCACCGCTGGCTGCAAATGTTGTATTTAGAATATATTTTTTCTTTTAAACCAGCAATGTAGACGCACTTTTTATTTTTGTGCAAGAAATGCACCGCTGGCCGCAAATGTAGTATGTAGAATATTTTATTTTTTCAACCAGCAATGTAGACGCACTTTTTAATTTTGTGCAAGAAATGCCCCACTGGCCGCAAATGTAATATTTTGCACAAAAAAAAATGTTTAATTTGTCTAACTGAACTGCAATGTAAAAGCAGTATTTAAATATGCCAAAATGTTGCCAACTGAACTAACAGAACACAATTAAAGTAGTGTCCCTGACACACAAGCAGTTGCAAGGGCACTGCACTTGCAAAAATGGCTGCAAACGCCCACCTAACAAACAGAAAAATTGCTTAGGTTTTATATGAGGCACTTTGCTTAGCAAACAAAATGTACTATAGCAAACAAAAATCTAGCACCCACCAATAAATCACTATTTTTAACAGATTTTCTAATGCTAATCTGTCCCTCACAGCAGCAGAAGCATCCTCTCCCTACACTAGTATGAGATGATTTTCTAAAGCTAATCTGTCCCTCACAGCAGCAGCATCCTCTCCCTACACTAGTTTGAGATGATGTGACATGCAGCACTACGTGAATCCAGCTTATATAGAGGCCGGGTCACATGATGCACTGGCCAATCACAACCATGCCATTAGTAGGCATGGCTGTGATGGCTTCTAAGGGCAAACGAGTGAAACGCTTGTTGATTGGCTGCCCTGCAGCTATTCAACAGGCGCAAAAAAAATATCCGAAACCCAAACTTTTTCTCAAACGTCCGGGTTCGGGTTCAGGACACGGACACCCTAAAGTCTGGTACGAACCCAAACTTTACAGTTCGGGTTGGCCCAACTCTAATTCCAGACTCATACCGCCCTATATCCTTATTGAACATGGATGTCAAGCTACTTGCCCATGTACTGGCCAATAGACTCTACAATTATTAGTAGATTAACCCAAAAAGACCAGTCGGGATTTATCCCCGCCCGGTCTACAACAGATAATATAAGACGTTTATTTTTGAACCTACAAATACCTGTGGACAGTTCTGGGTGTAGGGCCATATTATCCTTGGACACAGCAAGCATTTGATAGCGTTGAGTGGCACTACCTCCTGGATATTCTGTCTAGGTTTGGTATAGGGAACAAGTTTATTAATTGGATTAGAGTCCTTTAGTCCGTCCCATGCGTGAGACTCCTCATAAATAATTTCCTTTACTTCTCCTTTTCCCTGGATAGAGGCACCCGACAGGGCTGTCCACTATCCCCGCTCCTGTTTGAGATGGCAGTGGAACCTGTAGCTATGCTCATTGGTAAAAACCCATCCATAGTCGGGTTCCGTAGGGGTCCCTTAAAAGATAAGATATCCCTCTACGTGGATGATGCATTATTATACTAAGGAGATACAGGGGACTCACTACACGCTTCAATGAGGCTCATCTCAGACTTCGGTGCCATCTCAGGATTCACCATGAAATAGTCCAAAACAGTCCTTATGCCCCTGGATCCACTGACAGCACCCCTTCTGGTCAGGACATCCCAAATTGTCATAGCTAATTCATTCAAGTACCTGGGGGTAGTAGTATCTACGGACCCATCAGAATACCTGTCACTGAACTTAGCTCCCCTGCTGGATAGACAGAAGATCAAAGGAAATAGCTGGTGTAAATTGCCATTATTAGTAGTGGGACGTGTAAACTTAATTAAGATGGTGTGGGCTCCACAGCTTCTAAACATTTTTCACAATTCGCCCAAGTGGATCTCAAACAAATGGTTTAAACATATTGACACCCAGTTTCGAGATCTTATATGGAGACAAGAACAAGCCCGTATAAGTCTGAACACCCTCCAGTATGGCAAGGATCGGGGGGTCCTGGCGGTCCCTCATCCAAAATTGTATTTTCTGGCTTCCCAGCTGCAGCAGTTCGCGGGCTGGGGGCGGATGATACCATGGATCTGGCCGCGTGGCTGGTGTCGTTGTCTAGCCCTGAGTTAACGGCCATATCTCATCAGGAGATGGACCTCCCAGTTGTCCCTCACTCCTCGCCTACAGCGGACATACTTAGGAGAGTATGGAAAACAGCTAAAGAAACACTATCCCTATCGGGTCTGATGGAGTTTACTCCATTGTGGCACAATCCCAACTTCTCAGAATTAAATACATTGCAGGAGTTCTCCCTATGGAAAAAGCAAGTGATACGGTTCTTCTGCCAATTGTATTCTGGAGGTACCTTGAAAGCTTTTGATCAATGCTCAATGAATTTTTACTTTCCCATAGCCAGTTCTATCAGAACCTCCAGCTGTGGCTTGCCATACAGGCACAGGAACAAATAGCACCCCTATCCTTATCGTCTTCCCCAATGATACAAGAGCTTATCCAGGCCACCTCCCACAAGGGACTGATCTCTAACATATACTCTATACCAGGGATATGCAATTAGCGGACCTCCAGATGTTGCAGAACTACAAATCCCATGAGGCATAGAAAGACTCTGACAGCCACAAGCATTACACCCAGAGGCAGAGGCATGATGGGACTTGTAGTTTTGCAACAGCTGGAGGTCCGCAAATTGCTTATCCCTCCTCTATACTAATGTCAAATATCCAGAATGCTTATTTATTTAACAGTAGGTCCTCATGAGTTGTGGATATAGGAGAGATAGATGATGACCAATGGGATATGGCATTGGAATCCCTCCCAGTGGTCTCGGTTTCTGCCTCCCAGAAACTCTCACAGCTTTTTATAATCCACAGATCGTACCATACGCCGGCCAAGCTGTTCACATGGGTAGAAGAGACTCCCATATGTGTCCAAATTATGCAGTTCATACAGGTGCCTTTATTCATATGACCTGGAGCTGTCCCAAGCTAGTAAGATATTGGGCTGAGGTTGTCCAAACCATTTCTGAAGTGGCTCAGCTTCCTATCACCTCTACCCCGCTAAGGGTAGCCTAAGGGTAACTATCACATTGTTACTAGATTATTGTATTTAGCCAAGAAGCTGGTAGCAAGATTATGGATGTCTCATGCAACACCTACCAAAGCCCAATGGCTTTGTATGTCAACACCACCCTTCTCAGAGAGCAACTGGCCTACCGTCACCGCAATGCAGTCAGAAAATTTGACCTTATCTGGCAAAACTGGTTGGATAATACTTCTGTGGCCCCGGCACAGCTGGTCAGAGACAGACTGCTGTTATTGCAAGCTCTATATGAGATCACGTTAGTGGCTACCTGAGGGTGGGGCACCATCCCTTTAATATATATGTATGTTGAGGACTAAGTTGCCCTAACATGCCCACTTATAGACACAGCTGGTCAGAGACAGACTGCTGTTATTGTAAGCTCTATATGAGATCACGCTAGTGGCTACCTGAGGTTGGGACACCCTCCCTTTAATATATATGTATGTTGAGGACTAAGTTACCCTAACATGCCCACTTCTAGACCTAGGTAGATTTTCTGGTTCACCTACCTTAAGACTTCTTAGCAGTTAGTTCCAAAAGTGAGTGAAGGGGAAAGGGAAATGCATGTAGTTGATGTAATGTTTTATTCTTCTTTTTCATATGCCGCCATCCTCGATATGTACTTCATTGATTGTATTAATACAATGCATGTCAATCTGTATCACTGGAAATTTGACTCTGCAACGTTGTACACACTGATATGAACAATGTATTTACTGTACCTCTATCATTCTACCTCTGTCCTCTACTGTCTCTTTGCCAGCTACTGCAGTCCAGCCCACTATGGTTCCATTAGCTCCAGCCCAGCTTGCCACGACACCACCTGCTTCAGTCAAGCCTGTTATTATACCACTTTCTCCAGCCATGCCTACCATCCCACCTGCCACTTTGTATTAGTCTATGGAAATTGGACCAACTGCTACTGACCTGCCTGTCACTATCCCACCTGACAAACTGGTTCTCTATCCACCATTCAGTTTGGCCCTATGGACTCTTTGCCGGTGAACCAAACTGACCTCACTGATTCCGGTACTGATGCCCTGCCTGATGACTAGCCTGCTGTTCCGGTGCCCGCTGTCATGCCTGCTGTTCCAGTGCCCATTGCCCAGCCTGCTGTTCTGCTGCCTGCTGTCATGCCTGCTGCCAAGCCTGTTGTTCCGGTGTCTGCTGTCCAGACTGCTGTTTTGGTGCCTGCCACCCAGCCTGCTGTTCAAGTGCTCGCTGCCCAGCCTGCTGTTCAGGTGCCTGTTGCTGCACCCGCTGCCCAGCCTGTTCTGGTGCCTGCTGCCCAGCCTACTGTTTCTGTGCCCACTGCCGTGCCTGCTGTTCAGCCTGCTGTTAAAGTGCTCACTGCCCAGCCTGCTGTTCCAGTGCCCACTGCCCAGCCTGCTATTTTGGTGCCCACTGCCATGCCTGCTGCCCAGCCTACTGTTCTAATACCTGCTGCCCAGCCTACTGTTCTAATACCTGCCGCCCAGCCTGCTGTGTTGATGCCTACTGTGTTGATGTCTGCTGCCATGCCTGCTGCCATGCCTGCTATTCCAGTACCCACTGCCCAGCCTGCTGTTCCTTTGCCACTGCCCAGCCTACTGTTCCAGTACCTGCTGCCCAGCCTGCTGTTCTGGTGCCTGCTGTCATGTCTTCTGCCCAGCCTGCTGTTTTGGTGCCTGCTGCCATGCCCGCTGTCCAGCCTGTTGTTCCAGTGCCCGCTGCCCAGCCTGCTGTTTCAGTTCCCACTGCAGTGCCTGCTGCCCAGCCTGCTTTTCAGGTGCTCACTGCCCAGCCTGCTGTTCCGGTGCCCGCTACCATGCCCGCTGCCCAGCCTGTTGTTCCGATGCTCACTGCCCAGCGTGCTGTTTTTGTGCTTGCTGCCTTGCCTGAATCCCAGCCTGCTGTTCCGGTGCCCGCTGCCAGGCCTGCTGTTCAGCATGCTGTTCCAGTGCCCGATGCCCAGCTTGATGTCCTGATGCCTGATGATCCAGTTCTTGATGCCCAGCCTGATGACCCGGTGCCTACTGCCCAGCCTGATGACCCAGTGCTTGCTGATAACCTGGTGCCTGATGACCTGGTGCCCGCTGCCCAGCCTAATGACACGGTATCCATTGCCCAGTCTGATGATCCAGTACTTGCTGATGACCTGGTGTCTGCTGCCCAGCCTGATAATCCAGTGCTTGCTGATAACCCGGTGCCCACTGCCCAGCCTAATGACCCGGTTCACTGATGGCCTGGTGCCTGCTGATCCGGTGTCTGCTGCCCAGCCTGCTGACCCGGTGCCTGCTGCCCAGCCTGATGACCCGGTGCTCGCTGATGACCTGGTGCCTGATGACCCAGTGCCCGCTGCCCAGCCTGATGACCTGGTGCCTGCTGCCCAGCCTAATGACTTGGTGTCCACTGCCCAGGCTGATGGCCCAGTATCTGCTGCCCAGCCTGATGATCCAGTACTCACTGATGACCTGGTGTCTGCTGCCTAGCCTGATGATCCAGTGCTTGCTGATGACCCAGTGCCCACTGCTCAGTCTGATGACCCAGTGTTTGCTGATGACCTGGTGCCTGTTGATCCAGTGTCTGATGCCCAACCTGATGACCCGGTGTTCGCTGCCCAGCCTGATGACCCATTGTCTGCTGCCCAGCCTGATTATCCAGTGCTCACTGATGACCCGGTGTCCACTGCCGAGCCCAATGACCCGGTCCTCGCTAATGACCGAGTGCCTACTGATCCAGTGCCCGCTGCCCAGCCTGATGACCCAGTGCCTGCTGCCCAGCCTTATGATCCAGTGCTTGAAGAGGACCCGGTACCCGCTGCCCAGCCTGATGACCCGGTGTTCGCTGATGACCTGGTGCCTGCTGATCCGGTGTCTACTGCCCAGCCTGATGACTCAGTGCCCGCTACCCAGCTTGATGACCCGGTGTCCACTGCCCAGCTTGATGACCCAGTGTCCACTGCCCAGCCTGATGATCCCGTGCCCGCTGCTTAGCCTGATGATCTGGTGCTCGCTGATGACTTGGTGCCCATTACTCAGCTTAATGGCCCAATGCCCACTGCTCAGCCTTATGATCCGGTCCCCGCTGCCCAGTTGATGATGTGGTACTTCCTGATTACCCGGTGCTGGCTGACCAGCCTGGTGAGCCTGTACTTGCTGATGACCCAGTGCCTGCTGCTCAGCCTGATTATCCAGTGCTCGTTGATGACCCAGTGCCCGCTGTCCAGCCTGATGATCCAGTGTCCACTGATGACCCTGTGTCTGTTGATCTGGTGCCTGCTGCTCAGCCTGATGACCCAGTGCCGGATGCCCAACTTACCACTGAAGCTCTTCTACCTGCTGCCCAGCTTGCCACTGTTGCTTTACTGCCTGATGCCTAGCTTGTCGCTGATTCTCCCCTGCCTGATATCCCTGTGTTACCTGCCTCTGATGGTTGCATGCCCGCTGCCCAGCTAGTTATTAATACCAGACCCAGACTTCCAGACCCTGGTGGTGGGGAGCTTGATCCATTACCTGTCTCAAGTGGCATGCCTTCCAGTGGGTTAAAGGACTCAGGCCTAAAAAAGTGCGGAAGAGTCCGCAGACATGGAGGGGAGACTTTTTTGTATTTTTCCCGCACCCTCATGGACTGTCAGGTCAAGGACATAATGGAGCGTCCAGAGGTCATTCCTCAAGGGGGGGGGGGACTGTCAGGACCTGTTATTGCTTGGGTCACCTGCTGGTGGCACTGTTGCTTTTAGCACCAAAGGGTGTAGTTCTGGTGGCCACCAGCGGGTGTCTCCCAGCAGAGGGACATACAGACAATCAGGTTTCACCTGATGTGGTCTGCTGGGAGTATATAAGCCCGCCCTTCACTTAGGCTCAGTGCTTCAGTATTTCCTGCAAGCCGTGTTCCTGCATGAGCCTGATCCGCCCTGTACTTGTATTCTGATCCGGAGTCCTGTCCCCTGAGACCTGCTTCCTGCTGCTGCTTCTGCTGCTGGCTTTCTGTTCCCCTTGTTTCCTGTTTCTGCCTGTATTTTTATGTATGTTTCTTTATTTGTAAGTAGTTAGTTAGTTAGGGTATTTACCTGGGTTTTTTTGTTACGATTACTTTCCACTTTGCTTGTTTATTGTCACTGGTGCTGGTATTGCATGTGTGTCATTTTCATAAATAAATATATTTTTCACTGTTCCATCTGTTCCTGATTGCTTAAGGTGCAGCCAATTGTTCTGATTACCCTTGCTGGATGCTTGCATCCTGACAGGTAGGCTGTGTGTAAGAACACATTTGCAATGAGATTTTTACATGCCTCTGAAACTCTTGTTTGTGGCACAGTAATTAACCAGTACAGATCTGCGCTATATCCAAAAGACGGCTACAGCGCAGATCTAAATTGCCGGGAGGGCCTCCATGGATGTCCGCCTGTTTGCGGGCTCCCTGCATGCACTCACAGCCAGCGGCGGCGCATTATCGCGGCCGCCGCACGCTGCATGGGCGTGCCTGAGGGTCGGGCGGTCTCGATGTCCGCCGGGGACCCGCGATCCCCTGTTAGAGCGGCAGAATGGGGATGTAAACACGGCGGTTCTCCATTCTGTAAAGGGGGACATAACAGATCTACTGATCCCTGTGATCGGGATCAGTTAGATCTGTTATGTCCCAGCCAGCCCAGCCCCCACACAGTTAGAACACATACAGGGAACACAGTTAACCCCTTCACAACCCCCTTAGTGCTAACCCCTTCACTGCCAATGACATTTATACAGTATTCAGTGGCTATTTCAAATTCTGATCGCTGTATAAATGTCACTGGTCCCAAAAAAGTGTCAAAAATGTCCGACATGTCCACTGCAATATTGCAGTCCCAATAAAAATCGCAGATCGCCGATAAAAATCGCAGATTGCCACCATTACAAGTAAAAAAAATAAAATAATAAAAAACGCCATAAATCCTTTCCCATAGTTTGTAGATGCGATAACTTTTGCGCAAACCAATCAATATACGCCAATTGCGATTTTTTTAAACAAAAATATGTAGAAGAATATATATCAGTCAAAACTGATGAATATTTTTTTTAAATATTTTTTTTTTATATTTATTATAGCAAAAAGTAAAAAAAATGTTCTTTGTTCAAATTCGTCGCTCAACGTCGCACAACCGCGCAATTATCATTCAAAATGCGACAGCACCAAAAGCCGAAAATTGGTCTGGGCGGGGGGGCGTTAAGTGCCCAGTAAGCAAGTGGTTAAAGTGTACAAGGACTCTGACATATGTGTACTATGTATACCAGGGATATGCAATTAGCGGACCTCCAGATGTTGCAGAACTACAAGTCCCATGAGGCATAGCAAGACTCTGACAGCCACAAGCATGACACCCAGAGGCAGAGGCATGATGGGACTTGTAGTTTTGCAACAGCTGGAGGTCCGCTAATTGCATACCCCTGATGTATACAGTAAAAGTAGAAGTGAAATATCTGCATTCAGGTAAATCTATGCACATATTAGCTGCTGACACTATGCCTAGATACTCAGCATAACAGATATACAATAGGTATATAACAAGTGCAGTGCTCAGAAACCCAAAATTAAAATTATAAAAATAAATAGTTATGAAAAATGTGGCCAGAGGCCTTACTCCCAATGTCTATTGTTTTTTTTTTTTTTTAGTTCAGGTTTTTATTGAAAAAGTAATAGAAATAAGTCATGTACAAGTGATACAAGTAGAAAAAAATACCACAAAGTCAGATCTCTTATAGTTGGTTACATCAAGAAAATATTAGCTATAATCATTGGCGATTCAAGTTTCCTGAGCCACTGGCATAGGGGCACATATGTAGATGTCTAATGAAGGCACTCAGTGCCCAGAGGGTGTCCCTTCTTAGTCTTATAAGAAAACTGTACATGGGAGTTCTCTGGACTAGCTTTAAGGTACCTACAAAGTAGCGATACATAGAAAGTCTTTTCCAAGCATGGTATGTCCATGTCAGCAGAAATTTACCATAAACAAAATACATATGTAAATCCAACTGATGAGGCTGTATATAGTATGACTTTGAGATGGTGAGATGAAATATTAACCAAATACGGAACTTATCAGCCTGCGGAGTATCTAATAAGTAGAAGTGTTTTCCATCGTTTAAGGTGGGTGTTAAGAGGGAGAGGGGGCAGGCAGGGAAACTTGGGCCTTTTGGAAGCCATACTCAGAGCGGTCCCAAGCCTCCCAGCATTTGTTAAATTGTATCAGAGTGTCTTTATTTAGCTCCATTAAATGTTCCATAGCTCTAACCTCTCTAATACTAGCTATGAAATGGTCTCGAGTGGGAGTGATTGTAGACTTCCACTGCTTAGGGATTAGGCGTCTAGCTGCCGTTAGTATATGTCTGACCAAGACTCTAGATGACTTGGGAATCCCCTTGATGGGGAGGCCTAAGAGGAAGTGGAGTGGGTCTAGTAGCACGTCCACTTCAAGCACGTGAACCAACACCTCCTGAACTTCAGTCCAGAATTTGACAATTCCGGGACATTCCCAAAAGATATGGTATAAAGAGCCCCGGTCAGATCGGCACCTCCAACATATGTCTGGTATGTCTGCATTCATAGCATGAAGAGTAGTAGGTGTTCTGTACCAAAACATTAATATTTTATAAATGTTTTCCTTATGAATTACTCATCTAGATGTTTTTGAAGCGTCATCCCATATGGACTGCCACATAATTGGTGAGATATGTCTGTCCAAAGCTTTTTCCCATTTACCCGTATAGGCATGAGTCCTCTACCTGAGATAGTATTGGGTATCATAAGCTTGTATAAAGAAGATATCAATCGGGGTTGCCCTGATCCCTGCATAGCTATTTGCTCAAAGGTGGTAGGTTCATCCAGTACTAGAGAAGGTCTTAGAGATTGAACAAAATGTCTAAACTGTACGTGGGTATAGAAATTTAAGGAGGGAGCATTCGAGTGCTGGTTCTGTAGCTGATCAAATGACCACAAGCTGCGGGAGGATGGGTTAATAAGGTGGTGGAGCTGGAAAATACCCCGAAGGGCCCATGGCAGCATCCGGGCGTGGGAAAGGCTATCTGGGATATCTGGATTATACAATACGTTGATTAGATAGGAGCAATTTGGAGTCAAGGAGCTCCCTGTATTACACTCTCTCCACATCTTCCTGGTGAAAGCTACTGGGTTGATTGGAGGGGCTTTAGGGTGAGACAGAGAGGTGCCAGACGCCGCCCATAGTAGAGATGATAGGTGGGCCGGATAGGTCGTACATGACTCAATCTCCATCCATCTATTCCTGGGTGTCAGGTCCAACCAGGACAAGGTCTGCCTGAGATGTGTTGCTAGATAGTATTTGACCACATCTGGTACTCCCAGTCCCCCTCGCTCTCTAGGGGTCATAAGGACTGTGCACCCTATTCTAGGTTTTTTATTATTCTATATAAAGGTTAAAAAAAGGTTTTGTACCTTTTTCAGGTAATATCTTGGGATGTGAACAGGCAGGGTCTCAAATAGGTATAGTAGTTTAGACATGGCTGTCATCTTTAGAACATTTATTCTGCCCATCAGTGAGATGTCAAGAGTAGAGTTGAGCGAACACCTGGAAGTTCGGGTTCTGCTGGTCCGTCCGAACTTCGGGACAAAGTCCGGGTCCAGGTCCGGACGGAACCCGAACGATCGCACGGACAACGCAGGCCTGGACCTGGGCCTGAAACAGGGCTTCAAGCCTGCCTGGTCGTCTTGGGCTTGAAGGTCCACAAGCGAGTTGAGATGAGAACTGTAGAGTGACTACCCGTCTTATTTACAAGATTTCTACTGTCGGTACAGATTTGATGATATGGATAAACTCTGGGACGGACAAGTGTAGGGTTCTATAATGGACTTTTTCCATGTTTTGGAAAAAAATTGGAAATATATCTTATTATTTTTTGGATCTTATCCCACGTGTCAGGAATACTGGGGATCTCTCGCTCCCCCTGACCCTCATGGTCTACACCAGTTTATGATAGATCGTTGTGTAGAGTCCGTCTGGAACAGGA
>BLSH010149686.1:497014-513159 GCA_018402905.1 Glandirana rugosa | reverse complement strand
CAAAAAAAAAAAACATGTTGGCTACCTCCTCCTACTCCTCTACCACCGCCACTTCCACCTACACTGCCACGGTCACGGCCTAGTCAACCTCTAGGCTCCTACTCTACATCCATCCCCCTTCCCATTTTTTTATTTGATTTTAATTTATTTTCCCTATCCCCATTTATTTGTAGGGCACTTGCCCTAGTTTGAAGATGATTTTAGAACAGTTATATGGCTTCTACCGTTAATTAATACTTTTCAGACACAGTTTGAAGATGATCCACATTCACCTCCATTTTTGCTTTTTTTATGTTTTTATTTTTTTAAAAATATTTACAGTTATTTCCCTGTCCCCATTTTTTTGTAGGGCACTTGCCCTACCCTTACCCCCATTTTACTTCCTTTTGCAGCCCTCTGGGGCTTTCCAGGACTTTCCTACAGCCATTTTTGTGCCTAAAAGTTCGGGTCCCCATTGATTTCAATGGGGTTCGTTGTCCGTGCGATCGTTCGGGTTCCGTCCGGACCCGGACCCGGACTTTGTCCCGAAGTTCGGACGGACCAGCAGAACCCGAACTTCCAGGTGTTCGCTCAACTCTACCCATGAGCAAAAACTGGAAACCTGCGATTTTCACTCATTTTCACTAATTTTCGTTGCTGTTCACTGTAGGTGGAGATGACTTCTGAGCCAATAAATGGAATGTTTTTTTAGGCATGTGAACTCTGGAGGGAACTCCCAGAGTGTGAGATGACCCTACAAAGGGAGCCAAAGAGTAATAAGAAGTGCAGTTGAGGACAAGCAGCTGGCAAAGCAGAAGAAAATAGAACTTTATAGGTGGTACAGAACAGAGGTATCACCCATAGACGTCAGTGTACAGAAGTAAACAATAAATAAGCATGCTTTCTAAACATCCACAACCATAACCTATGCGGACATCATTTTAATGTGAGGCAAGTAGTGCAGTTATCAGTTTTTTTTAAAGTTAACCAAAAGCAAAATGCTTGGGTGTGCTTTTACCTACAGTAAATTAATTTATCTTGATCAGGTAGGATTTGTCTCCGCGCATCACGCAGGAGACAATACCAGATGCACTATTGATCTGATAGACGGTGACTTGTATTAAGGGGAAAACTCTTTAAGTCTTTTAAGTCTTGATGCAGAGAAGGCCTTTGCTTGCCTTAGCTGGCCTTTCTTGCTAACCACTCTCCAACATATTGGTTTTCTGGGCCTCGTTTTGATTGCAGTTAGGCAATAATACTCTACTCCTACAGCATCTATCAAACTACCTTTTGTCACCTCTTCTTCATTTTTGATTTACAACAGGATGAGAGAGGGGTGCCCCCTGTCCATTGAGCCCATGGCCTGCAAAATATGACTCTTCCCAGTTCATCAGTTCAAGGTATTCCTTTTTGCAGATTATGTTTTACTAATGCTCATTAAACTGCTCATCTCTTTACCAAATCTGCATAAGGAACTGGTGACCTTCACTAATTTTTCGGGATATACGTTGAATTTAACAAAAAATTAGGTCTTACCTATTAATATACCTCCACATATTCTCTCAACCTTGCAACCTTGCATTACTCTTTAAAGCCAGCCATAGATGGTTTGAACTTCGAACCATATATAGGCAGGCTGATTATGCCCAAATCAATCCAATGATCGACTTGGATAAAACCAGCATGCTGGATATTTACTATGTGACTATTGCCAGCGGCTATAGCTGCTAACAATAATCATGGTGTTCTCCCTACTCGCCCCTTCCAGGAGGAAACAATAACTCCATGGGAGGGATTCCCCCATCAACACTGGCTGTGTTTATGGTGCCATAGAGCGATTCCCCCAACCCGCTGTTGCAGGAGAGAAAATTGCATCATCCATGGCCAGCTTTACTTACCATTGGAAAACAGATAAACTCAAATATCTGGGAATCTTTTTAACACCTAAGATCTCCAAACTCTACAGTAATAACTACTACCCGCTATTAAGGCACTTAATAACACTCTACCGAAATGGAAACACCCCCAGCTATTCTGGACAGGTAGAGTCACTTCTGTTAAATAATTGTTTTTCCCAAATGAGTCTATTTTTGCAAAACACAGCCTAGGGTTCCCCTTTACTGAAATAAAATAACTGTAACAGGCCTTACTTGATTTCTCCTGGGGAAACAGTAGACATAGTTGCCAGACAGGTACACAAATCACAAGGTGACTTAAACTTTCCAGATTTTACAAAAAAAGACTAAGCTGCTCAACTCCACCACCTGACCTCTTAGTCCACACTGTGTCCACATCATAGATGGACAGAGATCGAACATCTTTTGATAGCTCCTGTTCATACCAACTCACTACTCTGGGTCTTCAATAGTAGTTTTAAGAATACCCAGCTTTTAGTCTCTATATTTCACACCATCTATATATGGTCTTAGTTTAATACCAAACTCTATTTATCTGCTAAGGCCTTTCAGATGTCCTCATTCATAGGTACCCCTTCACTTGGCTCTAGTCTTGGGCGAAAGACTAGAACATCATGTTTTCATGTTAGTGTTAACCCCACAAATGGAAAACTACTGTGCTTCACCAAATTGCAATCTGCATATTGTCAGGAACCATGAATCAGACCAAGACAGAAGTGCAATAAAATCACACTTTTTAATAAAAAGGTAAAATTATATAAACAGAGTAAACATGGTCAACACATAGCCAGGGTATGGTAATCAGAGCAGATAATGAGAGCAAGCCAGTGAAACAGGAGTCCAGAGATCAGCGAGGTCAAACAGCATGCAGGATCAGGAGACAGAAGGGGAGTCAGCCAAGCAGGGTCTTGAATCCAGGAGCCATAAGGGAACGTCAAACAGGCAAAGTCTTTCACAGTAACGCACAGCAGAGATTTCTCCAGAGATGTTGACCAAGGTGAAGGCATCTGCAATCTGATCCAGGCAGTTAATATAGCAGCAGAGCTGGCTTAACAAGGCAGGATATGGTCATCAGGTGAGACAGAGTAGAAGCCGAGACTGGCAATTAACCCTCAGCTGAGCACCTTGCTCTGAGAAGTGAGAGCTGAGCCTAACCCTGACACATGTGCCATGACACACAGAACACTATTCCTTTACTTACAAATTAAACATTATGCAAAGCCACTTACTGATAAACTTATGTTTGTTAAACTAACCCCTTTTCAGAGAATTTGTTTGTTTGACTTCTAACTACCATTGACACCCTTCCATTTCCTAAACATAATTATATGTTTAAGTGGGAAAAAGCTTTAGGGCACACCCTAGATTTGGAGGAATGGGAAGACATCTGGGATAATGCTAATAAAACATATGTATGCTCTCTCTATAAGGAAAAACTGTTTGAAATGTCATTCCATTGGTATCCTACACCTGAAACCCTTCATGCAATAAAGTATATACTGCCCTCCACTTGCTGGAGATGTAATGAACTTACAGGGACACTATGCAACATCTACTGGGAATGCCATAGGACACATACTTTTTGGGAAAGCATTAGAACTCTCCTATAATCTTGGTTTGGTTCTGAAATGCCCTTAGATATGGCTCATTTCCTCCTAAAATTGCCCATGCTGAACACAGCCAAATCAGGCATCAAACTGACAAACCATATCTTAACTGAAGCTAGGTGCCTGATTGCTTTTAAGTGGAAGCAACAGCTTCCAATCTTCCAAGCAGGTCTCTATAAACATATACATGATGTTTACAATATGCAATACTTGATAGCTCAACTTCACAATACCATTTCTAAATAACAAAATTTGGCACCCCTGGCACCTTTTGGATGTGTTTTAATCTCATCTGCAAGGATACCTCCTTAATATTCTATTAAACTACATGGAGGTTTTTGTGATCATACCTCCTTCCTACTTCTTCCTTCCTACTTATTCGTTACTTACCTTGCTTTTCTTTCCTCTGTTACTCTATTTATTAAAGTCCCGGCTGTACAATTTTGTTACAGCGGACACCTCTTTTTGACTTAACATATGATATAATAATAGATCATATCTATATGATAGTCATGTCCTTAAAGTGATATTATTGGTAATTCTGTGAGATTTATGTATTTGTGCTAGCCAGTTCACTAACTAGGATTGTATTAGAGCCAATATGATGACTTCTGGATTTCTACTGCATGATGCTTATGCTTCATATGCCTGTGATACTGTACTCCATTGATGGAATACTCTTTTACTAGGTACAGAAAATACGTAAACGCATTTATGGGAGATGGACTGATAACACTGACGACTTTCAAGAATATAATATAATTATAATATAATATATTACAAGTCAGAGAAAAATATTTGTCATTACTGCCTACAGGCAAATACATATACATGTGGCTATAATATGCCTCTTATGTCAGTGTAAAGGCTTTAGAAAAAAATTAGTTAGAACAGACATCAGAACGTAGTTTTTTTACTCAACTGCAACAGGAAAAATGTGTTGAAGTGAACCAATTTTGCAGTACATATTTGAATGCTTTAGTGCAGGGGGTCACATTTCCACACTCATCACATGCAACAATCTAAGTATGCATGTTCTAACTCTGCGCACATTTTTTTCCAGTTTGCTCCTTAACTCTGACCCTGAAGTTCACCTTGTTTATCTCATGTTTCCTTTATACTGTATGTAAAGTAATGAATTATATATTCCACTATATCCAGGTGTTCTACTTCTGCAACTGTATACACATGAAGAATTGTTGACAACTAGCAATGAATACTGGCAATTAGAAAATGTGCTCTGACTGTAATAAATTATGATATCCCCACTATGCAAATTGGGTCAAATCTTCAGCTTATGCCAATACTCATCTCTGTTCAGCACTGGCACAAACTAACTGTTCAGAGTTCCCAAGTCTTAAAAATTGGCTACTTACACAGCAGTTTTCATACACTATAGTGTATTTGAGGATCAAAATCTCACTGCAGTAAAAACTCAGAATCAAGCACTGAAATTCATACCATAGTCACAGTCTATGACTGGGTCATCTGTTCATATTCCAACATTGTTAAACGTACTAGGCAACTTTGTTGGTAAATTGTCCTTATTGCAAGGAAAGTTGTTTTTAGTTGGCAATATGGTGCACCTACTCCTTGTAGTTCAAGCCAGAAGGATAAAGCATGCAAAAAAACATATAAGAAGACTGTTAAGCCTGCTTGCATGAAGTTTATATTCAGCCCAGATTAAGGTAAACTTGGTGGACTTTTTAACTTTTGCACATTAGCAGTCTTTATTAGATGATCTCTATAGCTTATCGACCAAGTTCAAGTTACCTCGATTAATGCATTACCATTTGTTTCTTTGTAGCTAATGTGTCATAAGATTTGTTACCCTGAATAAGATTATTAATAAAATGAATTATTCATTAAGTTACTGATTCCTTATGCATGTGAGTCAGCATTTGTAGCACTTTGTAGAGAAGTTGTATTTGTATTTTGTTCTCCAAGACATGTACATCAACTGATAGTTTAAAAAATTGTGGTAACCCACAGAAATATTGTATCTGTATGTAAACCCTAACAATAATCTTCCCTTATCGTCTCTTCTTTTCTTAAGTGTACCCATGATTGTTTTAATATATCTGTTCAATAAATGCACAAAAAATGATGACCCTGCCTTCCAGAAATCCTGTGCTGTCATGTGCATTATTCAGTGTTATCTCAAGCAGTCCTATATTCCTAAACAGCTTACATTTGCGGTCTAAAGAACCCCTTACTCTATGTTAAGTAGACAAAGAGAAAAAGAGATGTTCTGTAGTCCTAAAGCAAATTGTTTCTCTAGATACAGTACAGGGAATAAATATTGTCACCTTTGAATAAAAGCCTGAAAAAGAAGGCTAATGCAGCCACCAAATCAAAGGACTGGTAAGGTACAATATATTACATTTTATAGGTTTAGATACTCTTAAAGTGGTTGTAAAGGTTGAATGTTTTTCCCTTCATACATTCTATGTATGAAGGTAAAAAAAACCTTCAGTGTGCAGCTCCCCATTCAGCACCCCCAATACTTACCTAAGTCCGATCTCGATCCAGAGATGGGCACGAGACCCAAGGCTCTAATGGGTCTCTCCTTCCTGATTGGCTAAGATGCAGCAGCAGGAGCTATTGGCTCCCGCTGCTGTCAATCACAGCCAGTGAGGCGGGAGCAGGACTGGCCATGCTCTGTTTCTTATGGATGCAGAGAGCCAGCTCAGGAGCAAGCAGACACAAGTGCAAGTAGAAGGGGTCTTGAGTGCTAGCGGGGGACCCGAGAAGAGGAGGGTTGGGGCTGCTTTGTGCAAAACCACTGCAAAGAGCAGGTAAGTATGACATGTTTGTTATTTTTTTTTAATAAAATGTTTTCTTTTACAATCACTTTAAGCTGTTTTTTGTATGCATGTATCATGTTACAACCTTGGAGACCCGTTCTTGTTATAGATAAATAAACTATCTGCTATAATCAGTCAAATAAACTCAAGTGGTTGGCATCTCATAATTGGTTTATTCAATATAATAAAGCATACATCATCTACTAATGTAGTATTAACAGCAAACCTACCTGGATTGATCCCCAACAGCAAAGGCAATTCTGCAAGGTTGCTATGGGATATTGTACTTTGCACTTCCTTTTTTGCACTGGTTATTAAATTAGGCCATATATGTGTAAACTGTAAACCAGTTCCACTGACTTCATTCCTGTGTAATCACATTTGGATTTAATACATTTTAGTTTTATTACTCCATGACCTCAAGTTTCAACCCCAGGAGCAAAACCTATTATGGGAAGGAAAGATATTTCCAATAAACTTTTTCAAAAACAATAAAGTCAAATGTTTTAATACAAATCGTTATCCAATGAAATCAGCCAGCCCTCTTAAAATGTAATGCTTCCAATTATTCATATATTATTAAAAATATAATTGAATCAACTTAGTAATTTATAATATATATACGGTATATACACATATGAATAGCAAACTAGATACTACTACATCCATAAAGCTGTAATGGTTTGTAGTTTCCTGTTGTTTGCTACTGCAAAAGTCAGATCACAGCATGACACAGAGAGATGCCAGAAGGCAGGAAAAACAGTTTGGGATATTATACTGTTCATCAAAGGGAAAATGTTTAGACAGTACAGTGTCCAGCTTAGGTGTTCAAAATCTGTTACAGGAAAGTAGAAAAATCACACTAGAATTTTAAACTTTGAAGTAATGCAAATATATGTAATATATATATATATATATATATATATATATATATATATATATATATATATATTGTATGATGAGTTTATATAAAACATTATCTGTAATAATAATACTGAGATAGCAATGACTTACTATGGCTGAATGTGAGAAGTAATATATGATGTAAAATACAGTAAGGGGAGAAGCCAAGTAAAAACTCATATATATTCATTACATAGTTTTACTATTTTTTGCAATTTGTTGTCGCACTTAACAATATCAATGGCAGAGGTATCAGTACTGTACTGCTACAGCAGCCTATTATTTCATTTGTGTATAGTATTGTGTTATGTTCCACTGTCCACACTCTTGTTCCATGTTAGTTTATCCCCTAGTTAGACAATCCTAGTCTCTCATGCTCACCAATCAGTTTACTCATGCTAAGAGACTTTTACAGAGTCAGAAGGCTTTTGATTGGAATGTATTTTCCCCAACATAAAATACATAGTAAATTCATCCCATGTAATGCTGATACAATAAATTCACACTGAGGTGGAGTAAACTACATTGGCTTTAAATTCAAAGTTGACAGTGTTTGTGGTTTTTGTCTAACCAGCAAGTTTCCATGTTCATTGTGAGGAGCATGTGTGCTCCTGCTCCATTATAGCTGCTGGTTCCAGTATTCTGGTTTTGGTTGTGGAATTCTCCTTGTCTGCCTGTCAACCTGCAAAGTGATTATTGTGGCCAATCTCTGGGTGGAGACCAAAACTGATTTAAGCCAGCCAAGCCTGCAGTCTCATGCTTGTGAAAGAGTCTGTAATACCTGATCAAGTTACCTGTTTGTCTGCCCTGCTCTGCTAGATTGGATTAACTCGTTGATGACCTTGGATTGGATATTGACTATTCTATGAACTCTGCCTGCCTTTTGACTTTGGATTTTGACTGTGACTATTCTGAACCTTGCCTGTCTGCCAACAGAAAGTACCTGTTTGCTTTTCTCAGTTCATGCATGCCCTGGCATTGTAGTCAGGCACTATAGCATTGTGTATGTCCTGGGGGCAACTGAGTACCGGTAGGCCTGCCTTATGCGAAAGGGGGGTGCTATAGGTAAAGAACACAGAAGCCAGCTATAGTGTCTGACCACCTGCGTTAGGGGTAAGTGTGACATTCATACAGACCAAGTCCCAAAATGCATGTCTTTTGCATAAAGCAACATTTGAGAAAGTACATTCATTCATCCAAGTGGTTGAGCTGTATTGAACATTTTTACATGCACTGATAAAACACACAATACAGTCGCTGGAAGACAAGTCTGGAACGCAAGCTTTTTTACTTACTGTCAATGTTTATTACGGTTTTAATTTACTTTAGTTTTAGTGATGGTGTACATAGCAGCACAACTGGGTGTTTTCCACTGGCCCGGGCTTGTGTTTCGGATATATCTGGCTTCCCTTCACAGTGATCTTTGACAGATACCATTCTATTACTGGGATTTGTGATCCTCCCATTTTTCTATATAGAGCCATTACTGACTTGATTATAATAGTCCTTAGCTCTTGATATCACCTAACACAATCAACTTTCTGTGACTGGGAGTAAATGTTGGAAGATCCATGAGATTATGCTTAATTAATATGCATTTGGATACCTATATTTAGACTCCAGTTAATTTACTTGGAATATGAACTAGAGTGTATACAACTGGTAAACAAAGAGTATTTCACCAGGAGAATCAATTAACAGAGAAAGAGGATAGAGAAGTCAAAAGTATCCCAGTACTGATGGACGATAAAATGTGTGCAATTGCAATATAATAATAAAAACACATAAGAAGAAAGTTCTGTATGTTGGTTGTGTTATTGGTGAACCGGTTTTGAAACCTGATGGCAAAAGGTGTTGATCTGGAGCCCATACTGCGTAAATGGCAGGAAGTTAAATACTGAGATCATTATTTTAATTAACTTCTAAGTCAGATTAACATGGGGTGCAGTTGTACATTACAATATCTCTTTAGTTAGCCCATAGTGTTCTTGGAATCACTTTTCATTCATTAGATAAACTATAATTGTGCATATATAAAAAATAAAAAAGTGCAACAACAGTGTAAAAATGTCTGAAATTAAAAAAAATATTAAAATAAAATGGACCCCAAATTATTATAGTTGCTATTTAATGGTCTACAAAAGTAACATGTGGATGTGCTAGTTTGCTCAAAACCCCTCTGCAAGGACTAAATAATAGGTGATTTAAGAACACAACAAGGGACTTCACAATTATTACTATCACTGCAGGCATTCTGATGTCAGTGAAATTACACAGCTCTAAGTGATGCACACAAAGAAATACCATTAGACGCCTTCTTCAGCTGCTCCTCTTCCTCTATACATTTTCTCAGCACTGGCCCACTCATCCCTTTGATTTCCTGTTGGCTGGTCACAGCAGGATTATTGAAAAGTATGAGACCTCTTGACAGAAATTATTATAAAGGGGATCATCTAACTAAACAGTGAAATGTAATTATCTCCCAACCAACAAACCTCCAGACTGCTATTTTACAAATGACAAGTATGTTTTAATACATTTATGGTCATGTACATATAGCAAGCCTTAAATGAGTATCTCATTTGTTTATATTACAGAGAGGCATATGGATAAAACATCAATAACCATATGACATTTTATGGTTGGTTACTTTCAGCAATGTAAAAAAATAAAAAATAAAATGATGTAGGCCAATGTGGATTCTTTTCATGTATTTATGTCAACAACCAATTTTATATAATTTTATATCCTCTTTTAACTTATTAAAATGATTATAAAGTCTCATTTTAAAAAAAACAAAAACAAAAACAAACATGTCATACTTACCTCCTCTGTACAGTTGGTTTTGCACAGAGCAGCCTCGATCCTCCTCTTCTCTGGTCCTATGGGGGCACCCGAGCCGAGTCAGAGCTCCATGTATCCATTTAGACACGGAGCCCCGACCTGGCCCCGTCACCTCTCTCCCCTGATTAGCTGACCAACTTTGATTGACAGCCACAGGAACAAATGGCACTGCTGCTGTGTCTCAGCCAATCAGGAGGAGTGTCGCAGACGCCTTAGACATTCATGGACATTGCTGGAGAGAAAAGGGGCTCAGGTAAGTAATTAAGGGGTCCTGGGGGGCTGCTACACACAAAAGGTTTTTTATCTTAATGCATAGAATACATTAAGATAAAAACCGTCTGCCTTTACAACTCTTTTAAGGAGGAAGTAAACCCTGATGGGTTTTACTTCCTCTTCATTACCCTGCAATGTAAAAGCATAATAGGCTAGTATGCATCACATACTAGCCTATTATGTGACACTTACCTGCATTGGAAGCTTGCGCTGTCCCTGCTCCAGGCCGTGTCCATCTTCACCCCTCTTCCTTCCGGGGCCACGGACTCCGGCTCTGCGCATGTGCGGGGGAGCCGCCAATCCCGGCACGATCTCAGTGAAGAGATGGCACGGAGGCCGTTTCTTCACTGCACATGTGCCTGGTGACATCAGCACATGCAAGTACACTGTATATCTCCTAAACTGTGCAGGTTTAGGAGATATGCAGGGAGCCTACAGGTAAGCCTTATTATATGCTGATCTGTAGGTTAAAGTGGTTGTCCAGAGTTGACAACCAGTTTAAGAGAACTATAATAGTTTGATTATACTAAAATGTTTCTAAGAAAGCAGGAATGATGCAGTCTATCAACATTAAATAATGTATATCTTAACCCAGAAACAAACAAAATAATGAATATATTTAAAAATTAATATATTCCAGCTTACTAGTATATAGATGTAATGGCTTAATTTGTTTTCTTTTTTCAGGCCTTTTCACATTATTTTTTGCCTTGTAATGCTGCAGATAACACTTCCCATCTTTTAGTGGCAACACTAAATTCTCCAGTGTATCTCTGAATGGAGCTATGGGGGTTAAACAGGTTGGTCTTCAAACCTGTCTAACGTCATTCATCTCCATTACATACTCATAATACAGGGTGGGCCATTTATATGGATACACCTTAATAAAATGGGAATGGTTGGTGATATTAACTTCCTGTTTGTGGCACATTAGTATATGTGAGGGGGGAAACTTTTCAAGATGGGTGGTGACCATGGCGGCCATTTTGAAGTTGGCCATTTTGAATCCAACTTTTGTTTTTTCAATAGGAAAGTTTCTGACCACTTATAAAATGTGTTCAATGTGCTGCCCATTGTGTTACTGACCATAAAAACCATACAAAAACCATATGCCGTGAAGATACGAGATGTGCAGCACCTGAAACTATGGATACTGGAAGCCTGTGCTAGCATTTCTCCTGCGGTGTTGCTATCAGTGTGTGAAGAGTGGGAGAAGAGGGTTGCATTGACAATCCAACACAATGGGCAGCACATTGAACACATTTTATAAGTGGTCAGAAACTTGTAAATAACTCATGAAATAATAAAGTTACATTAAAACCAAGCACACCATTGTTTTTCTTGTGAAATTCCCAATAAGTTTGATGTGTCTCATGACCCTCTTCCTATTGAAAAAACAAAAGTTGGATTCAAAATGGCCGACTTCAAAATGGCCACCCATCTTGAAAAG
This sequence comes from Glandirana rugosa, assembly GCA_018402905.1. Taxonomy (NCBI): domain Eukaryota; kingdom Metazoa; phylum Chordata; class Amphibia; order Anura; family Ranidae; genus Glandirana; species Glandirana rugosa. The sequence continues at coordinate 501,380 of BLSH010149686.1, read as the reverse complement.
TTTCCCCCCTCACATATACTAATGTGCCACAAACAGGAAGTTAATATCACCAACCATTCCCATTTTATTAAGGTGTATCCATATAAATGGCCCACCCTGTAGATTGATAGAACTAGTAGTTTATACAATAAAGATACAGATGTTTGTGTTTTTTTTCAGCTTAGGGTAAGTGACAATTCACTATATTCCAGACAAGATGCATAGGTATTGTCTGAAATTGCTGAAAATGTCTTAACTCTGAAAAGATAATGAATGCAGTCACCAAATATAAGGGCTGGTACACTGCAATATATTACATTTATATATATGCTTTGATTAAACGTTTTAATGAAAGCAATACATTTCCTGCAGTCTCTGGTAACTTCCCCTGGCTGCCAGAAATTATATGAACTTTGCACGGGCTTTAGATTGTTAAAGGGGGATCAGGATCCATTTCTTTTTTATTTACTGTAGAAAAGGCATGGGGAAATGCCTTTTAATAAAAATGATCACAAGTGTATCTATTACACTATAGTCATCTAACATTGCTCATTATTTGCTTTAACATGTTTGTGAATATGTATTTGCAGTGTCAAATGTCATGTTACAACCAAAAAGGTAAACACATTTTACTGGGATTTTATGTGATAGACCAACACAAAGTGGCAAATAATTGTGAAGTAGAAGGAAAATTAGAAATGGTTCTCAAAATTTTATACAAATAAATATGTGAAAAGTGTGGCGTGCATTTGTATTCAGCCTCCTTGAGTCAGTACTTTGTAGAACCGCCTTTCACTACAATTACAGCTGAAAGTCTTTTTGGGTATGTCTCTACCAGCTTTTCACATCGAGAGAGTGACATTTTTACCCATTCTTATTTGCAAAATAGCTCAAGCTCTGTCAGATTGGATGAAGAGCATCTGTGAACAGCAATTTTCAAGTCTTGCTACAGATTCTCAGTTGGATTTAGGTCTGGACTTTGACTAGGCTATTCTAACACATGCATATGCTTTGATCTAAACCATTCCATTGTAGCTCTGGCTGTATGGTTAGGATCGTTGACCTACTGGAAGGTGAACCTCTGCCCCAGTCTCATCTTTTGTAGACTCTAACAGGTTTTCTTCTAAGATTGCCCTGTATTTGGCTCCATTCATATTCCCATCAACTCTGACAAGCTTCCCTGTCCCTGCTGGAGAAAAAGCATCCCCACATCATGATGCTTCCACCACCATGTTTCACGGTGGGGATGGTGTGTTCAGGGTGATGTGCAGTGCTAGTTTTCCGCCACACATAGCATTTTGCTTTTAGGACAAAAAGTTCAATTTTGGTCTCATCTGACCAGAACCCCTTCTTCCACATGTTTGCTGTGTCCCTCACATGGCTTCTTGCAAACTGCAAATGGGACTTCTTATGGTTTTCTTTCAACAATGGCTTTCTTCTTGCCACTCTTCCATAAAGGCCAGATTTGTGGAATGCATGATTAATATCTGTCCTGTGGACAGATTCTCCCACCTGAGTTGTGGATCACTGCAGCTCATCCAGAGTTACCATGGGCCTCTTGTCTGCTTCTCTGATTAATGCTCTCCTTGCCCAGCCTATCAGTTTAGGTGAACAATCATTTCTTGGTAGGTTTGCAGTTGTGCCATACTCTTTCCATTTTCCGATGATGGATTGAACAGTGCTCCCTAAAATGTTCAAACCTTGGGATTTTTTATACCCTAACCCTGCTTTAAACTTCTCCACAACTTTATCCCTGACCTGTATGGTGTGTTCCTTGGCTTTCATGATGCTGTTTGTTCACTAAGGTTCTTTAACAAACCTCTGAGGGCTTTACAGAACAGCTGTATTCATACTGAGATTAATTTACACACAGGTGGACTCTATTTACTAATTAGGTGACTTCTGAAGGCAATTTGTTCCACTAGAGTTTAGTTAGAGGTGTCAGAGTAAAATGGGCTGAATACAAATGCATGCCACACTTTTCAGTTATTTATTTGTAAAAAAAATTTAAAACCATTTATCATTTTCCTTCCACCTAACAATTATGTGCCAGTTTGTGTTGATCTATCACATAAAATCAAAATAAAATACATTTACGTATTTTGGTTGTAACATGACAAAATGTGGAAAATTTCAAGTGATATGAATACTTTTGCAAGGCACTGTATATACTGCATATACTGTATATTTTTTGACTTTGCCCTTTTAGTTGATAGTGGTGTGTCTATCTGCCTTTAAAAGATTTGAGTAGCGAAAGACCAGAACCATAATCACACCAAGGAATACAGACAGGAGACAGAATGAAAGCATGCTTTTTGTGTAACGGGGTAATAATAATAATAATAATAATAATAATAAAATACACAGCAACATTACACATAGTAAATAAACTACAAACAATCAATACACATGGTGGTATGTGCAGGAGAGGGGCACGGAGTATAAGCGCTGGATGGTATGTGGAGGAAAGGGGCACAAAATTTATGGTGGTGGGTGGTATGCGCAGGAGAGGAGCACAGAGTGTAAGCGCTGGATGGTATGTGGAGGAAAGGGGCACGAAATTTATGGCGTTGGGTGGTATGTGCAGGAGAGGAGCACGGAGTGTAAGCAGTGGGTGGTATGTGCAGGAGAGGGGCACGGAGGGCAAGCGCTGGATGGTATGTGGAGGAAAGGGGCATGAAATTTATGGCGGTGGGTGTTATGTGCAGGAGAGGAGCACGGAGTGTAAGCCGTGGGTGGGTGGTATGTGCAGGAGAGGGGCATGGGGTGTAAGCGGTGGGCGGGTGGTATGTGCAGGAGAGGAATGAAGATGGGTTGAGAGTATATGGTGTGAACAAGCCCTAATTTTTTGCTCCAGTACTGCAGAGACCACTGGCATGCACTGGGAAACTGAAGATAGCTGCTCTCACCTCTGCTCCTGCCATCTCAATCCCCTTCCTCAAGTGGCTGCACAGAAATCTCTCCTGGAAACTCTGCCAACTTACCACCCTGCACACATCCTGCAGAATGGATTTGTGCTGCTGGTATCCCTCCCAGCAAAATCTCCGATCTCGGGCAATGCGCTCCCAGCCTCCCATCCACTCCTATCTCAGCACTTGTCAGCGGCTGCTCCGCCTCCTCCCTGGTAAGCTTTCTGCCAGCAGTGCTAGAGGGCACAATGAGCGGGGAGCGCTCAGCGCCAGAAAGAGCTCAGAGGGAGGGAGGATGATTCGTGCCAGCGTGTGCCCGTGTCTGTACAAATGTGACAGACGCGGCTTTGCTTCATTCATGGATGCCCTGTGGGCCAGCCTCAGAAGCGGCTCTCTAACTAGTCAAATTAGGCGTCTACGAGGCCCCTGTGAGTGCGAGGCCTTAGGCGACCCCCTAATTTGCCTAATTAGAGAGCCGCCTCTGCATCTGTGTGTAATCAAGTCTCCGTATAAATGCACCTGCACTGTGATAGGCTCAGATGTCCGTTTAAAGCGCAGAGAGCATCATGAAGAACAAGGAACACACCAGGCAGGTCCGAGATACTGTTGCGGAGAAGTTTAAAGCCGGATTTGGATACAAAAAGATTTCCCAAGCTTTAAACCTCCCAAGGAGCACTGTGCAAGCGATAATATTGAAATGGAAGGAGTATCAGACCACTGCAAATCTACCAAGACCTGGCCGTCCCTCTAAACTTTCAGCTCACACAAGGAGAAGACTGATCAGAGATGCAGCCAAGAGGCCCATGATCACTCTGGATGAACTGCAGAGATCTACAGCTGAGGTGGGAGACTCTGTCCATAGGACAACAATCAGTCGTATACTGCACAAATCTGGCCTTTATGGAAAAGTGGCAAGAAGAAAGCCATTTCTTAAAAATATCCATAAAAAGTGTCGTTTAAAGTTTGCCACCAGCCACCTGGGAGACACACCAAACATGTGGAAGAAGGTGCTCTGGTCAGATGAAACCAAAATCGAACTTTTTGGCACAAAACCTAGTAACAGAACAACCTTCTGTTTAGAGGCAGGGTCAGAGTCCAGAAAACGTCTGAGGTAGTCCAAAGGAAGGTCTTACCAGGACATAAACCGAGGTAGGTAGAAGGGTAGTTAAAATTGGTAGAAGGGACAGGGACGACTTCTTTTCGTCCGGGTTTGGTACTACGACGGTGGTGGTACAAACTGTCACCCCTATCACACAAGTCCCACTACTCGACACGACGAAAATGCGGTTTGTATTGCAAAACGTAACAACGGTTTTTCAAGCTAAAACCAAAGTAGACTGGTCTCGTGGAAGAAGGTGTACAAACCACACAGAGGGTCCACCGACCACCGTTTGAAATTTGCTGTGAAAAATACCTATAAAAATTCTTTACCGAAAGAAGAACGGTGAAAAGGTATTTCCGGTCTAAACACGTCATAT
>BLSH010149686.1:477446-487612 GCA_018402905.1 Glandirana rugosa | reverse complement strand
GCCTATTAATATTGGCAATCAGCACTAAATAAACAATCACATATATTAAAGTTTTTATAAAGTGCATAAATATGTGCAATGAAGCAATAAAGTGATTATAAAAAATGTCCCAAGAAGACTCTGTGTATTCTTGTCTTGTGTAAAGTTCATAAGGTACAGTCTATCACAGGACTTAGAAAGTGACTTCAACATCCACCAGCATGCAGTGCAGACCTCCACCAAAGGTATTAGTGGGTATTTTTACCAGATCACTCTGGGTATATGCATGATGGATACAGTATTAACCGGACTCCAGGATCATCAACTGGAACCACATAGTCAAACCTCCACACCATAGGGGGCACACTCCAAAATATATATCCGTATCTCGGCCTTCAATTTTTGGGCATCACTCAAACAGGGTATCCATATCAATGAGTAACCACAAATATCCAGATTGTGATAATGGAGAAGACAGGATTTCTTGCAGAGCATTTGAGCTTCTCACACCGTACGTTTGTTCTGTGTGACAATGATTGATTCTCTTTTTTTTCACAGGCTGCATGGAAAAAAAGAACATTACAATATATACCCAACAAGGACCAGCGACGTACTGGTATGTTGCTGGACTTTGAGTGGTTATACCAGCATGATGCCTGCAGATTTAGGTATCATCTTAGTATTGTTTTTTTCAGCAGGTGTTCAGCTTTCATGTAAAAACAATTTTAGTGGCTAATTAGCCGCTAGACTAATTTTACCAGCAGTGGGAGGGAATGTCTCCCCCTCCCGTCATCTTCCATGGTTTTCTCGGGCTCTCCTGTCCCACCGGGAAACCCGAGAATGCAGCCGCTGCTTTCGATAGCTGACCATAGAGCTGGTCGAAGACTAGAATGGCTCCAATCATCTCTACAGCCTAAGAAACAAGCATTTCATGACTTTGATTTCGCCGGATAGAAACAGTGCCATTGGGAAATTGGGAAAGCATCTTATCACACCAATCTTGGTGTGGTGAGATGCTTTAAGTGCTGAGGAGAGATCTAGAGTCTAATAGACCCCAATTTTTTTCAAAAAAGAATACCTGTCACTACATATTGCTATCATAGGGGATATTTACATTTCCTGTGATAACAATAAAAATTATAAAAAAAAAAATGAAAGGGACAGTGTAAAAATAAAATAAAAAGCAAAATGAATAATTAAAGAAATAAATAAAGCACCCCTGCCCCCCCCCCCCCTTGCACTCATGCAAAGGTGAATGCAAGCGTCGGTCTTGTGTCATATGTAAACAGTAATTGCACCATGCATGTGAGGTATCACTGGGAATGACAGATCGAGGGCAGTAATTCTAGCTGTAGACCCTCTCTATAAATCTAAAGTGGTAACCTGTAAAGACGTTTAAATACTTTTAAAAATGTATATAATTTGTCGCTGCTGCGCAGGTGTGAGTAATTTTACAGCATGTCATGTTTAGTATCCAGGTACTCGGCATAAGATCAACGTTTATATTTCACCAAACATGTGGGCAATATAGTGTGTTTTTGTGCATTAAATGTTTTTTTACCAAAAAACTGCGTTTGAAAAATCGCTGCGCAAATAGTTTGTGAAAAAAAAATTGCAACACCCACCATTTTAAGTTGTAGGGCCTCTGCTTTAAAAATAAATATAATGTTTGGGGGTTCAAAGTCATTTTCTAGCAAAAAAAAAAGTGTCAGAAAGGACTTGGTGGTTCAGGTGGTTAGAAGAGTGGGTGATGTAAGGCATAAAATGCCAGGAAAAATTTAACCCCCCCCCCCCCCCGAATGACCCTGTTTTGGAAAGTAGACGCCCCAAGCTATTTGCCGAGAGGCATGTTGAGTGCATGGAATATTTTTTATTTTGCCACAAGTTTTTGGGAAAATTACTTTTTTTTTTTGGGCACAAAGTTGTCACTAAATTATATATTGCTTGAACATGCCATGGGTATATGTGGAATTACACCCCAGAATACATTCTGCTGTTTCTCCTGAGTACAGGGATACCAATTTTTGGAGCCTAGCCACATACAGGACCCCGAAAACCAATCACCGCCTTCAGGATTTCTAAGGGCGTAAAATCGTGATTTCACTACCTCATTACCTATCACAGTTTTGGACACCCTGCCATGTCAAGATAGCACAAAACCCACTCAAATGACCCCATTTTGGAAAGTAGACATCCCAAGCTATTTCCTGAGAGGCATGTTGAGTCCATTGAATATTTCATATTTTGTCACAAATTTCGGGAAAATGTACATTTATTTTGGACAAAGTTGTCACTAAATGATAAATTGCTTGAACATGCCATGGGTATATGTGGAATTACACCCTAAAATGCATTCTGCTGCTTCTCCTTAGTAAGGGGATACCACATGTGTGAAACTTTTTGGAAGTCTAGTTGCATACAGGACCCCAAAATCCAATCACCGCCTTCAGGCTTTCTAAGGGCATAAAATGGTGTTTCGGAGGCCCTGAAATGTCAAGATAACACATACCCCCCAAATGACTCCATTTTGGAAAGTAGACACCCCAAGGTATTTGCTAAGAGGCATGGTGAATATTTTACAGCTCTCATTTGTTTTGGAAAATGAAGAAAGAAAAGGAATTTTTTTTGTGTTTTTTTCAATTTTCAAAACTTTGTGGCAAAAAGCGAGATCTGCGAAATACTCAACATGCTTCTCAGCAAATAGCTTGGGGTGTCTACTTTCCAAAATGGGGTTATTTGGGGGGGGGGGGGTGTGCTATCTGGGCATTTCATGGCCTCTGAAACGGTGATATGTACTGAGGAGTGAATTAAAAAATATGTGCCCTTAGAAAGCCTGAAGGCAGTGCTTGGTTTTCAGGGTCCTGTACGCGACTAGACTGCCATAAAGTCTCACACATGTGGTATCCCTATACTCAGGAGAAGCAGTAAAATGTATTTTGGGGTGTGATTTCACATATACCCATGGCATGTTTGAGCAATATATCATTTAGTGACAACTTGTGAAAAAAAAATGTAATTTTCCCGCAATTTGTGGCAAAATATAAAATATTCCATGGACTCAACATGCCTCTCAGAAAATAGCTTGGGGTGTCTACTTTCCAAAATGGGGCCATTTGGGGGGGGGGGGGTTTGTGCTATCTGGGAATTTCATGGCCTCCGAAAATGTGATAGGTAGTGATGAGTGAAATAAAATTTACGCTCTTAGAAAGCCTGAAGGCGGTGTTTGGTTTTCGGGGTCCTGTACATGGTTAGAATGCCAAGAAGTCTCACACATGTGGTATCCCCATACTCAGGAGAATCAGCAGAATATATTTTGGGGTGTAATTTCACATATAGCCATGCCATGGTTGAGAAATATACAGGGTGGGCCATTTATATGGATACACCTTAATAAAATGGGAATGGTTGGTGATATTAACTTTCTGTTTGTGGCACATTAGTATATGTGAGGGGGCCATTTTGAAGTCGGCCATTTTGAATCCAACTTTTGTTTTTTCAATAGGAAGAGGGTCATGTGACACATCAAACCTATTGGGAATTTCACAAGAAAAGCAATGGTTCATCTAGGAATGCTCGGACCTGACACCCATAATGTGGTGGTGCACACATTATGGGTGTCAGGTCCGAACATTCCTAGATGAACAGTTTCCTGGAAAGTGGATTGGTCGTCGTGGGCCAGTTGAATGGCCCCCAAGGTCTCCCGATCTGACCCCCTTAGACTTTTATCTTTGGGGACATCTGAAGGCAATTGTCTATGCTGTGAAGATACGAGATGTGCAGCACCTGAAACTACGGATACTGGAAGCCTGTGCTAGCATTTCTCCTGCGGTGTTGCTATCAGTGTGTGAAGAGTGGGAGAAGAGGGTTGCATTGACAATCCAACACAATGGACACCATTGTTTTTCTTGTGAAATTCCCAATAAGTTTGATGTGTCACATGACCCTCTTCCTATTGAAAAAACAAAAGTTGGATTCAAAATGGCAGACTTCAGAATGGCCACCATGGTTACCACCCATCTTGAAAAGTTTCCCCCCTCACATATACTAATGTGCCACAAACAGGAAGTTAATATCCCCAACCATTCCCATTTTATTAAGGTGTATCCATATAAATGGCCTACCCTGTATAATTTAGTGACAAATTGCGTCAATTTACCGAAACTTGGAGCAAAATATAAAATATTCCATGGACTCAACATGCCTCTCAGCAAATAGCTTTGGGTGTCTACTTTCCAAAATGGGGTAATTCGGGGGGGGGGGGTGCTATCTTGGCATTTCATGGCCTCCAAAACTGTGATAAGTAGTGAGGAGTGAAATCAAATGTTTACGCATTTAGAAATTCTGAAGGCGGTGATTGGTTTTTGGGGTCCTGTACACGGTTAGGCTCCCAAAAAGTCTCACACATGTGGTATCCCTGTACTCAGGAGAAGCAGTAGAATGTATTTTGGGCATGGCATGTGTGAGCAATATATATTTTCAGTGACAACTTTGTGTAAAAATGTTTTCTGTCATTTTTCAATCACTAAAATATTCAATGGGCTCAACATACTTCTCAGCAAATTTCCTTCCCAAATGGGGTCATTTGGGGGGGGGGGGGCTTGTACTGCCCTTCCATTATAGCACCTCAAGAAATGAGATAAGCAGTCATAAACTAAAAGCTGCATAAATTCCAGAACATGTACCCTAGTTTGTAGATGCTATAGCTTTTGTGCAAACCAATAAATATACGCTTATTGAATTTTTCTTACCTGAGACGTGTGGATGAATGCATTTTGGCCTAAATGTATGACTAAAATTGATTTTATTGTATTTTTATAACAACAAAAATTAGAAAATATCTTTTTTTTCAAAATTTTCGCTCTTTTTTTGTTTATAATCGCAAAAAATAAAAAACGCAAAATTTGATCTTGTTTGGGAACCCTGGAGGAATTACTTAAAATTGCCAGGGTGAGACTTCTTCTTCTACTTCTGCATCTAACTTCTCTGGTGTCTACCTTCCCTTACTTTTCTCTTTCTTCCCACTAGCTTCTTCCTCTTACTCTTTCCTTCTGGCTTCTATGTCCTCCTTTTTTTCTATATATAGTTTGAATTACTCTAGATCTTTACTTATATGATAAGACATGCTTGGTAAGAGGGTTGTTCGGCTTCCTCTCATCCAAAAGGGTCGGGGGGGTTTAGAATAGCCCTCATACAAAGGTTCATAATAATGGGTTAAGATTATTTGCCTAGACATAGTTTCCTATGTCATTTCAGAGATTATGCTCTCCCAAACTCCTTTAGTAGTGGGGTTCCCGGAGGGGGGGGGGGTTTTCGCTGATCCCTCCGGCCACAGTTTGATCCCGGTTGGGGTGGCCGGGGAGACGGCGGGCTCTCCACTGTTTGGGAATTTCTTCCGTGGATCAGATATTATGCCTATTATTAATACTCAATCTGCTCGGTTATATGGGAAGAGTGCTACTCAATTGTTATTCAAACAATGTCATCTAATTCTTATTTTCTGCTAATAATTCCATGTTTTATAAACATGTATCCACAGTTTTCTGTGTACTTTGTGTACCAGGCTCTGGATATTGTTGTATTTTTCTCTTGTTGTACTTAAAATTCTTTCTTAATAAAAAGATTTGAAACATGAAAAAATAAATAAATAAATAAATAAAAACCGCAGACGTGATCAAATACTACCAAAAGAAAGCTCTATTTGTGGGAAAAAAAGGACGTACATTTTGTTAGGGTACAACATTGAATGACTGCGCAATTACCAGTTAAAGCAGTGCAGTGCCAAATTGTAAAAAAAGGCTCTGGTCATTAAGGGGCAAATCATTCTGGGGCTGAAGTGGTTAAATACAAAAATTTGATTGGTACCATTCAATTTTAAACATATTTTATTTACTTACATAACTCAGTTTACTGTTCTGATGTTACTAATTTAAAAAAACTTTGGTAAATGTCCATTTATATACCATTTGAGTTCACACTGAAGTTTTACATAACTGAACTTGTTACAGTATAGAAGTTGCTTTTACCCTACGCCTTGAGTCTGCGAACATATCATCTCCCCCCCCCTTAGGAATCCCCATCATCCTTTCCCACCCCCTCCTCACTCGCCTCCCTATCCCCCCCAATCTTTCCTCTTCCCCTCCTTAGCTCTCCCCCTCTTCCATTACTATCTTGTCCCCTATCTTTCCTTACACCTTTCAGTTTTGATCCTTCCCTAGCCCTTCCCAGCAGATTCCCCACTCCTGGCTCAGATTTTTAACCCAGCTTACCCTCAAACGTGATTATATCATCTACCATATCCTTCCATCTCCCAGATTTCGTTTGCTATGTGTTACTCTCCTCTATTAGAGTGCCTTACTGCTACCCCCATTATTAATGACTTGTTATAGCTGTTTTACCACCTGGGTGGGTAGCCCTAGTGCCAACATCCCAATATATATTATATAGACAGAAGGTATGTAACCCCCAAGCTACATGGGACTTTTAAACACTTCCGGAACGCCCGACATCATAATATGGCGGCAGTTTGAAGTGGAATACCGTTGTTATGGTAGCAGATAGCTACCATAACCCCGGTATCTATTTTTTCAGGCGGCCATTCCGCGTCAGATAAAAGTATTCTCAGAGGCGGATTTGCCGCAAGATCACTTTTATCAGCAGCGGGAGAGGTGCCCCCCGTCGATTTCCGGTCATTTCCGCCGCTTACTGGACCCGCCGGCAGTGGTGGAGACGATCTCGTCCGTCCCTCCCAGTGTCCATAACATGGCTGGGGGGAAGCGACGTCACAAGTCACTTCCGCCCAATGGTCTTAAAGGGGACATTTTTTTTTGTGATGTCATTTTTTTTTTGCATTTAAGTGTAAATATGAGATCTGAGGTCTTTTTGACCCCAGATCTCATATTTAAGCGGTCCTGTCATGCTTTTTTCTATTACAAGGAATGTTTAAATTTCTTGTAACAGGAATAAAAGTGATCACTTTTTTTGTAAAAAGAACAGTGTAAAAATAAAAATTAAAAAGTAAAATAAATAATTAAAAAAAAATTTTTTTAAAGTGCACCGTCCTTGCGAGTGCGCATGCAGAAGCGAACACAAACGTAAGTCCCGCCAACATATGAAAATGGTGTGCAAACCACACATGTGAGGTATCGCCGTGATCATTAGAGCACGAGCAATAATTTTAGCACTAGATCTCATCTGTAACTCAAACCTGCTAACCTGTACCCAATTTTGAAGCATGACATGTTGGGTATCATTTTACTCGGCGTAACATTGTCTTTCACAATATGGAAAAAATTGGCCTAACTTTACTGATGTCTTATTTTTTAACTCAAAAAAAATGAATTTTTTAAAATAAATCTTGCTTGTAAGACCGCTGTGCAAATATGGTGTGAACAAGCTTTGCAACGGCCGCCATTTTATTCTCTAGGGTGTTAGAAAAAATATATATATAATGTTTGGGGGTTCTAACTAATTTTATAGCAAAAAAAAAACTGATTTTAACTCGTAACCACCGAACTCCAAAAAGAGACCCGGTCTTAAAGTGGTTAAGGCAACTTAGAATCAAAGTATATAAAATCAAATACATTTATTGACATGAATTCCATAAAAATTGAGTGTATATACTATACGTTCAGAATGTATCATGGAAGCAAATATAAAAACACTGTTGAGGTGAGGAGTCTTGAGGCTTGGTGACACTTCTCAATGCCCGTCCGACATGATTCAGGAGCAAAAAACCGCAATGCAACTCAAGGTACATAATCCTTCCTTACTTCATGTTGAATTGCCACTTGGTCTCCTTTGAACTTTTTTGAACGATATTTAATGTCATATTACACTTGTTTTGTGCCAATGACTCTAACACTATTACTTGCATTCCTTATCTGGAAAAATAAACAGATGTAAGCCCGCGCCCAATAAAAACGATACTAATAAAGGAGGATAAAAACTGAATATAAAACAAGGAATAAATATATATGAAAGGTGGGCAGCTCGCAGATAACAACTGATCCAATTGTCCAAACAGAGTCCACACAGAAACCACAGCGCCCAAATTAAAAATATAAGAAAATTAGATGTTATAAGAGAGAAAAAAATTTGACAGTTCCACTGAAGAGACGATATTGGTATGATAAGTATCTTCCATACACAGTTATATTGTAAGTGTTTTCAAAATGATAACAATGTAGCAATATTCATGCCCAAGGATATTCTGACAAATCCAATAAATGGTGTAGATGTATGCTTACCAGAAGCACATAGGTTGTGCGCGAGTGTCTGGGTAATAACACCAGGGGTGGTCTTCAATCCTCCACACAATCCGGTCGGAAGGTATATGGGACCCGAATGGTCGACCAAGATGTGCTGAAATTGTTGTCATCAATCCATATGGTCCAAGAAACCGAGAGGAAGAACTTTGTCAGAGTGGATGGTTCAAACTTCTCCAAGTGGATTCTCCCAAATGGTATATTACACCAATTTGCAATATATGAGAGAGAAAAACGCAATAGCGTAATACTGTATAGTAAAGAATTTATTGCGCAAAAATAGAGTAATACTCACAAAATATTAGATAAAACAGAGCTCTCAAATAGAATGTGACAGGAAGGGTCAGGAAACCCGACGCGTTTCGGCTCCAACAGCCGTCATCTGGGGTATAACCCCCCCCGTCACTACCCTTATTTATAATAAACCACATAAGAACAAAAACACGCCCCCAGCGGGGCTAAAAGCCGGAATTTATTTTTTAAATTTTTATTCTCATATTTATATTGGCATATGTTTTAAGATTTTTATATTATATCATCATGATTACATCTTTAATTAATTAATTTTACATGTATCGGGTCCATAGTGCCATACACATGCACTTAATAGTGTTATAATTCAGTACACTGCTTTATGTTTTAGGGTTGTAAGCACTGCACATTATATTTCACGGGCACTGATGCACTTTTGTTTTGGACTGTCATTCCGGTTTTATACATCCTCTGCTGACACCTTCTATGAATGAGGAAATGTGTGAGACACACCATTCAGTATGCAGGTTATCCGGTCACATCCGGATGGCATTGCCCTATATTCACTTCCGGTTCCGAGTTACCACTGCTGTAACCCAGCCAGTTATTTATTATTTAATGTTACATATTATGTATTCACATATTACACTTCACATATATATTCTTTGGTGACATTCTATATTCAAATAGTGATACACCATCCACCATGCAAGTCATGACACATTTTTTTAGTAAATGTTGTCCTGTGACCACTTCCGTTTTGGGTCAGTTTTTTCCGTTTTTTCACGATCACACTTATTGTTCTTTTTTTATTTAAGTAACTTTTTATAGATTCCCCCATACCAATTATTCATTATATCCATTGGTATTAACACAAGGGTTATGGTATGATGCGAGATCAACAAGTAATAGAGAGAGTCACATTGTTACTTCCGGGGGAAGTTATTTCTTTGATCACTTCCGGTTCCGGGTCTAATTGCCGCGATGCAATTACAATAAGTCCTTGTAATTATTAAATAATCATGTTATTACAAGTTTAAATTTTTTTTTATACAGTTCAAAGATGTATATCTATTACACACTTTACTTTGGATATATTTTGTTTTTCTTTTTTCACACTTAGTCAAACATGTGCAGTTATGAGAATGAGGCTTGACACTCACGCCAATTGACGCCATTTTGTAAGCAAAATCTGACATCCGGCTTTTAGCCCCGCTGGGGGCGTGTTTTTGTTCTTATGTGGTTTATTATAAATAAGGGTAGTGACAGGGGGGGGGTTATACCCCAGATGACGGCTGTTGGAGCCGAAACGCGTCGGGTTTCCTGACCCTTCCTGTCACATTCTATTTGAGAGCTCTGTTTTATCTAATATTTTGTGAGTATTACTCTATTTTTCGAGGTTGTCGGCAGTAGACCCCATATTGGGGGGGGGACAGTGATGGGAATAAATATTATTTGGTGTATTCTTGTTTTTGTGCGGGGGTCGCCCCGATTTTCGGCCTACAGTCTAAAACGAATGTTTTACCGCAGTTAACCGCACTCACAGTTCGGAGTAAGAGTATTGACGTGTACAAACTGATTCACACTTTTTTCTTTTTGTTTTATATAGGTTTCATTTCACACATTATCTATATGTAGAAACTTGACATATTTTTTTTTAAATTTGAACAT
>BLSH010149686.1:444098-457742 GCA_018402905.1 Glandirana rugosa | reverse complement strand
CCCCACTTTCTGCACCTACTCCGGCAACGATTGACCACCATAAATCACTATGTACATTCACATACAAATTGAGATCCTGCTTTTACATTCCCACACAACGTCAACATCTTCCACAGCCCCCTCACAGGCCAGACGACATAGCACCCTTAAGCTACCCCTCACCCCCCTAAGTGAAGCATGGACTGCTCCGAAAAAGACCTAGACCATAACAGAACATAAGTGCCAACCCCCTCCACGAAATTCAAGGGCTTATATCCCACCCCTCTATAGAAGTAATACGGAGCGAAAAGCTACACCTACCCACAGCCTTATGATACTGCAGACAACTAGCTTGTTAAGACTAGTTGGAAATCGGGTACGGTTGACAATTCGTAGAGGCCACCGGATGACGGCAGCATTCTTAAGTAAACATAACCTTGCGAGCATTGTACTGTCATAATTAAGGCATGTTTTAACTGATCCCATTTTGTATGTAACATCCTCTTGACTTATGTTTGCCGAGTATATTGTACTGAATATATACTTCCAATAAATAAAAAAATTCTAATGGAAAAAAAAAAAAAAAAAGAATTAAACCAGAAAACTAAACATAAATTTGGGCTCTCTCAAAAACTGTACTATGAACAGGGGAACAAAAGTGGCAAACACCTAGCCAGAGCCTTACAAGCTAGAAAGGCAGCTTCCACGATTCACCATATACAAACACTGCAAGGCCAAAATTTGGCGACCTCTGCAGATATCGCTGCATAATTTGAAACGTATTATTCAAATTTATACAACCTACCTCCAGCCCACCACCCACCCAATGATCCTAGACCGTGATTGGAAATCATTTGTGACTTCCTTGAGCAATCCCCTATGAGCAAGCCAGTCAAATAGACGGTGTCTTAACTTTTGAGGAATTCAAAACAGCAATTAAACAACTGAAGCCAGGGAAAAGCCCAGGTCCGGATGGATATACGGCTATTTACTATAAAACATTTGGCGACGACCTTGCCACTCCCTTTCTGCATGCTTTCAATTCACTGGCCAACCCAGGAATTAATATAGCCAACATCTTCGAGGCACATATCACAGTGTTTCCAAAAGCAGGAAAAGACCCCAATCTAGTGACTATCGCCCAATCTTTCTACTTAATGTAGACCTCAAAATATGTGCCAAAATAATAGCTAATTGCCTAGCACCCATTATCAACACCCTGATTTTAAAAGACCAGGTAGGTTTCATACCAGGGAGGGAAGCGAGGGACACAATCAAAGCAATCAATATCCATCATTGGCTCACCACATCCAAAAGACAGGACTTCTTTTCTTAGATGACTCAGAGAGACAGAAAATATAAAACGGATAACAATTGCAAACTACCAATACAAAGTGGCTGCTTTTGTGGATGATGTTCTACTATTTTTCTCGGAGCCACATACTACCCTACCCAAACTTATACAGGACTTTTGCCTATTTCAATTTGTCTCCAACTTAAAAATTAACTTTAACAAATCACAAACCCTCAATGTTACTCTACCAGCTTCACTAGTCGAACGATGCAAACATAACTTCCCGTTCACCTGGCAATCCAAGGTGATTACATACTTGGGCATACAACTGCCAGTACGCCTAGCGGAACTTTACACTAGAAACTACTTAATAACTTTATGGACCATATCAGAAGATCTCCAAAAATGGGATAAACTCATATTTTCCTGGTTTGGGAGAGATGTGATACTAAAAATGAATGTACTCTCACGCTTGCTTTATGTAATGTAAACTGTGCCAATAGAACTACCCGCAGAATTCCTACGTACCTACCAAAAGTTTGCACGACTTTTCTGTGGGGCAGAAAAGGCATGCGCATTAATTATACCCAATTAACCCGAGCCAAACAAAAAGGGGAAATTGGTCTCCCGGACCTGGGTAACTATCACCGGGCTTGTCACTAGACTTGTGCATGGCTGAACAATTTGTTTGTTTTCATTTCGTATTGTTTTTTATTTTTTTATTTTTATTCGGAATTCAGAAACTTGGAAATTGGAAATCTGGATATTCCTGAATCCAGCAATTGCGATAATTGCGATAATTCAGAAATTCGGCAATCAGAACAGTCGAAAATCAGAAATTCGGAAATTCGAAAATCCGGAAATTCAAAAATAACAAAGAACATTTGAAGTAATAAGTAACTAATAAATAACTATTACATTATAAGTATTGTAATTTCCTTGAAAATATGGCTGTTAGGGATAAATTTAATATTTAAGTTCACTAACAGCCAAATTTTCAAGGAAATTCCAATACCTGTAATTTAATAGTTATTTATTACTATTTCAAATGTTCTTTCTTATTTCCGAATTTTAAAAAATTCCAAACACATTTATGTCTACGCTACTTTTCCATCCAGCTTCCACATACCTTAACACCCTAAACATTTTGTGGATGGAATACTCCATCCATACTGATACAGACAATGAATGATATCTCCTTAGCTATTAACACACAAAGGATAAAGGATAAATGCACTGCGGAATGTCTCTCAGGGGGTCTTCAACATTTCCCTCCTTACACTTTGAAGGTCATACCCCCATCGTGTCAGCAGTAAGAGCACTGGTTCCCCCACATCCACTCCCCCTCCCCCAACCCCCCCCATTCTACCTTGGGGGCCTAACTACCCCAGGAACTATACACCAATAGGAGGATCACATTGGCCAGAGTTGAATTCATATCCTCATCACCCTTTTACAGAAGTTAAGACCATGAACCCCTGCCCCACCCTAAATGCAAGATATTACATGAAAGTTGATGGGCCTTCAATCACAATCAACAAAACATGCGAGAATGTTATAAACTGCTTAAGTTGAAGTCATACATCTCAAACCCCTAGCCCCTGACTGTTATTGTTTTGCCTACTCGCTATATGCCAGAATATAGACTTATCGACTGTGATGTTTGATGATATAATAATGCTACAAGTTAGGGGCGAAAGCCCAATGATACTTCACTATTTTGGCTTTTGAATACATGATGTTTGTAACATTTACTCTGTAAGCACTGTTTGTACCCAAATAAACCTTGTTTGGAAAAAAAGCAATATTTGTACAAAAGGGAAGTAACAAAACATTGAATACATCGTCAATTTATAAGTTAAACTTATACTGTGTCTATTTCTTGCACAGGAGGTAGATCACAATAAACAATGGTAAATAAGCATGTAACGTAAGTTGATAATAAAGTTTAATTTTACTGAAATTGCATGTTTTATAGGGGCATTAAACTTTTTACTATTACTATTATAGGTATTATGAGCCTGTCTATTCTAGAGGTAGATTAGGGCAAGTTTAGAACTTCTATCATGTTTTTATATCTCTCCATGAACTCTTTATAGTTTGGGGGATAGTTTTCCCCCCATTGCCTGTCCTGATGAAAATGGGCAGAACAGCCCATTCATTTGAATGGGCTGCTGTGCCTCTGGAAACGGCTCAAAAAAGACCATTTCAGCATTTAAGAAATCGCCGCAAGTGCAGCGAGGTTCCCAGTGTGGGAGCGATTTCCAGTGCATGCATTGTGCAATTATCGTTAACGTCACCCGCACAATCTGCATCTTTTGTGTGGGTGGTTGCAGCTGTGGGAACAGGTGCAGACCCACAGCGGGTACCACCCGTACAGATGTGAACCTAGGCTAAAGCCGATTTAAGATAGCTTTCAATTAAACAGCTCATATTGACTATTTTGGCATTTTAAAGCTGTAGCCAATATGGTTACTAGTTAGTTATTATTAGGACTAGGGAGGAGGTTCAGATTTAGACATGTGTGGTTTGTTTCGTTCCGAATTAATATTCAGACGAAATTTCGTTATTTGGAGATTCGGATGTATCTGAATACCCAAATTACATTATAAACAAATTTTACCGAATGCTCCGAATAACGTAACAAAATTTGTCAGAATTTCGGAAATTCAAATGGAATTTTACATTAAACTCCAGTCAAATTCTAACTACACATAATGATGAAATCAAAGACTGTGTGTGTTATTAGAGTACCATTTTGAAATAATGCTGTTTTTGTTAAGCCAAAGATGATTTAAAGAGTCATTATTTTGCCCCTGTACAAATCATTATTAAGACTTCATCTGGAATATGCAGTTCAGTTTTGGGCACCAGTTCTCAAAAAGGATATCAGAGAACTGGAGAAAGTACAGAGAAGGGCAACCAAACTAATAAAAGACATGGAAGAGCTTAGCTATGAGGAAAGACTAGAGGAACTGAATTTATTCTCCCTTGAGAAGAGAAAGTTAAGAGGGGATATGATCAACATGTACAAATACTGTATATAAGTGGTCCGTATAGTGAACTTGGTGTTGAGTTATTTACTTTAAGGTCATCACAAAGGACAAGGGGGCACTCTTTACGTCTAGAGGAAAAAAGATTTCATCTACAAATACAGAAATGTTTCTTCACAGTAACAGCTGTGAAAATGTGGAATAGACTCCCTCCAGAGGTGGTTTTGGCCAGCACGGTTGATTGATTTAAAAAAGGCCTGGATTCTTTCCTTAATGTAAATAATATAACTGGGTACTAACATTGATAGGTAAAGTTGATCCTGGGTGTATCCGATTGCCTCTCGGGGCATCAGGAAGGAATTTTTTCTCCCGTTATAGCAAATTGGATCATGCTTTGCTGGGGTTTTTTTGCCTTGCTCTGGATCAACTGTGGGTGAAGGATTGTATATGGGATTGTATGGTTATATATAAATTATTATTATTTATTTATTTTTTGGTTAGATGGACTTGTGTCTTTTTTCAACCTAACTAACTATGCAACTATATATTTGATGAAGATCTTTCTTTTGTTTGTTCACTTTGCTGCATTCGTATCGAAAACCATGTAACATTTTCTTTTCGACCGATTTGAAAATGTATCATTATATTTAACATTTTGAATGGAAAAAAACAGTAAATTCGAAGAAAATTCAAAAATTCCGAATATGAATTCCGAATACGAATAGAATGAATCAACCGAATTTAACTAAACAAAATAACTAGATTAACGAATCAAAACGAAATGAAGCAAAACAATTTTTTTCATCATGCACATGTCTATTTAGATTCATTGTTGTCCACAACCATGGGTAGTTTTACAGCTACAACACGGGCCAGCCGCGCAGAATCATATATGCTGTATGTATATATTTACATAGTAGATAGGTAAGGTTTAATAAAGACAATAGTCCATCCTGTTCAACCTGTGTAGGTGTATGCGTGTCAGTGTCTATAATTATTTCCCATATCCCTGTATGTTGTGTTCTTTAAGATGCACGTCCAAGAGCCTTTTAACCGCTTGCTGACCAGCTGCTGCAGTTGTACTGTGGCAGCTTGGCCCGGCTGCACAAACCGCTTCCATTGTATGTCAGTTGCGTGTGCCCGCTACACACTCCCGTAAGTGTGCCCGCGGGTCGGGCGGACTTGATGTCCGCCGCCAACCCGTGATCACCTACTCTAGAGCCAGAATGGGGATCCGCCGATGTAAACACAGCGGTTCCCTGTTCTGACAGAGGACATGTCACAGATCTACTGTTCCCTGTAAATCGGGAGCAGTTAGATCTGTCATGCCCCAGCCAGCCCAACCCCCACACAGTTATAGAGGGAACACAGTTAACCCCTTGATCACCCCCTAGAGTTTAACCCCTTCCCTTGCAATGACATTTATACAGTAATCAGTGGCTATTTAAAGCTCTGATTGCTGCATAAATGGCATTGGTCCCAAAAAAGTGTCAAACGTGTCCTATCTGTCTGCTGCAATATCGCAGTCCCAATAAAAATTGCAGAATGCTGTCATAACTAGTAAAAAAAAATATATATATAATAAAAACCGCCATAAATCTAGTGCCATAGTTTGTAGATGCGATAACTTTTGTGCAACCCAATTAATATACCTATTGCAATTTTTTACCAAAAAAATACATATTGGCCGAAACTGACGAATACATTTGTTTATTTATATATAGTTTTTTTTATATGTATTATAGCAAAAAAGTAAAAAAAAGGTTTTTTTTCAAAATTGTCACTCTTTTTTTGTTTATAGCGCAACCCAACTGAGATTCTACTGCTGTATTTAATCAAAGCTAAATGTAAAAGTGAAAATATCAAATATGGTTTCACTAATATTGTCTTTTGCTCCACATATTGCTTAAAGCATCTCCCAAGCATGCAGTTTTAAAGGATTTTTTTCAATGTTGCCTGCAAATTTTTTGCTTTGCTAGATGTCCTTAATTGAAGTGCTCAACCCCCTGTGCAAATCAAAATTCACCCCATAGACTCTATTGGGGTTTATTTGCAGCTAAGTTCATATTTGGTCTCTGTCAATCAAACCTGGGCAGATTCCTTCATCCCTAGTTTGAAAAAATGCTACACCAATATTCTCAATGTGTCTTGTTGCATAAATAATTAATAGCTATTTGGTAGGTTTGCAACCAGAACTAACTGTGATTAAGATGAACCAGCTGACAAGAGCAGTATTGAGATACATTTTTTTTGCTCTTATGTATTACTCTATAGATAGCATCATTAAATGTCTGTTCAGTGACCCCATCTCATTAAAATCAGTATGTAAGATTAATTTTACTGATACTTTGAATTCCCACTTCAAAGAAAAAAAATACTAAATGCCCTCTAGGTACATTGAATGAAAAAATAGATAATATTTAATCAACTCTGCAAAATATATATGTGTGTGTGGCTGTGTGTGTAAGTGGGATTTATCATTAAAGTGCAAAGCATAGAGGTTTGCTTATGTGTTTTTTTTTTTGTTTTTGTTTTTTTGTAATAATGAACATGCTGTATAATATTAGAATATAATCTAATGGGAGGATTAGATTCATTACCACGGAGTGCAAAACAAATTACAGGTGCATATATTTGTTTTCTAGTTTCTGCAGGTCTTCCAACATGACAATGACCTGAAGCACACAGCCAGGATAACCAAGGAGTGGCTCTGTAAGAAGCATATCAAGGTTCTGGCGTGACCTAGCCAGTCTCCAGACCTAAACCCAATAGAGAATCTTTGGAGGGAGCTCAAACTCCGTGTTTCTCAGCGACAGGCCAGAAACCCGACTGGTCTAGAGAAGATCTGTGTGGAGGAGTGGGCCAAAATCTCTCCTGCAGTGTGTGCAAACCTGGTGAAAAACTACAGGAAATGTTTGACCTCTGTAATTGCAAACAAAGGCTATTGTACCAAATATTAACATTGACTTTCTCAGGTGTTCAAATACTTATTTGCAGCTGTATCATACAAATAAATAGTTTAAAAATCATACATTGTGATTTCTGGATATTTTTTTTAGATTATGTCTCTCACAGTGGACATGCACCTACGATGACGATTTCAGACCCCTCCATGATTTCTAAGTGGGAGAACTTGCAAAATAGCAGGGTGTTCAAATACTTATTTTCCTCACTGTATATATACACACAGTATCTCACAAACATGAATACACCCCTCACATTTTTGTAAATATTTTATCATATCTTTTCATGTGACAACACGGAAGAAATGACACTTTGCTACAATGTAAAGTAGAGAGTGTTTAGCTTGTATAACAGTGTAAATTTGCTGTCCCCTCAAAATAACTCAACACACACCCATTAATGTCTAAATCACTGGCAACAAAAGTGAGTACACCCCTAAATGAAAATGTTCAAATTGGGCCAAATTATCCATTTCCCCATCCCCGGTGTCATGTGACTCTATAGTAATACAAGGTCCCAGGTGTGAATGGGGAGCAGGTGTGTTAAATTTGGTGTTATCACTCTCGCTCTCTCATACTGGTCACTGGAAGTTCAACATGGCACCTCATGGCAAAGAACTCTGAGGATCTGAAAAAAAGAATTGTTGCTCTGCATAAAGAAGGCCTAGGCTATAAGAAGATTGCCAAGGCCCTTAAACTGAGCTGCAGCATGGTGGCCAAGTCCATACAGCAGTTTAACAGGACAGGTTCCACTCAGAACAGGCCTTGCCATGGTCAACCAAAGAAGTTGTGTGCACATGCTCAGCATCATATCCAGAGGTTGTCTTTGGGAAATAGACATATGAGTGCTGCCAGCATTGCTGCAGAGGTTGAAGGGGTGGGGGGGGGGTAAGCCTGTCAGTGCTCAGACCATACGTCTCACACTGCATGGCTGTCATCCCAGAAGGAAGCCTCTTCTAAAGATGATGCACAAGAAAGCCCTCAAACAGTTTACTGAAGGCAAGTTGACTCAGGACATGGATTACTGGAACCATGTCCTGTGGTATGATGAGACAAAGATAAACTTATTTGGTTCAGATGGTGTCAAGCGTGTGTGGTGGCAACCAGGTGAGGAATACAAAGACAAGTGTGTCTTGTCTACAGTCAAGCATGGTGGTGGGAGTGTCATGGTCTGGGGTTGAATGAGTTCTGCTGGCACTGGGGAGCTATAGTTCATTGAGGGAACCATGAATGCCAACATGTATTGTGGCATACTGAAGCAGACCATGATACCCCCCTTCGGAGACTCTACCGCATGACAGTATTCCAACATGATAATGACCCCAAACACACCTCCAAGATGACCACTGCCTTGCT
The DNA here is from genome assembly GCA_018402905.1 of Glandirana rugosa. Classification (NCBI taxonomy): domain Eukaryota; kingdom Metazoa; phylum Chordata; class Amphibia; order Anura; family Ranidae; genus Glandirana; species Glandirana rugosa. The sequence goes on along the minus strand of BLSH010149686.1, from coordinate 449,157 downwards.
AAAGAAGCTGAGGGTAAAGGTGATGGACTGGCCAAGCATGTCTCTATACCTAAACCCTATTGAGCATCTGTGGGACATCCTCAAATGGAAGGTGGAGGAGTGCAAGGTCTCTAACATCCACCGGCTCTGTGATGTCATCATGGAGGAGTGGAAGAGGACTCCAGTGACAACCTGTGAAGCTCTGGTGAACTCCATGCCCAAGAGGGTTAAAGCAGTGCTGGAAAATAATGGTGGCCACACAAAATATTGACACTTTGGGCCCAATTTGGACATTTTCACTTAGGGGTGTACTCACTTTTGTTGCCAGCGGGTTTAGACATGAATGGCTGTGTGTTGAGTTATTTGAGGGGACAGCAAATTTACATTGGTATACAAGCTGTACACTCACTACTGTACATTGTAGCAAAGTGATATAATAAAATATTTACAAAAATGTGAGGTTGTACTCACTTTTGTGAGATACTGTATATATATATATATATATATATATATAATATATAAAATATTGTTACATATCTGATCGCGGGTCCCCCTTACATTAGTGTCCCCAGAGAGCCACCCACTTACAGCAGGGTCCCCAGAGCCCCCCTCATTACATCAGGGACCCCAGAGAGCCCCCCTTACATCAGGGTCCCCAGAGGGCCCCTTTATTACATCAGGGTACCCAGAGAGCCTCCCCCTTACATCAGGGTCCCATGAGAGCCCCAGGGCTCAGGAGTGAGCTACATAAAGAATGCAGGGCTCAGGAGTGTGACACATAAAGAATGCAGGGCTCAGCTGTGCCCATCTATGCAGCCTCAACAGTGCCCAGCAATGCAACCTCACCAGTTCCAAGAAATGCAGCCTCAACAGTGCCCAGGAATGCAGCCTCACCTATGCCCAGCAATGCAGCCTCGCCTCTGCCCACATCTCAGCCTCACCAGTGCCCAGCTTTGCAGCCTCACCTGTGGCCAGAAATGCAGCCTCATCAGTGCCCAGCAATGCAGTCTCACATGTTATCAGCAATGCAGCCTCACCTGTGCCCAGGAATGCAACGCCTATTGTGCCCAGGAATTCAGCCTCATCTGTGCCCACATCTCAGCCTCACCAGTGCTCAGCAATGCAGCCTCACCTATGGCCAGAAATGCAGCCTCATCAGTGACCAGCAATGCAGCCTCACATGTTATCAGGAATGCAGCCTCACCTGTGCCCAGAAAAGCAGCGCCTATTGTGCCCAGGAATGCAGCTTCATCTGTGCCCACATCTCAGCCTCACCAGTGCTCAGCAATGCAGCCTCACCTGTGCCCAAGAATGCAGCCTCATCAGTGCCCACATCTCAGCCTCACCAGTGCCCAGCAATGCAGCCTCACCTGTGCCCAGGAATACAGCCTCATCTGTGCACAGCAATGCAGTGTCACCTGTGCTCAGGGATGCAGTCTCACCTGTGCCCACATCTCAGCCTCACCAGTGCCCAGCAATGCAGCCTCATCTGTGCCCACATCTCAGCCTCGCCAGTGCCCAGGAATGCAGCCTCACCAGTGCTCTCATTGCCCTCACCTGTGCCAGGACTCAGAGAGAAGAGGAAGAGGAGAGCCGGCCCGCTGTGTCAGCTTTAATTTGAATCACTGGGTGCCCACCGTCACATAAGTCCCAACTCCTGGATTGTCTCCCATCTATGATAGGCACATGTCCTGGCATTGGTCATGTATGCTGTCTGTTAAAGGAGCCATACTAGGAGGCGGGACTTTGTGATGGCGGGTACCCGTCGATTCAAATTAAAGCTGACACAGTGGGCAACACCAGCCCGACACCCGCCCGTGTGTGGCACCCGGGGCGGACTGTCCCCTTCTGTCTCAGGACCCGCCCTGGTCGCCCTAGAGACTCAGGGCTATGGGCCCCAAATTCGTGACTATAGCCCCCAAAGCCACCCCATAGCCACACCACTGTTTGCAGCTAAGTCCTACCGCCACACATTTTTTTTGGCCATTCACTATGATGGGGAACCTTACTGTTAGGTCTGCCAGGAACCCCAACCGTCTCTCCGGTTTCCTGACCAGTAGTCTTGTTATCCCTGTATCAGGTGGAGGATGGGTGCGGTCCTGTAGCCAGAATTCTGGGACCTCTACGGTAAGTGCAAACAGACCCCATCAAAGAACAACAAATAAATAAATGACTCACGGTTAGAAGAGGGCGTAGTTGGGAGCCCAAGGTGACCCAATGTCGGTCCTGTAGCAAATGCAGGCAGAGATCCAAGGGGTTTATCAGAGACAGCGTCAGGGACAGGCAAAATTTGGCAACAATCGGTCAACGTAGTACAAGAGGGCAATCCAAAGGCATAGTCGGGAACAAGCAAAGTTAGTATCAGGCAAACAAACAATCAGGTATAATGACTAGCAGTAACTGAAACCTATACTCAGGCAAAGACAGGACGGGGAAGTGAGGATTTATAGGGTACTAATTGAGGTGACTGCCTACAGCTGGCCACTGGGTGGAGCCAGAATCACCATCCAAAAGCAGTAGATACCCAGGACTTCACAAAGATAATAGTTACTCCGTGGCTAAGATTGTGCAGTGAGCAGGACGGAGTGGTTAGGTTGGCCTTTTAGAAGGTCTAGAGATTCTGCCTTGATGGGAGGTTTCTGGAGTCTGCTCAGTGTTATGGTGGACCCTTTATGTATCTGGACGTTCAGCAGTTATACTTTCAGTTTACTGTTTACAGTTGCAGCAGGTATATTTTCAGCAGTTTTTTTTTTTTATTTTCATGACAGATCTCTATTTAAGTGTGTAAAAAGAAACAATTATTGTGCAGATGTAAAAAAACGATTCAATAATAAGAATAATAATGAGAAAAGTTGCAGCTGGCATTAATACAATAGAACACTTGTGTAAAAACGTAAACAACAGAAAATGGCTGTGCTCATATAGTGCAAAAAGTAATAAACACAAAAATTGAACAGTCCATAATGTGTCCATATAATGTTGAAATTATCTTCAATAAAGTGACTCTGTGCAGAAAGTTGTACTGTAAACACCATCCAGTGCACCTTCCACTGTGATAGGGTAAAACATGTGCACTTACCAGATGTCTAGACTCCACATTATAGGAGCCCAGTGCCGCATGTGTATAGATATCAGGAGGGATCCATCCACGGGAACAGCATGCAAACTTGCTTGCTTGATATTTCCTGGTCCTTGGCACACTTTGTTTGCTTATTAATCACTCACCATAATTATATAGAGGAAGAAAAAGGGTCGCCATATAGTGTAGAACCATGATGGTTTACTTAAATGTCAAAATCAAGCATAGGGAATATTTAAAAGCGTAAAAGATCTGTAGATCCAAACAATTTGGCGTGGTGAGTTGTACACAGACTCCACCCTCTATCTCTATTTTAGCTGCATTCATCAAATAATTTAAACCCAAGTCAATATTATATACTGTACTAGGAAATTATTAGATTACATATGTTGGGCATCTTTACACAACTGTAATAAATGTTTTCTGTGGATGTGTCTGTTATGTCTTTCTTAAAGCAGAAGATATACCATCAGAACTGCCTTCTGACATGTCACCTTGCACCTGCGTGTAAAAAATGTATAGTTCAAAGGGATTGTATAATCACCCTGACACTGCCTAGTGGTCTGGTAACGATATTATAGATCTCTCACACTTTGTTTGAGAAGAAATAGCATACTTTCCATTGATCCATGCTATTAAGGCCCAATTTGGCACCTTGGAGCTGAGCTTGGTAGCTTCCCCCCAGAACACTCTCAGTACACTACAGGTGTCAGGGACGTGCTGGCCAAAGTGCAGGCGAAGCTCCAAGGCAAAGGTATGGTCCTGCAGGTGGCTGTCTTGCTGGGCACAGGTGCAGGAATATGCGCATGTGCACAAATATTTGCACGCAGATGCGAACGCCTATGCGCATGCGCACACGTGTTAGCTATTAACACTGATGCTAAATGGCCTATATACAGTGGCGAAAATCATTTTTTGATCCCCTGCAGATTTTGTACATTTGCCCACTTCCAAAGAAATGAAAGGTCTGTAATTTTTATCATAGGAATATTTTAAATGATAGAGACAGAATATCAACCAAAAATCCAGAAAAAAAACACACGATACAATTGTTATAAATTGAGTTGCAGTTCAGTGAGTAAAATAAGTATTTGATCCCCAACATGATGCTTTAGGGCTGATTCTCTGCTAAAGGTACAGGCCAACTTTGCCGCATTGAGGGGCCAATGGACAGGGCCATGTATTGTAAAATCTTGGATGAGAACCTTCTTCCCTTAGCAAGAACACTGAAGATGGTTCGATGATGAGTCTTCCAGCATGACAATGACCCAAAACATACCACCAAGGCAACAAAGGAGTGGCTCAAGAAGAAGCACGTTAAGGTCATGGAGTGGCCTAGCCAATCTACAAACTTTAATCCTATAGAAAATGTATGGAGGGAGCTGAAAGTTCGAGTTGCCAAGAGACAGCTAAGACACCTTAACCACTTCAGCCCCGGAAGGATTTCACACTTTAGGACCAGAGCCCTTTTTGCGATTCGGCGCTGCGTCGCTTTAACTGACAATTGCGCGGTCGTGCGATGTTGTACCCAAACGAAATTTGCGTCCTTTTTTTCCCACAAACAGAGCTTTCTTTTGGTGGTATTTGATCATTGCTGCATCATATCTGATCGCCGCTATAAACAAAAGAAGAGCGACAATTTTGCAAAAAAACCCAAATTTCTTACCTTTTGCTAAAATACAAATCCAAAAAAAAAATATAAAAAAAACATTTTTTTCACCGTTTTTGGCCGATTTATATTCTTCCTCATATTTGCGATTAAAAAAATCGCAATCGGCGTTTATTGATTGGTTTGAGCAAAAGTGGCCGCGTTTACAGATGATGAGAATTCATTTTCGGGCTTTTTATTTTTTTAAATTTTTTATTAGTAATGGCGGCGATCTGCGATTTTTAGCGGTACTGCGATATTGGGGCGGACATGTCGGACCATTTTGACACTTTTTTGGGACCATACGTCGTTACTAGTTTATGGTGGTTTTCTTTCGAGACAAACACCCTTTT
>BLSH010149686.1:431458-444088 GCA_018402905.1 Glandirana rugosa | reverse complement strand
GGCGATCTGCGATTTTTAGCGGTACTGCAATATTGCAGCAGACATGTCGCACCATTTTGACACTTTTTTGGGACCATTGGCATTTATACAGCGATCAGTGCTATAAAAATGCACTGATTACTGTGTAAATGCCATTGGCAGTGAAGGGGTTAACCTGCAGGGGGCGCTCTAAGGGTTAACTGTGTTCCCTGGGTGTGTTCTTACTGTGGGGGGACTGCCCTAGCAGGGGAAGGGAAGTGATCACCGCTTCCGTGTAGAGGAATGCAGTGATCACAGCCCTTCCCCTTCACAGAACGGAGGTCCATGTTTACTTACACGGACCTCCGTTCTTTCACTCCGGGGGGGGCATCGCGGGTAGCCGGCGGCGATCGAGGCCGCCGCACCCGCTCCCTGGCCCTCCCCAAACACAGTGAGCGTACGGGCGCGCCTCCGGCGGCGTGCGCGCGCTCACAGTGTGCGATCTCGCAGCCGCCGTCAGATGACGGCGATTTGCGATATCGCACCACTTTGTCGCCGTCAACCTGCGGTTGGCGGTCGGCAAGTGGTTAAAGTGGTTATAAAGTCAGAAGGGTTCTTATCTTCATGCATTCTATGCATGAAGATGAAAAGCCTTCTGTGTGCAGCAGCCCCCCTCAGCCCCCCATCTCTGTCCAGCGATGTCCACAAGCGTGTCAGCCATCCAGGACTCTCCCTCCTGATTGCCTGAGACATAGCAGCGGTGCATTTGGCTCCCACTGCTGTCAATCAAAGTCAGTTGGCCAGCTGGAGAGAGAGGGGCAGGACCAAACCACAGCTCCATGTCTGAATGGACAGACCTAGTTGCAGCTTGGCTCAGGTGCCCCCATAGCAAGCTGCTTGCTGTGGGGGCACTTAACAGGAGGGAGGGGCAAGAAGCACAGAAGAGGGACCCAAGAAGAGGAGGATATGGGCTGCTCTGTGCAAATCCACTGCGACAGAGCAGGTAAGTATAACATGTTTGTTATTTTTATAGAAAAAAACACAAGAATTTACAATTAATTTACGGATTTAGAGAAGATCTGAACAGAAGAGTGGACCAAAATCCCTCCTAAGGTGTGTGCAAACTTGGTTACCAACTACAGGAAACATCTTACCTCTGTGCTTGCCAACAAAGGTTTTTCCACTAAGTACTAAGTAAGTCAAGTTTTGCTTGGGGATCAAATACTAATTTTACTCACTGAACTGCAACTTAATTTATAGCATTTGTTTTATGTGTTTTTTTCTGGATTTTTGGTTAATATTCTGTCTGTATCATTTAAAATACAACTATGAGGGATGAAGGATGCGATCAGCAAAGCGGATAAGCTCATACAGTTCAAGTTTATTCATCATTTATATTATACACTAGATAAGCTGCAGTGAATAGGCTCTGTGTCCCCTGCCAATTGTTCTAGATGTGGTGGCTCTTCAGCTGACAAGTTACATATGTTTGGCCATGTTCATGTATGGGTACTTTCTGGAACAGCTTTTAGGCCCCACAAACTCCAGATGTCTGTGTTCTAGTCATTTTGATGGCTTTGTTTGCTTTACTTATGCCCTTTCTATGTTCCAGCTGATTCTAATTCAGGCTTTAAATATCCTTTTTTTTCTTATTTAGCAACATATTAATCCTACATCATTGTCACAGGTATTATGTCAGACGAATCCAGAACTACCAAAGTATAAAATCATCTATGCGGGCACAGCATGCTCAAACAAGTTTTCTAAAATATGTCAGTCGTGGCTGTGTTTTTTTTTTTTTAATTTATAAACCTGTTTATAGCTTATTTGGTAATATACTGTCCTTATGAAATAAAGCGAGAGCAGTGCGTTTGTGTGTGTTTGAATAGTATTGTTTGAGGTTAGGTTTAGTTCTGTCTTTCTTTTGTGCAGCTTTACAGTGACTGACATGAGTGACCGTGTTGGCAGTTATTGTTTGTGTTTTTTGCAGGATTTTTTTTCTGTTAGATCAAGTCGAGTTACATATTATATGGGCTGGAAAAGTGATGTTTTAGAGTTCTGAGGCTGATGTCAGTCAGTTAATTCTGCCTGTAGCAAAAAATGGCCAGCAGCACAATTGCTAAGGCCAGAGACAGGATCACTAAGAGGCCGCCCGCCTGTCCCTATGCAATTGCTCCATGGAGTGACTTTTAACAACCTCTAATACAGATGGACAACCTCTTTATTGATCCCACAAATGATGATTGGCCACAGCATTGCCCATTTGATATCAGCTTGAGAGTGAAAGGTATATTCATTTTATTGTTATTATTTGTTTTGTTTTTTTTTTGTTTGTTTTTACTTGGCGGACTTGTGTCTTTTTCAACCTGTGTAACAATAAAGCATATTCTTTCATTAAAATACATTTAGCACTTCCGGTTCCGGCGCTGCATGGAGAGGAGCTAGGAGATCTCAGCTCCCGCCACCCTCCCCAGAATCCTGCATCTTAAGCCTGCTTAGCCCGAGGTAATCCACCCCCTGGCTGTTGTTCCTGAAGGGGGACACCATGGACCGCTTTGTAGAGCGATCACCTTCAGCCCGGCCGCCCGTGGCGCCGAACAAGGACGGAGGGGAAAGTCCGCAGCCTGCGGCCAACATGGCGCCAGTTCGTTCCATTACCGACTGGGCTGTGGACGCACGATCGGACCCCGCGAACGTTCTTTCGGAACCAACGATCTCTACTGTGATGCCTCGTTCGGATCCTCTGTTTACTCCATTGCCGACAGACAACCTGCTCTCTACACAGCCTGACCCATCCTCCACAGCTAGCATAGCACAGGCAGTGGTTCAACTCCTTACTCCAATGCTAACTGAAGCTGTGGACAAGGCGGTCTACAGAGGACTTGAGCAATTGCATAGAGAACTGCAACAGCAGACCCTCAGATTAGACCACGCGGAAGAGCGGATAACTACCATTGAAGACGACACTACAGCACTGTCGGCCTCGGTGTCGGACTCTCCAAAAAGACTTGCAAGAGAAAGTCAATGACCTGGAGAACAGGTCTAGACGCAACAACTTGCGCATTGTGGGTCTGCCCGAGTCTGTCCCACACTCCTCCCTGGCCACTCTCTGTTCCACCACTATTCCGGAACAGCTGGGACTACGCACCCCATGCATCGTGGAGAGAGCACACCGCATTGGACAAATAAATGACACATGTTCTAAACCTCGACCAGTCATTGTCAAGTACCTTAACTACACTGACAAGCAGGCGATTCTCCAACGTTTCCGGAAGGAACGTAAGCTTACCTTTGAAAACTAACCACTCCTAATCTTCGCAGATTATTCAGTCGAGGTCATGAACAAATGCAAGGCTTTTGCGGCCGTGTGCTCCACCCTGCACGGACATCAGATCAAGTTCAGCTTGGCCTACCCGGCCATTCTTTACATTCAATCACCCGCTGGAGAAAGATTGTCCTTTAAATCACCCCTAGAAGCGGAGCGCTATATAGAAGACACGATCCAGTCGGATATGGAACAGGAAACTTCTGCCTCTCCTCATGACTCGCCTCTCTCCAGGAAATCTTGCATCTCATCCGGCCGACAACTGCCAAGTCCGGAGAAGCCCCCAGCCAAGAGAGTGAGATTGGGCCCCTCAGAGAAGCGGTTCTTCCACAAATAATGACTGGCCCTATTAGATTCTACCAACTCCAACACATACAAGGTGAGAGGGACTTACACCCTATTGTTGCTCCCAGACCCCTAGTCTGCGAATTTGAACCTGAGCATGGACAAGCAGTCTCTCTTATAGCACTAAATGCAGGTAGTCAGAACATTACTCTCGTGGTCCTGGCACTACTTTGTTATTGTTCCGGTTTAAATGCTCGGCCCGAGACGCCCTGCTATATCTGTGCTATTGCTCCCGATTCATAAGAGTTTTGGTTCAAAAATCCCTACTGCAACTGGGCCCTACTGGCCGACCTCCCCCCTCTGATCTGATATCTCCCACTTCTTAACCACATCTCTCTGCAATTTATTTGTAACTGCCCTCTCATCCATCCCCCTCTACCTCGCACCCTTCCTTTCACCCTGCTTTCTCTTTCTCCTCCTCGGAGCTCTAACTCACCTGGCTACCATGGGGAGATCTACCAGGCGGAGCCTTGGTGGGTTGTGCTCCATGAGGAAGAAAGCGAAGTCACAAAGATGTTTTAGGGGTTTCATTCCCCTACTAGCTGTAGTTCTATTTGTTAGTACAGTTAGGCCTGAATGTAATCTAAATGTAGTTCACACATTGATTTTTTTTTTGCAACCTCTGATGAACCTATGGTTCCTTCTCAAGTGGAAGCCATTTCTGTTATGAACATCCCTATGCTAGGGGTACTTCTTAATACATGTTTGATACAGCTATGGCATCTCCAGGTTCTAGGGATCACATAAAAGTAGTATCATGGAATGTCAAGGGGCTACGCTCTCCTCACAAGCGTATGCAGATCTTAAGACACCTGAAGCGCTTGCAGACGTGGCACTACTACAGGAGACACACCTTGGAGCGGATGATCTGTCCCGACTTTGCAAGCTCTGGGTGGGCAAGGCCTTTGGCTCCCCGGCCAAGGGACGCAAGGCGGGAGTAGTGACCCTGATCTATAAAAACTTTTCCCATACAGTTCGCTCAGTAGACTATGACGAAGAGGGCCGCAGGATTACTCTTCACTTAACGGTTGCCGATCGTGATGTCGCCCTTTCTAATATTTATGCCATCAACTCACCGGGACAACCCTTCTTTCAAAACCTTACCTCCTGGGTATCCCAAATTCCAGAACCCCTTCACCTTATTGGAGGCGGCTTCAATACTGTCATGCACTCGACTGAAGATCGCGCCACAGGGCCAAAAAAAAAGGATAGCCCAATGGGCACCTACACCCCCCTAGCTCAGTCTATGGAGCTGCTCCATATGACTGATGTTTGGCGTACAGCGCATCCTATAGACAGGGAATTCACCTACTTCTCCCCTCCGCATCACTCATTCTCTCGCATAGATTACTTCTTCTGTTCCCCGGGCCTACTACCTCTCACCTCTGCCACCTCCATAGAGGCCATGGCGATTTCTGACTATTCCCCTATTACCATAGAAATTGCAGGGCTGCTAACACCCCGTCTCTCGCAAACCTGGAGATTCCCCTCCTACCTGGCTGACAATGAGGAGCTTAAATGCTCCCTACAAGTGGCCTGGGCCGAGTACTCTGAAGCGAATCAAACACATTTATCCTCCCCTAATTTATTTTGGGAAGCGGGGAAAGCTTTTCTCAGAAGGTGCATCATCTCGTTCGCGGCGCATTACAAAAAACGAACGCGAGCAAGTTATTTGCAAGCCAGTGAGGCTCTCCGCCAGGCGCACGACAAATTATCGATCTCTCGTACCCCAGCCAACGTCCAGGATTGGCAAGCAGCTAAACAAACGTTTGACCACTGGTCTGCTAAACATGAAACTACCAAACACTCCTACTCGACGCTTATGTTTCACAAACATGGTAATAAAGCAGGCAAACTGCTAGCTAGACTCCACACTAGACGCCACAATCCTACATTCATTGGGGCGCTGCGAGACCTGAATGGAAATGTTGTTAAGGGGCCCTCTGAGATTAGCTCTCTCCTTACCCGCTTCTACTCCTCCCTCTATGCGGAAGACCCCATTGACCCAGTAAGGGCCTCCGACCTCCTTGCAGGAATAGATCTTCCCTCCCTATCTCCTGATCAGCTGGAAAGACTGAATGCCCCCATCACCCTTGAAGACGTGTCTACCCCAATTAAATTTCTTGCGTCCGGAAAATCCCCAGGACCGGATGGACTCTCTGCGGAGTTTTATAAACTCACAGCGGAATTCATCCCGGTCACTCTTACCCAAGTTTTTAGTTCAATGTGGGCCGATGGTCCCTACCTGCCCTCTGGGTCTCAGGCATATATCAAGCTGATTGCAAAAAAAGACAAAGACCCCCTCCTCCCTGGCTCCTACAGGCCCATCTCACTCATCAATGTTGATGCTAAACTCTTATCTAAAATACTAGCCTCTCGACTTGCGACACTTCTTCCCTCTTTGCTACACCATGCCCAATCAGGCTTTGTGCCGGGGCGCTCGGCTACCCTTAACATTCGCAAAGTCCTCATTGCTCTTGAATATGCCAAATCCCACCCAGACAGTGACACAGCCATTATATCACTCGATGCCGAAAAGGCCTTCGACAATATCAGCTTTGCTTGGCTTTTTATGGCTATGAGAGCATTTGGCATACAAGGCCCTTTTCTACAGCTAATACAGAAAATGTATGCTGCCCCCTCCGCGCGATTGGTCACTCCCAATTTCATGTCCCCAGACATTCGACTCACAAAAGGTACTCGCCAGGGATGCCCCCTCTCCCCTTTACTTTTCAACTTGGCCCTCGAACCCCTCTCCAGGATTCTTAACTCCCCAAAAGGAATTAGTGGTATCACGGTTGGCAACCAAACTCTCAGGTCTGCACTTTTTGCTGATGATGTCCTTCTCTTTTCTTCGTCCCCTCCTAAGGATACAACAATTCTACAAGACTTGCTCGCAACTTTTCAAGCATGTTCGTGCCTCAGGATCAATTTAGAAAAGAGCGAGATCTTGCCCCTAAACCCTCGCCTTGCTAGAGCTTGGACAGAATCGTCCCCTTTTATGGTTGTTGCTAAGCAGCATATAACGTATCTCGGTTTGCGTATTGGTAAGGAACCCTCCTCACTATACAACTTGAATTTCCCTCCAATTATAGACAAGATTGTTCGGGAGTTGGAAGCATGGGGGGCTCTCCCCCTCTCGCTCTTCGGGAGATGTCACCTTTTCAAGATGGTGTCCTTTGCCAGGCTACTCTACCCCCTCCAAACCTTACCTCTGTTGCTCAAGCACTCTGACATTAATAAGATTCAGAGGACCCTCAATACTTTTATATGGCAAGGAAAAAAACCCAGAATTGCACTTCAAAAACTTTGCCTGCCGAAGAGCGAGGGAGGGGCGAGTCTCCCCAATATTAGATTCTATAACTTAGCATGCTTAATGAGACAAGCCTTAGACTGGCTGTCCGAACATTCTAGGTACTCTAACCTCATGTTGGAGGGAGCTCTGGTAAGTCCACTTAACATTCAGGCTGTCCTCCACTCCAAACTGAGCGTTTTACCTAGCGCTCTAAGGTCTAACCATATAATTAAGGACACTCTTATAGCCTGGCGGGAGGTGCGACGACTCCTGGGCCTACCCTGCAACATCTCGCAATACCTGCCTTTCTCGGGCAACCCCATGTTCCCCCCCTCCTTAGACACTGCAATCTTCTCTCAGTGGGCAGCCTTGGCGCTGAAAAATGCATCCCAAATTATCAACCCGATACACGGAACTATTAAATCTTTTCCGGAAGTTTTAGTTGAATTTCATATACCGAGGCACTAATCCTTCCACTACGCCCAACAAACGAGCTATCTCAAGTCTTGCTGCTCCACTCGCAATGACTCGTGCAAAAAGTCCTTTATTGACCTGCTAATTGCAAAGGGCCAATACTCTGTTTCGGATATATACTCCAACCTCATCATCCACCAAGCCTCTAAATACTCCCTAGCCCCCTTCCAGGCTTGGACACCAATACTGGACAACCAGGAGGCTCCCTCTCAAATCCTAGCAGGCTACCAAACAATCCGCAAGCTTATAATTTCCGAAAAGTGGCGAGAAACCCAATTTAAAATAGCTCATCGAGCCTATCTTCCTTTCTTCCGCAGCAATATGGACTCAACACAACTCATCTGCCCTTGGTGCTCGCTAAGGAGACCTACTCTATATCATAGACTATGGACCTGTCAAAAAGTCTCTGACTTCTGAGACAATGTAAAAGGATATATAGATTCAGTATGTTCCATTGATCTCCCCAAACACCCAATGTTATATATCTTCAGTGCTCACTCATCACAAACCACGCCACAAGGACAAATGTTGGACCCCTCCCACATTGGGTCCACATCTGTCTCCTGGCAGCCCGCAGGACTATACTCCTTTCCTGGATACAGACAGAACTGCCTCTCATTGCCAAGGTGAAACAATCCCTGAAAGACCTCTTTCTCATAGAAAAGTTGGATGCTATCACACAAGACTGTAGACCCACAAAACGTTTCTTTGCCAGATGGCAGAAATTTATTGAACACTCCTTTACTCAAGCTGAGATTTCAGACCTTATGCTTCCCTTCCGCCTCTCCAGTTGGTATCTACGAGCTGAGCTCACCAATACTCTAGGAAAACTGAAGGCGGATGGCCCACAAGTCAACAGCCCCACCCAGAAACCCCCTTGACTTTCCTATTTAACTTCTTGATCCATGGTAATACATCATTTCCATCCAAATCTTTAATGGTATACACTCATTCACCTCCCCTGCAGTTTAGGATTATAACTACCTTGCTTCCACTCCTCAGGCAATGTTCATATACATAAATTTTGCTGTCTTCTACTTCATTATATATCTTATCCAGGCCTTTATTACTTCAATTCATGTTTACGCTGATAGATGTATTTGCTTGTACCCTTTTCTATGACATTGTATATTACATTGACAAACAACTGTCCTTATACCAAGCGATGGCTTATTTCTGTATGTACCTTATTGTCAATATTCAATAAAGCTTTTTGAAAATCAAAAAAAAAAAAATACATTTAGCAAAGAAACATATGTTTAAATGAATGATAAAACATACAGTATCTCACAAAAGTGAGTACACCCCTCACATTTTTGTAAATATTTTATTGTATCTTTTCATGTGACAACACTGAAGAAATGACACTTTGCTACAATGTAAAGCAGTGAGTGTACAGCTTTTATAAGAGTGTAAATTTGCTGCCACCGCAAAATAACTCAACACACAGCCATTAATGTCTAAACCGCTGGCAACAAAAGTGAGTACACCCCTAAGTGAAAATGTACAAATTGGGCCAAAGTGACAATATTTTGAGTGGCCACCATTATTTTCTAGCACTGCCTTAACCCTCTTGGGCATGGAGTTCACCAGAGCTTCTCAGGTTGCACTGGAGTCCTCTTCCACTCCTCCATGACAACATCACGGAGCTGGTGGATGTTAGAGACCTTGCGCTCCTTCACCTTCCATTTGAGGAGGCCCCACAGGTGCTCAATAGGGTTTAGGTCTGGAGACATGCTTGGCCAATCCATCAACTTTACCCTTAGCTTCTTTAGCAAGGCAGTGGTCATCTTGGAGGTGTGTTTAGGGTTGTTATCATGTTGGAATACTGCCCTGCCCCACTGCTTCTGTAGCTCCCCAGTGCCGGCAGCACTCATGCAGCCCCAGACCATGCTTGACTGTAGGCAAGACACACTTGTCTTTGTACTCCTCATCTGGTTGCTGCCACACACGCTTGACACCATCTAACCAAATAAGTTTATTTTGGTCTCATCAGACCACAGGACATGGTTCCAGTAATCCATGTCCTTAGTCTGCTTGTCTTCAGCAAACTGTTTTCAGGCTTTCTTGTGTATCATCTTTAGAAGAGGCTTCCTTCTAGGACAACAGCCATGCAGACCAATTTGATGCAGTGTGCGGCATATGGTCTGAGCACTGACAGGCTGACCCCCCACCCCTTCAACCTCTGCAGCAATGCTGGCAGCACCCATACATCTATCTCCCAAAGACAACATCTGGATATGACGCTGAGCACGTGCACTCAACTTCTTTGGTCAACCATGGCGAGGCCTGTTCTGAGTGGAACCTGTCCTGTTAAACTGCTGTAAGGTCTGGGCCACCATGCTGCAGCTCAGTTTCAGGGTCTCGGCAATCTTCTTATAGCCTAGGCCATCTTTATGTAGAGCAACAACTCTTTTTTTCAGATACTCAGAAAGTTATTTGTCATGAAATGCCATGCTGAACTTCCAGTGACCAGTATGAGAGAGTGAGAGCGATAACACCAAGTTTAACACACCTGCTCCCCATTCACACCTGAGACCTTGTAACACTAACGAGTCACATGACCCCGGGGAACGAAAATGTCTAATTGGGCCCAATTTGGACATTTTCACTTAGGGGTGTACTCACTTTTGTTGCCAGCTCTTTAGACAATAATTGCTGTGTGTTGAGTTATTTTGAGGGGACTACAAATTTACACTGTTATACAAGCTGTACACTGACTATTTTTCAGTGTTGTCACATGAGAAGATATAATAAAATATTTTCAAAAATGTGAGGGGTCTGCTCATTTTTGTGAGATGCTGTAGGCTTAAATTAGAAGTGTGCCCACAACTTTTTTTTAGTTTAGGATAGAGTGGGCAAAGGTTAGACCCCATTTTGAGTTTTTATGAGTATCAAGGGCTTCTCTAAAGAAATAATCTTTTTTATCCTCTCTTACAATTGGTTTACCATACAGGAAGTGAGGAAAAAAAAAAGGTACAGCCTTCCCATACTATAATTAATGTATTTTTATTTCTAACTGTATTGATGTTGGCAGATTCCCTTTACTTCCTGTTTGATAAAGCCATTATCACAAGGACAGAAAATGAGGACAAATCTCTTGAGCAAAATTACAGATCGTAGTAAAAAGACAAAAGGATGTTTAATCCTTGTGCATTTGTACATGATCTACTATCAATAAATTTCATGTAACAGCAGATGCAGAGTGCCGGCTCTTTTCTTCATTTTAAACATTGTTTCCTGGACATGGGAGGGACGTCCAGAGCACCTGCTGTAGGTATGCCGACTGGGATTTCCCCTGATTGAACTGGCTATAGGACAGCTCAGAGCAGTGTGTACCTTTGTGTTTATGTTTAATCCTTCCTCATTCTATTTAAAACTAATTTTTAAAAAACATCACTGGAAATACACTCTAAAATTCACTTTAAATAGGTTACTTAGATAACTTTTTGAAAGTTTTTTTTCTATTTGGGTTTTTTACTATAGTTCCAATCTTCCAGCCTTCATGAACTATGTTGCGCAAAATGATACATTGATGACTCGATATGAGCAAAACATTTACTTTTGTGAAAAGAAATATTAAAGAGGTTGTAAACCCTGCCCGCCCAAAAAAACCTTTAAGACAAAGGTATAATGAGTCGCATACTAGCTCATTATGAAATACTCACCTTAGAATGAAGCCCTCTCAGTGGCACCCACACACCCCTGAGAGGGCTGACATCTATCAGATTCACGGGCTCCGGCGCTGTGATTAGCCAGAGCCGTGAGGACGTCACTCCTGCGCATGCACGTGGGAACCACCGGTCATGGCACAGGGCCCTGAAGAAATGGCACGGATGGACGTTCCTTCAGAGCACATGCGCCAATGACATAATCACCGCAGTATACAGTAAATATCTCCTAAATGGTGCAAGTTTAGGAGATATTTACAGTACCTATAGGTAAGCCTTATTATAGGCTTACCTATAGGTACAAACAAACAAGGGGAGTTTTCTTCCTCTTTAAAAGCAGAGCTCCAGCCTTTACTGTTTCTATCACTTCCATTTCTGTTCCTAGTGCATAATGGAAAACTGTTCTGCCTTTTACTTTTCTTTCCCTAACCTCCCCAAAATGTCCCTCTGAACTGAAAGGCATTGCAGCAGGCACAATTTTTGTCTTTAGATGCCAGGTCTCCCACAAGACCCACTGTCATTTTAGCCATGCCTGCTGGGCTTCAGGGAATGTTAGTCACTGCTACTGTAACACATATCCTCTATAGAGCCAGTTTCATCTGGATGAGAAACAGTTACTGTATACCCCTCTTCCCAATCCTAGGACTCTAGAATAGCAGCTAGCAATATACTATAAGTTAGTGTGTTGCTCTCTATGTGTAAATACAGTGTTTTTTTCTCAGTGAGTAAAACTAATTTGCTTTGTTACTTACTGTATTAGGTGATAACGTGTGCTATATTATCATGTATTTATATAGAAGCAGCAAGAAGTATGGAAGGGTAGCTCAGACTAATGTCATAGGATGTGCATTGTGGTCTGAAATGCAAATGGGCACAACAAACAGCATCTGGTTAACTGTCTTCTACATTTTGGAAAAACTGTGTGTATTGTTTCAAATAGACATGATGGTTGCTAAAATCAATCTCCATTTAGTGGGAATTACTGCAATAACATGTTGGTAGAGTTGAGCGAACCCGGACTGTAAAGTTCGGGTCCGTACTGAACTTTGGGGTGTCCGGGACCCGGACCCGAACCCGGACTTTTCAAAAAAAGTCAGTGTTCAGGTCCGGGGTTCTGGTATTTTATTCCACGTGTTGAATAGCTGCTAAGGACAGCCAATCAACAAGTGTTTCACTGGTTTTCCCTGAGAAACAATCACAGCCATGCCTACTAATGGCATGGCTGTGATTGGCCAGTGCACCATGTGACCCAGCCTCTTGTGAACAACTAACCGACAGGAATCGTCGATAAGTTGTGCACCTTATTTTATGGTCTTGGGGCCTGGACTTGTGACTGAAAAAAACTTTTCAGGCCCAAGCCCAGGCCCAGGGCCTGTGGGGTTTCAAGTCATGCCTGGGCTTGAAATGTCAGGCCCAAGCGAGTTGAGATGGTTGTACAATAACGTCATTAAGGGTGATTTACCTCTAACTAAAATCGTTGGTAGTACAGATAAACTTTGTTATGTGTGTCAAAAAGGTTTTACATCTTCTGTCAATTGGTCTACGACAAACAACACGGGTAA
>BLSH010149686.1:415676-431111 GCA_018402905.1 Glandirana rugosa | reverse complement strand
TTTTATAGCACTAATATGGCTCTATGCGGCTAGAATACACTTAGTGAATGGAGCTTGCAGATGATTTTAGAACAATAATCTTTCCCTTAAAGCAACAGCTGGAAAATTTCCCTGTAGAACTTGGAGATGATTTCTTGCACAAAAATAAAAAAAAACAGTGTTGGCTACCTCCTCCTCCTCCACCGCCACTTTCACCACCTCCTCAACCTCCTACTCCACATCCACCTCCATTTTTGATTTTTTTATGTGATTTTAGTTTAAAAATTATTTTAAGTTATTTCCCTATCCCCATTTCTTTGTAGGGCACTTGTCCAACTCTTACCCCCATTTTCCTCCTTTTGCAGACCTCTAGGACTTGCCAGGACTTTATTACAGCCATTTTTGTGCCTAATAGTTCGGGTCCCCATTGATTTCAATGGGGTTCGGGGTCCGGGTCAAAGTTCGGGTCAAGTCCGGACCCGAACCCGGACTTTGTCCCGAAGTTCGGCCGAACCTGCCGAACCCGGACTTCCAGAGGTTCGATCAACTCTACATGTTGGCTTTATTCCTCTCCTCCTGTCAGCCAGTATAGAGCAAGAAAAAGAGAACAAATGTTAAAATAAGAAACGAAAGATGCACAGCAGGTTATGGGAAGTATACAAAATTGATTGCTACAGACTGAGTTCCACTTTACATTGACTTTTACTATGTGCCCTTTATAGGTGGATTTAAAGCCCATAAACAACACACTGTGAGTAATGTGCATGTTGTAATAAATAAAGTTATCTAGAAGTACATATTTATTTTGGCTCTCTACCTGTCTTATATATTTTTTACCATCCTGCCTACTTTTCACCTGTGTCTTCTCCTTCCACTTTGCCTTTCATTATAATTTCTAATTACACTAAATGAATTCACTGGTTATGTACTGAACATAAGCTGTATCATTTTTATAATACAATAGAGCATCTTAGGTGGATGACTTGTATTGCTTTAGAAAGTCTCTCACTTAATCTTAAATATCTTAATCTCAAAAATTTTAATCTCAAAAATAATTTTGTCCCTGCCTCACTCCTTAGCTAGGAGATGCTCTGTATAGCTAGTTCCACCCTCTTTTCAGTGGGTCTTTATTGTATGTTCTGAGTGCTGGAGCTAGACATAGTGTGCATTTTTTTTTTACCCATTTGATGTTTATCCACACAAGTTCTCAATGAAAGCTTTCTACAATCTGCAAGATGTCATTTGAATTGAGTTACTGTCTGCCAATCCTATTGAGACTGTACATTATGGCTATCCCACCACAACTGAATCATTTATAGAGATCTCACTTCAGTGCTTAGATTAGAGGGACATGACAGTCAAAAAATAATTTTGCTCCAGTCAAAACATAATTTATAACTCTGGAATCTCACTGTGAGATGTGATATGGGCTCAGCTTAAAACAGTCCAGTCATTGTCATACAAGCCTGTGCATGCTTGCTGCCTGCATGCTAATTACAAAACAACATCCACAGCCTACATTACCAGTACTACAGTGATTGCCTAATGGAATGCTTATACAAGTGAATTTGTACATTGTACATTTATACAGTAGAAGCTGCCTGCATTACTACATGCCATTCTGATGTCTACTTATAATACCATCAAGTGATAAAGAAAGCTGCTTGTGCTTTACAAACAACCTCTAGATAGAGAGCTAAGCAATTGATACATTTTTTTAGGGACTGCCAGTTAACACTTTAATTATCAACACAATGTCTCAGCAAAACATTACATTGTCTGTGGAAACTGAAACACAGCAAGAACCAGACTTCTTTCCACATCAGGAACTAAGCAAACAAGGTAAATGCTTAGATAATCCAACAGAATTACTGTATAAGGCTGATAAAGAAGATCTGTTGGTTAATGTTAACACTTATGGTTTAAATGTCATGCAAGTCGTCCTTTTCTTAACCTTTTCATAAGGTAGTACAACTAGAACTACTTAATGCCAAAGAGTTACAAGAAGAATTAAAGAGATTTGATGAGCGTAATCTAGAGAAATACAGTTTGGCTGTATAAATAAAGGAAAAGGCAGAGCTGAGAATCACATAAATCTGAATCTAAACTCTGCATATGAATTTATTATGAGACATTATTCCAGATCCACCAAGTCTCTGCAATCAAGATCTTCCACACCCAGCCAAAAACGTATTAAAGACAGCTGAAGCGTCTAAAATTCAGGCAGCTTTTGCCCAAAAGAAAGCAGAGATGGAAGCAGAAACTGCACACAGGAATGCAGAATTTGACACAGAAGCTGCAAGAAAGGAAGCAGAGATGGAAGTTTTGGAGAAACAGTGGGAGCAAGCCACAGCCATGGAAAGGTGCTAGCGAAAGTCAACAATGTAACAGCAACAGACACTCAGTTGCATAGTATGCATCATATTCCTCACATGCTGTTCCAAGAATTCAGCTTCCAGTCACAGCAGCTGTATCCTTCAACCAAGGTCAGTACATTGGGTATACATCCTCTCAAGACAATCTGACTACTTATCCCCCAGTATAGCAGGCATTCACATCCCAGCAAACTGTAGACACCAGTATAAAGATAATAGTCAATACATGTTACCACAAGGCTAGTCAATTACAGTCGACCCCCGCAAAGTCGCAGTTCAGAGTTTGCAGCCTCATTCGTTCACAGATTTGAACTGTATATATCTTTTAGTACTGTAGAGAGAACACAAACCAACTGCAGAGGAAAACGTGCCCTGTGATGCACCTCCTCCTCAAACCTATCAAGAAAAGCCACCATGAAACCCCACCAGAAGAAGACCCATCAGAAGATATGACTCCTCCTGAAGCGCCTGAAGAGGAGGCGCCACATGAGGAGTTGTAAAACCTCTGCTTTGCTGTGCAGTCATTATCGTCATTACATACGTTTATCGTACTGCACAGCTAATTCTTCATCATCATCATCATCTTCAATCAATATCATTCGTTATTGGTGAGTACCCAACATCAGTATTTTACATTCTAGCAATGCAAAATAAGCATTTATAGGCATTTTTTTGACTACATCCAAAATTCAAGTCTTTTCACAATTTGTGGGTGCTCTAGGAACGTAACCCCCGTGAATTTCAGGGGTCGACTGTACTGCCTACCAAATACAGTGTCAGGTATGAACACCTTTGCACCACCATACTTCCCAAAGTCACTCAAACTCAGCAGATCAAATAATGTAGATAACTTAAAGGCTGCACACACAGGCTGAATATCAGGCAAAATTTGGCCCGTGTGTATGGCAGCTGGTCCGGCAGAAGCCATCCATTCAGCCGGCTTCTTTTGTAGGGACATGACTGAAAAAGGTCTGCTGATTGGCATCTGATCAGAACTCTCACCTAATGGCTGAGAGCGCTGGCTGGTGTGTTCTCAAGGGGAGGCAGTCCACCTGTCAGAACACAATAGCTCAGCGGGGGAGATTGCTGTACTAACATTGCATAGTTGCTCCTCCCCAGCTCTTCAGTTTTTTTATTTCTTTTAGCCTGCTGGATTTAATGAAAAAAAAAATAGAATGAATAGTGTGTACTAGGCTTTAGTTTGTGTTTACTCCAAGGGTCAACTTGAAAAAACTGTAAGACTGCATACTATTCTAGATAATCAGAGTAACATATCTCTTACAAGATCAAAACTTTTTGACCTATTAAACATAACAGGGGATGCCTTACCATATACCTTTGACACCTGTGCTGACATTACAGAAGTTCAGGAGGAAGAGCCACTGGTCTTGTAGTAGCTCTCTTGAATGGCAGTGTACAAATATTGTTACCCATTCTCATCGAGTGCAATTAGATTTCAGCCAACAAGGAGGAGATCCCTGCTCCTGCAGCTGCCTCTCACCACTCACACTTGAGAGGCATAGGTGACCACATCAACTCTTGACAGACATGTTTGTATTCTCCAGCTTCTCAGCAGAGACATGCCAAGGGTACACAAGGCTCACCAACAAATAATATACGATTTACATAGTAAGACTCCTTCCTCTCTGGGGTGGTCCTCAATGTAGCTGCTAGCTTCAAGAGGTTCCTGGCTAGCTATGGATATCCTTAAGATCCTGTTCTGGGATGGATGGTGGCTGCACTATTTCACTTAGGATCCTCATGTGAACTCCCATATAGGTAGGAGAGAAAAAAGGGGAATGCCCAGGATGGTGTGATATCGTTTGATAAAAGGTTTTTATTAATATAAAACTCCTGACAAAGGAACGCTCACATTTAAAATTGCAAGACCCTGTGTAACATCCACGAGCTGCAAGCTCGTCCGATTGTGTCACTTCCGGTGTGCTAGTGGACCAACCCCAATGCATATTGTAACTGTCATGGGACTTCATCCCCTGGGAGTTCACATGAGGATCCTAAAGTGGAATAGCGCAGCCACCATCCATCCCAGAACAGGATCTTAAGGATATCCATAGCCAGCCAGGAACCTCTTGAAGCTAGCAGCTACATTGAGGAGTACCCCAGAGAGGAAGGAGTCTTACGTGGGCTTTGAACCCACACATGCTGTTATCCTACAGCAGGAAGGTGAGGGGCCACTTTATATCTAGGTGTCTAGACTTGGGAAGATGCAACACTGTTTGATGAATATTCACATAGAGTACTACAGAGGACTTTTTTTGTTCATTCCATCACCTGTTTGGGACTGCACTTTTATTATTTTTTAGTTTTCATGTTTTTATTTTTATTTTGTTTTCTCTGATTTTTTTTTGGATTATGCTGATCTTGGACATTGAGCACATTTTGTCACTTATATTTGATTATTCACATTCATGTGAGGCTCGTTTGTTTTGTCTTGTATGATACAGCCCACGACATTTGGTCACTCATTAAGATTCACGTTTTTGGATGGAAAGTTTTTATGTTATGTTATTTTGCCTTTGATTGAAACATTTAATGTGTGTATCATCACACTTTAACACTTACACTATATCACAGCGCAACACCATTATTTACTTATATTCACTACCCTGGGTCATGGAATCACCCTTAGGTGATTGCACAGTGGGCTACCACAACATTTTTTTCACATATTTCTGTGGTAGCGCAGGAACACCCCCAATAGCATATAGCTGTACAAACTATTGCATGACTTACCCATGTTGCTCATCATTTTGCAACCAATACTGAGGACCACAAAGAGTGTCATGCATGACACATCTGTAACGGGCATCCCATCACTGAGAAAATTTTGTAAGCAGAAAAGGTCATCATTTGATATGTTCAACATGAAGTATATTTACAGGAGATTGATAACATATCAAAGAGGCTGAACCTTTCTAAGGATAGCCCATTCTACAAATTGAACCCAATGATTGCACACATTACTTTGAGTTGGAGGTAGAATAGGGCAGTCCAATCTGTTCAATGAGGGACAGAATCCCCTTACTGTTCCAAGTCAATATCACATCACTGTCGTGCGGGTTCGATATCACCATTAGCAAGTTCAGCACCAAGGATGACACTTAATGGAATGGAGTAAGAGGAAGGCACCAACAACAGCAAATGACAGAGCTTTCAGCCAACAGATTAAACCAAGAACCACACATCAAAGATGACAGTGGAAACTATTTCAACACCTTGCCAATGTCTTCTGAAGTACCTTTGCAACCTTCAAGTTCAAGGCAAATGGCCAAACCCAACCTACAACTGAACGACATAGTCCTCCTGAAAGAAAAGAACACCCACCATAACCTATGGGCCTCAATACAAATACTGTTCGAAGTAATGATGGAAAGGTTTGGAAAGTAGAAATCAAGGTAAGGGAGGATCAGCGTGACTCTATTTTAGTATATGAACAGGTAGTGAGGTGCAATCTGCTTTTAACATAAAATATGCATGAATGAGAAAAACATTTTTTTTGTAAAAACAATTATATAACACAGTGCCACCTAATGGCTAATGTGCAGTGGTGTTAACATTTAAAACAAAAATGGCATAAAAATAAATGTTGCATAAATGGAACATAAAAAAAGATATATATAATACAGTGCCACCTAGTGACTAAAGTGCAATATCATTTAAAGCTTCGAAAATTGCATGACATGAAATCTCTAAAGATCCATGACGTGAGCAGATAAATATTAAAGTGCATAAAGTCCAAAAACAAGTGGCACAACAAGGTGCTAATACAGCGGTGATTATTGTGCTTGCTCCTGAAGAAATCAATATTAATGCAAAATATGCAAATAAAGTGCCACTGCAATCACTTGTGTCCAAATAGATGCTCGTACTTCCGAAGGTAAGTGCTCTTGAGTGCATGCACACATCGCTACCAAGCAATCTTATGCGCTTACCTCCAGGTGCAACCCCCGATGGGCCAAGTCGCACATTCCCCTCTGGGGTATAATCCTCCTATCGCTAGGCAGATCAAAAAAAAAATTCTCATTCATGCATATTTTATGTTAAAAGCAGATTGCGCCTCACTACCTGTTCATATATTGTTTTTTGTGTAGTATTTGGGGTACTACAGAAGTAGCAGGCAGCAATCCCTCTATTTGCTTTTTTGATCTACAGTAGAGCGGTTTTACTATTGTTCAAAATACTCTACTTTAGACCTATCAATGAACAGGTACTTCTGTTGCCAAAGGAAGAGAATTAATTTTCTAACTCAACAATGTAATTCAAAGACAGGTCAAAAGGACTGGTACGTGTTGTTGTTTTCCCCTCTGAATAATTAGACTCAAAGGGAGGTAAGAAGGACTGATGCATAGAACATATCACACACCACAGAGATTGTTTCAATATGGAAGGAGACAAGATGCGAAGTGCCCCCGGTGTGGGGGAGGGGAGGGCAGTCTGATCCATATGGTATGGAGATGTCCCAAGTTACATAGATATTGGGAGAAAATAATGGAAAATATTGAACAGGTCTTTGAAATTGCTTTAGAGAAGACTCCCATGGTGTGTATACTTGGATACGTATAGAAGACCGGCTTGACAAATAGGAAATGGATAGCGGTGTCTAGGAGCTTGTTTACGGCATGGAAGTTAATAGCAAAAAAATGGATAGCAGCAGACGCACCAACTTATGTAGAATGGAGAAGAGAAATGGAAATAATGATTAACAATGAGAAGTTTGTATACAGTAAAAGGTAAGAGATGAAGAACATAAAAAAATATGGGGACCATGGATAAATAACAATGTTAAGGGCATATGGTCTGGTATGGTTCAGGAGGGGGGTACTCGCTCATCCCCCCTATCCTGACATACTAGGCTGCGTGCTCGGATAAGGGTCTGGTATGGATTTTGGGGGTCCCACACCATTTTTTTTTTAATTTTGAAGGGGAGTTCACCTTAAAATCAATACCAGACCCAAAGGGCTTGGTATGGATTTTGTGGGGGGGGGACCTCATGCCGTCTTTTTCCTTAATTCTGTCATAGGGTTCCCCTTAACCACTTCAGTACACTGTGTTATATACTCTGTACTACACTGCACTATATACTCTTTACTGTATTATATACACTACACTGAATGCACTATATACTCTTCACTGTATTATATACACTACACTGACTGCACTATATACTCTGCACTGTATTATATACAGTACACTGACTGCACGATATACCCTGCACTGTATTATATACACTACACTGACTGCACTATATACTCTGCACTGCATTATATACACACTGCACTGACTACACTATATACACTGCACTGTGTTATATACATTACACTGACTGCACTATATACTCTGCACTGTATTATATACACTACACTGACTGCACTATATACTCTGCACTGTATTATATACACTACACTGACTGCACTATATACTCTGTACTGTATTATATACACTACAACACTGACTGCACTATATACCCTGCACTGTATTATATACACTACACTGACTGCACTATATACTCTGCACTGTATTATATACACTACACTGACTGCACTATATACTCTGCACTGTATTATATACACTACACTGACTGCACTATATACACTGCACTGCGCTATGTACACTACACTGACTGCACTATATACTCTGCACTGTATTATATACACTACACTTACTGCACTATATACCCTGAACTGTATTATATACACTACACTGACTGCACTATATACTGTGCACTGTATTATATACACTACACTGACTGGACTATATACTCTGCACTGTATTATATACACTACACTGACTGCACTATATACACTGTACTGTATTATATACACTACACTGACTGTACTATATACTCTGCACTGTATTATATACACTACACTGACTGCACTATATACCCTGCACTGTATTATATACACTACACTGACTGCACTATATACTCTGCACTGTATTATATACACTACACTGACTGCACTATATACACTGCACTGTATTATATACACTACACTGACTGCACTATATACTCTGCACTGTATTATATACACTACACTGACTGCACTATATACTCTGTACTGTATTATATACACTACAACACTGACTGCACTATATACCCTGTACTGTATTATATACACTACAACACTGACTGCACTATATACCCTGCACTGTATTATATACACTGCACTGACTGCACTCTATACTCTGCACTGTATTATATACACTACACTGACTGCACTATATACCCTGCACTGTATTATATACACTACACTGACTGCACTATATACTCTGCACTGTATTATATACACTACACTGACTGCACTATATACACTGCACTGCGTTATATACACTACACTGACTGCACTACATACTCTGCACTGTATTATATACACTACACTGACTGCACTATATACTCTGCACTGTATTATATACACTACACTGACTGCACTATATACACTGCACTGTGTTATATACACTACACTGACTGCACTATATACTCTGCACTGTATTATATACACTACACTGACTGCACTATATACTCTGCACTGTATTATATACACTACACTGACTGCACTATATACACTGCACTGCGCTATATACACTACACTGACTGCACTATATACTCTGCACTGTATTATATACACTACACTTACTGCACTATATACCCTGAACTGTATTATATACACTACACTGACTGCACTATATACTGTGCACTGTATTATATACACTACACTGACTGGACTATATACTCTGCACTCTATTATATACACTACACTGACTGCACTATATACACTGTACTGTATTATATACACTACACTGACTGTACTATATACTCTGCACTGTATTATATACACTACACTGACTGCACTATATACTCTGCACTGTATTATATACACTACACTGACTGCACTATATACACTGCACTGTGTTATATACACTACACTGACTGCACTATATACTCTGCACTGCATTATATACATTACACTGACTACACTATATACTCTGCACTGTATTATATACACTACACTGACTGCACTATATACTCTGCACTGTATTATATACACTATACTGACTGCACTATATACTCGGGACTGTATTATATACACTGCACAGACTGCACTATATACTCTACACTGTATTATTATATACACTACACTGACTGCACGCCCAATCCACTAACTACCCTGTCTAATCTCTCTCCATTCATAAACACTATACACAGCCGCCATGTAAGCAGCCTTAAGTAGTGTGGGGTATGGACTTGGCAAGGACCATGATTGGCCAAAGACATCCTGCCTTTGGCCAATCATGGCTCTCACAGCACATCATGCTGTGATTGGCGAAAGCATACAGGTCAGGTGCATGCTTTGCCCAATCAGTAGCCTTCAATGCACTGTGATCTCGAATGTCCTGCAAGCACCCCATATGCTTGTTTTTTCTACAAACAAACGAACACCTAATATTCGCGTCTAACTTACTAACTTGACTTGAACACCGGGTCCATAACTAATTAACATGAATTGTTAGGTAGGGATAATTGGATTAGGTTGCAGGCTAGCTGGTAATTGTGCTGGGAAATTTTCAGTTTTTTGTAATGTGCAAAGCTCCCTCCATATGCACCCTACTGTAAAGACTGGTCTTAAATTGGGGTGGTTGTCATTTATGTGTAGAGCTGAATTCAATGTGGGGATGCATTGAATACCTTCAACTGCCATTGTGCTCTTGCTGGGTGTCCAATGCGTTCCTCTGCCTTTGGGGTTACCTCCAGGAAAGCCTACCCTTAATCTATCCACTACTATATGTGCTCCAATTTGGAGAATCTCAAAACTATAGAGTTAGGATTGCATTATTCAGAGAAGCCTTGGTGAGGCACTGTGGCTTTCACGTACATTATATTTGCATGTGTGTGCAAATAAAACCTCTATTTTAACATGAACTGTTAGACAGGGCTAAGTTGATTTTGTTATAGGTTAACTGGTAAGTGTGCTGGGAATGTTTCTGTTGTTTGTATTGTGCAAAGCCCCATCCATGTGGCCCCTTATTATATGGCTAGTTATACATTGGGGTGGTTGGCATTTATTAGGTGCATGTTGTTGCCTTCCCCTCTGAAGATACACTCATAAACTATCTTCTGTGCCATCTTACAGACACCAGTAATGACTTAGCAAGTTTCCAGTATGTGAATTTTTGCATTATTCTTTTTGTTTTCCCCTTTTTTCAATTTCTGGTGTTCCTAAACGAGAGTCTTCACTTAATGTTTGGACTTGATTCTCAATTGTTTAATCATTTCAATCATAGAAGAGTATCATGTTTCATATGCATTGTTATTTGTTTGCCTTTAAATAATTTTGTCCCTTCCTCACTCCGTAGCTAGGAGATGCTCTGTATAGCTAGTACCACCCTCTTTTCAGTGTGCCTTTAGTTTCTGTTCTGAACACATGTAAATGCTGGAGCTAGGCATACTATGGTTTTTTGACCTATCTGATGTTCATTGGTGAAAATATGCACAAGCTTATTAAAGTCAATTAAAGCATTCTATAAATGCAAGATACCATTTGGACTGAGTCACTGCCTGCCAATTCTACTGAGATGGTAAGTTATAGGTATCTCAACACAACTGGATCAGTTTTAGAGATCACGCTTAAAGTGATTTGAAAGGCTCAAGGTTTTTTACCTTCATGCATTCTATTTAACATGCATTCTATTTAACCACTTCAGCCCCGGAAGGATTTCCCACTTTAGGACCAGAGCACTTTTTGCGAATCGCACTGCGTCGCTTTAACTGACAATTGCGCGGTCGTGCGACATTGTACCCAAACAAAATTTGCGTCCTTTTTTCCCACAAATAGAGCTTCCTTTTGGTGGTATTTGATCACCTCTGCATCATTTCTGATCGCCGCTATAAACAAAAGAAGAGCGACAATTTTGCAGAAAAAAAACAAATTTCTTACTTTTTGCTAAAATATAAAAAAATCTAAAAAAACATTTTTTTTTCCATCGGTTTTGGGCGATTTATATTCTTCCTCATATTTTTGGTAAAAAAAATCGCAGTCGGCATTTATTGATTGGTTTGCGCAAAAGTTGCCGCGTTTATGGACGATGAGAACTAATTTCCGGGGTTTTTATTTTTTAAATATTTTTTTACTAGTAATGGCGGCGATCTGCGATTTTTAGTGGTACTGCAATATTGTAGCGGACATGTCGGACCATTTTGACACTTTTTTGGGACCATTGGCATTTATACAGCGATCAGTGCTATAAAAATGCACTGATTACTGTGTAAATGCCATTGGCAGTGAAGGGGTTAACCTGCAGGGGGCGCTCTAAGGGTTAACTGTGTTCCCTGGGTGTGTTCTAACTGTGTGTGGGCTGCCCTGGCTGGGGAAAGGGGATGATCACGGCTTCCATATAGAGAAAGCCTGTGATCACTGCCCTTCCCCCTCTATGAGAACGGAGATCCGTGTTTACTTACACGACCTCTTTTCTATCACTGCGGGGGGGCCATCGCGGGTAGCCGGCGGCAATCGAGTCTGCCCTCACAGCTCTAGTTATCGCAGCCGCCATCATATGACGGCGGTTTGCTATAACGAGCCACTCTGTCGCCATCAGACTGCGGTCAGCAGTCGGCAAGTGGTTAACATGATTTCTTGTGGTTCTAGTTCACATCTGTGCGTTTTGTGCCAGTGCATTTTTTGGAAAAGGTCAGGAACTTTTTTCCCCACAGAAGATTGCATTTTAATGAAAGGAGATTAAAAACAAAAACAAAAGGTTGGGACTTTATATGAGGCACAAGGCATAACAAGCCAAGTGTTCCCATCCCTATATTACTGAGCAATGTGAGGAGAAGTTTGGGACTTTACATGAAGACATGCAACCAGGGAGATAATAAGACAAGAATGTGTCTGGCAAGTACATGGTAAATTAGAACTCTAAAAATTACATGACATAATGCATGACAACAAAATACAATCAATAAAATGTATTGCATATGAAATATAATAATAACATGATATTATAGTAACATCTAAATTCATATTGTAAACATTATAGAGGATCAGACTCATTAAAGCATGTCTCCACAATATAATAAGCATTACCTTACTTAATTGGTACAATCCAAAAATAGCATGTTTAGGTAAAATTGGTAAAAATTTTGCGATGTAAACACGAAGGGGCATCTATTAGCTCAACGCATTTTGTGGCTGCTGCCACTCTTCAGGGCAGATACAGGGTAGGTGTCTATAAATATTAAAAAATATTAAAGGTTGAAAGATTGTACAGTAGATCTGTCTATAGGGAAAGGAGGGGAGAAGTAATTTCCCAAAAATACTTACAGGTATGTTTATGAGTCTGGGAGTAAGTGTGAAGGGCTAAGGGCCAGCCAAAAAGGAGGAACTTCAATATAAAACAATATAGAACCTGGAAGAGACAGCAGTCCCCGGGAATGACCCCCATGGATATTCAAAATGAATGTGGTCCACATTGGTGTGACCATCTACAAAAAAGGGCAACGTAAAGATGAACTATAGTGTGAAAGTATACAATATAGTAACTAATAGGTAAAAGGAAATATACTGGTGCTGGGACCAATCAGTGGTAAGGATCTGTGCAGGCAGGTACAGGGTAATATGGATAGCATAATGTGCCCCAATATATATGGAAAATATCTGGTGAAAAGGGTCAAAAGCCAAACCCCAAGGCTAAGATATAAAACCAAAGACAATGGGAAATGGAACAAATACAAACAGAAAAGGGGATGCTAGAGAAAAAACTACCAGCAAAGTTAGCTAGGATTCCTATGTGATCATTTGGAGTCCAGTAGTGCAAAGTGACCAGAGGGGTATCAGCCACAGGAAGCATCTGAATCCACTGGGAGGAGTATATATATACTCCAATGTGATTGTGGTGGCCAATGAGAGAAAAGGCGCCTCAAGCCGAGCAGCAGCAGCTGCTCACCATCCGGCGCCAAATACCTCATGTAGGATGCCAAGATTGAATCAACAGCGCCGACACACTGACGCCACTGGTGGTGACGCAGCATGCATGGGACTGGAAGTCCGTCCGAGCCCCCGCATCACCCAAAGGAGGAGAAGGGGCAAGGGGAGGACTCCCAGAGCGCATAACAGCTCCCGGGACTGGGCATAGATGGCCGGAGCAAACAGCCCAACCACGCCACAACCCAGCACGCAAAATTAGCATAACCAATTACACACTAGGGAACCTAATGTTGTACAATCATACATATTTAGACTCCTCTATACCTATGTGGCATATTATTGGAAAATTCAAAACATTGTTTGATTAAATAAATATAAACACCTAGATTGATACTGGCAATGGAGAGTACCAAAATAAAAAAATATATCTAGACTAGATAGAGGTGCATGCTTCCATCCCTAATTGATTAGTGAAAGGAGATTAAAAACAAAAACAAAAGGTTGGGACTTTATATGAGGCACAAGGCATAACAAGCCAAGTGTTTCCATCCCTATATTGCTGAGCAATGTGAGGAGAAGTTTGGGACTTTATATGATTTTATATGACTATTACATGCAACCAGGGAGATAATACGACAAGAATGGGTCTGGCAAGTACATGGTAAATTAGAACTCGTTTTATATCGGGGTTCTTTCACCTCAGCTCCCGGGACTGATGACCATTTCGGCCACTAACCCTAAGCCTAACGATGACCCTTAACTCTAATGATAATATTTACCGCTAACCCTAATCCACAGCCTAGTCCTAACTCTAGCCCTAATTCTAAAATTTAACCCTAATCCTAGTTAACCACTTAAGGACTAGAAGGATTTACACACTTCCTGACCAGGCCATTTTTTGCGATACGGCATTGAATTGCTTTAACTGACAATTGTGCGGCCATGCAATGTTATACCCAAACAAAATGTACGTCCTTTTTTTTTACCACAAATAGAGCTTTCTTTTGGTGATATTTTATCACCTCTGCGGTTTCTGTTTTTTGCACTATAAACAAAAAGAGCGACAATTTTGAAAAATAAAAAACATATTTTTTACTTTTTGCTATAATACATATCCAAAAAAAAAAAAAAATTAAAACAACACATGTATTCATCAGTTTAGGCCAATATATATTCTTCTACATATTTTTGGTAAAAAAAAAAAAAAAAAAAATCGCAATAGGCGTATATTGATTGGTTTGCGCAAAAGTTATTGTGTCTACAAACTATGGCATAGATTTAGGGACTTTTGTTTTTTTTATTGTTTTTACTGGTAATGGCGGTAATCTGTGTGCACGGACCAATGTACGGGTATGGCGGTTTGCGCTATCCTGCCCCCCTGCCGCAGTATATGTGCGACGGGTGGTCAGGAAGTGGTTAAAGGACTAGGATTAGGGTTAAATGTTATGGCTAGGGTTAGGGGGTTGGGTTAGAGTTAAATGTTAATGTTAGGGTTAAGAGATAGGGTTAGGGTTAAGTGTTAAAAGTGTTAAAAAAGCATAAACAAATCAAATGCAATAAAGCAATGCAAGCAGCAAATCTCAGGGAGAAAAGTCCAGAGTGCAGTATCCATATCAATGAAACAAAACACATTGAATATTGTTCTAGCATCAGTAAAGTGAAACGTGGCCTGTTTTGTGCCCCTAACCTGTTTTGTACATCCACTACTAGAGTTGAGCGAACACCTGGAAGTTCGGGTTCTGCTGGTCCGTCCGAACTTCGGGACAAAGTCCGGGTCCGGGTCCGGACGGAACCCGAACGATCGCACGCAGGCACGCTAGCAAGCCCAAGGCAGGCCTGGGCCTGGGCCTGAAACAGGGCTTCAAGCCTGCCTGGTCGTCTTGGGCTTGAAGGTCCACAAGCGAGTTGAGATCATCACCTACATGTTTTGTCCAATCCCCGTGTTTTGTCCGGTGCAAAGTGAAATGACTACGATCTTGTTATAAGTTACACAAAACAAAGTAACTATACCTATGACGTGAGACCTGAAAAGAGGGACTCTAAACGACGAACGTAACGAAATAACGTAAACTAAACAAATACGAAAAAATTGTGAAAATTGTGAATTGGGATTGGGATAGAGAATTGGGATTGTAATTGTA
>BLSH010149686.1:398509-411193 GCA_018402905.1 Glandirana rugosa | reverse complement strand
CTCTAATTTCTGCTATCTGTCCTCAGAGCAACAGCACAGACAGTAGTAGTAAAGTAATCTATCTCAGGATGCAGGATCAGGTCTTAAAATGGCTAAAATCTGTCCCTCACGCCGTCAGCTACCTTTCCCTATACTAACCCAAGGAGCATGTGACTGCAGCACTGTGACTCCAGCTTATAAAGAGGCTGGGTCACATGATGCACCGGCCAATCACAGCCATGCCATTAGTAGGCATGGCTGTGATGGCTTCTAAGGGCAAACCAGTGAAACGCTTGTTGATTGGCTGCCCTGCAGCTTCTCAACACGTGGAGTAAAATAGCAGAACCCCGGACCGAACCCGAACGATTTTTGAAATGTCCGGGTCCGGGTCCGTGCCACGGACACCCTAAAGTTCGGTACGGACCCGAACGTTACAGTCCGGGTTCGCTCAACACTATCCACTACTAATTTTTACAGGAGAAGTTTCGTTTTTCCAAATTATCGATCAGTATTACTTACAGTAAATGTCCAAACAGATTAAAAAATACAATTTCCTACTTGTATATGTTCATCATTAAGGGCTCTTTCACACATACGGACTGTTCAGGCCCGCCTGTCAGTTTTTCAGGCTGATCTGAATGGACGCTCAATTAACCACATATGGAGCGACGGATGTCAGCAGTGACATGTCCGCTGACATCCAATCCGCTCTGATCGGCTAAATACAGATGGATGTAAACCCTATTTTCCATCTGTCTGGCGGATTGGATGAAAATGGACAGGCGGATCCATTTTCATCCAATCCCCCACAGAGGAGAGCGGGGGCTCTGACATGTCCATTTCTGCACAGTGAGCAGTGACGGATCTGTCATCCGCCGGCTCTGCGGTCATCAACAAATTGATCCCCGCTGAGCAGCGGAATCCATCAAAATGGACATGTAAGTTTGAAAGAGTGCTAAGGTGTCTATGAATAAAATGTTCCTGGAAAAACATGAGCACCAACAGGCTGCAAATTGCCATTTTTTCTCTAATATGTGCAGTTCCGTTATTGGCAGCTCCACATAGAGGCCATAATGTATTTTTTTTTCTAGAGATACCCCAATCTGGAAACAAAAACATATTGGGGGCACTAGAGAGTGCTGACAATATAAGAACCACACATAATAGTACAGCAGAACTGGCAAAGGAAGGAGCAACACAACAAGGCATTCAGTTGTGCTTCAGTAGTCACTTGAAAACAAGAAACATGCTGATAGCAGGAGAGAACAGAGTGACATGAGAGAGAGAGATGAGTTCATTAGTCTGCTGCTGCTTCTTCACTGTGCAATCACAGGCTGTGGACAGGGACAAAACCAATTGTATTACTTAACATCAGTAAAGTCAGGTTACCCCCTGTGTAAGGGTAGGTGCACACAAGTGATTTTTAGTAGCAGGATCAGGCTACTAAAATCACTAAAGATTAATTGCTAGTAGTAGTGATCATTTACTACACATTTGATACAATTGGTTCTCAGTGGCATAAAGCACACAAGTAGCTTGTAGTATTAATTAATTATACACATTTGGAGCTACAGTATATGCGATTATCAGTGATTATTTGCTACTATGTGCTACTCGTGTGTCTCACGTCATAGGTAGTTAATTGTTCCAATTTCCAAAATTGTAGCAACTAGAGTTGAATGGACACCTGAATGTTCGGATTCAGCTGAACTTTGCGAAAAAGTTTGAGTTCAGCCCCGAACTTGACCCCGAACCCCATTGAAGTCAAAGGTGACCCAAACTTTTGGGCACTAAAATGGCTCTAAAAAAGTCCTGGAAAGGGCTAGAGGGCTGTAAAAGGAAGCAAAATGGGGGTAAGAGTAGGATGTGTGCCCTGCAAACAAATGTGGATAGGGAAATAACTTAAAATCAGATAAAAAAATAAAAAATGGAGGAGGAGGTGGATGTGGAGTAGGAGGTTGAGGAGGCGATGACCGTGGCGGTGTAGGTGGAAGTGGCGGTGGAGGAGGAGGAGGTAGCCAATGCTGTTTTTTGTTTGTTTTTTTTTTCTAATTGGGGTAGCTCCCAAAATATCGAGACATTAAAAAAAAAAAGATCACTATCTGCAGACAAATCCAGAGATGTACTAGCACGGGTTCACTTTTTCCATATAAAATGTACCATGGTTTATTTTTCATGTTTCTCCTGTCACAAATTCTAATAAAGACTTATGTTCTATAAAAAAAAAAAAAAAAGAATAAGTTCACTTAAAGTATACCAATGGCTGTGTGAGGCCGGTATAAATGTCTATTCTGCACAAGGTACAGACAAGTCTTGTGGGATCCATGCCTGGTTCATTTTAATAAATGTTAGCTTGTCCATGTTGGCTGTGGACAGGTGGCTGCGCTTTTCTGTGATAACGCCCCAAGGCATAAAGAGCAAGCTCAGGCCATGTGCCCAATTTGGAGAGCCAGAAGTTGAATGGGGCAGACCCATCAGTCAGTACGTGTAGGAGTGTGCACACATACTGTTCCACCATGTTGGTGAAATGCTGCTTCCTGCTGCTTACGTTGCCTATCAGCTGGTGGTGCTGTTTGTTGTGGCGTGCTGCTGACAAAGTTTTTCCACATTTTTTTGTTTCATTAGTTTTTATTGAGATAAAGTGAATAAACATAAGTCGTATAAGAAATTTGCAGTCATACATATATATATATATATGTGCTATTGTACATCCGGATGTGTAGGTTCCAACAAACTATTACAGAACGATTAGATAGTATCATTGATAGTTGAAAAGAAGGTGAAAAATTAGAAAATATAACATCAACATTGTAAGTTAACATCTTTAGTGCGGCAATGGGTTTTCCCCACGATTGGTGCTTGGGCTTAGCCTGTGCTAACTAGCTCTTTTATCCTTCCCCCCCAGACACCCCTATTGGGATCATCCTGTGTCGGGGGGGGGGGGGGGGCTTCAAGAACGAGTTGTTTTTCTCCAAAAGTGTGTTGTGTTTCAGGATGTGTGATTTCTTGGAAAACTTGCCACAACTTGGAAGTTTAGAAAATTAACATTTAAGAACTATTGTTTCCACCAATGAGCATTCAGTGAATGTTAGTTTCCGGATAAGGAATTGCGGCGTGTAGTAGAAGGAGAGAGAAGATAAAGGGGAGGAAGGAAGGAGGGTCAAGGAACAGAAGGGGGTAAAAGAAAGGATAGACATAGGGAGTGAGTGTGGGTAGAGACGCTGTGTGGATCAATATTATAGTCCTGAGAGAGGTGTTTTTTTCCATCTTTTGTACCACTGAACCCATGGCATCCATAGTCTATGGAGTTTGGTGTAGTTGTCACGGTCTTTTGAGAGTATTATTTCATATGTATGGTGTTCATTAACTTGTGCTAGTATTTGCGCAATTTGTGGCTCTGATACACTTTTCCAGGTTTTTGTAATAGAGTGTCTAGTTGCAAGGAGAATATGAGTGATTATTTTGTGTAATTCGTGGGGCGTGCTTTCTATATTGAGGTTGAAGAGGCCTAGCGCTGGGGTTGGTTCCATGTGGGTGCCTGCAATATCAGAAATGATTTTGAATACATTTCTCCACAGTTTAGTTATTTTGGGGCATTCCCACATTGTGTGGAATAGTGTGCCTATTCCTCTGCACTGCCTCCAACAAGTTGGGGATGTAGATTTATCAAAGGAGGCCAGTTTTTGCGGTGTGAGGTACCTGTGTTGTATTAGTTTTTGCGTTAGTTCCCGTAAGGCTGTGCAAGATGTGGCTCTATAAGTAGAGCGGATGGCGTATTCCCATTGTTCTGTCGTGTAGTGTTGTTTTAATTCCTTTTCCCATTGTGTGATCGTTTTATTGTGGGTAAAACATGTTTTTTCTTGGATAAGTTTGTAGAATAGGGAGATCCCTTTTGTTACTTTATTTTGAGGGGAATAATATTGCAGTGCCGTGGTTGGGAGGTGTTTTAATAGCTGGGGGTTTTTGGAAATACAGTGTTGTAATTGGAGGTATTGAAATTTGTTCGTTTCAGTGAGGGGGAGTTCTGCTTGAAGATGTAGGAATGGTTTTAGTTTGTCTTGTTCAAGTAGTTGATTAAGTGTGTTTGTAGAGTTAGATATCCAGGAAGATAAGGGAAAGTCTTGGATTAGGGATTGTATTATGGTGATTGGGAGCGTAGGAGGATTGGTTTTTGTATTTAGCCAGGTCTGGTTTCTAAATTTCCTCCATATTTTAACCGTCGCTATTATTGGTGGTGCTAGGTGTTTAGGGAGGGAAGTGTGCGGGTGTAGACTGAGAATCCACATTTTTAGGTTTTTGTTGGGGATGTTTTGCGCTTCTATTTGGCACCAAAGGGGGGTAGGTCCTACTTGAAACCACACTTTTAATTGGGTCAATATAGTGGCCTGGTAGTAATCGAGTATATTGACTAGGCCTGATCCTCCTGCAGTATAGTGTTT
The DNA here is from genome assembly GCA_018402905.1 of Glandirana rugosa. NCBI lineage: Eukaryota > Metazoa > Chordata > Amphibia > Anura > Ranidae > Glandirana > Glandirana rugosa. The sequence continues at coordinate 406,775 of BLSH010149686.1, read as the reverse complement.
GTATAGCCATTTCCTATTTACCTGTGGTTTTTTATTGCTCCACACATAATTACCTAAGAGTGTTTGAAGGTTGTTAAGGTAGGTCTGTGGGATCGGTATTGGTAGGGAGCGGAATAGGTAAAGCAATTGGGGTAGTACTAGCATTTTGTATGCTGCTAATCTCCCAGCCCAGGAGAGTTCATGTTTAGAGAGATTAGTGAGGGAGTCTGCGTATTTTGTTTTAAAGGGTATGAAATTTGCTTTGTACAGGTTATCGGGGCGGTCAGTCAGTGATATTCCGAGGTAAGTTATTTGCGAATCTGCCCATTGATAAGGGAATTGTTGCATCAGTATGTTTCTGGAGACACTGTCGAAGCCTAAGTTTAGTATGTGGGATTTGGTTGTGTTTGCTGTGTAATAGGATATAGAGCTAAAGGTAGTGAGAGTATCTTGAATCATTTTCAATGACATGTGTGGGTTAGTGATTATAAGAATGACATCATCAGCAAAGAGGCTGATTTTGTGCTCCCTGTCGCCAATTGTTATTCCTTGTATCATTGCTGTCTTTCTTACATATTCTGCTAACGGTTCCATAGCCATATTAAAGATAATTGGCGACAGGGGGCAGCCTTGTCTTGTGCCATTCGTTATATTGAAGGTTTTGGAGATCATGCCTGCTCTTAGTACATAAGCAGATGGAGAGGAGTACAGTGCATTAATTGCAGATAGAATTTGATTAGTTAGGCCGAACTCGCTGAGAACTGCGTTTATGTAGCCCCAATGGACTCTATCGAACGCCTTCTCTGCATCCAAGGAAAGGAGCAGAGAAGGCGTTCCTGTGTTCCGTGCCCAATGTGTTATATTGATTAAGCGCCTTGTCGCATCCGAGGATTGTCTTCCTTTAGTGAATCCAGTCTGATCTTGGTGGATCAATATGGGTAAAAAATCCATTAATCTTGTTGCGAGAATTTTAGCATATAGCTTAACATCAATGTTCAGCAGCGAGATCGGCCTAAAGTTCTGGGGAGTGGTAGGGGGTTTGCCTGGTTTAGGTATAGTAATTACCATAGCAGTCAACATTTCTTTGGGAAAGGAGGAGGAGGACTCAGCTTCCGCAAACAAATCCCTGAGATAAGGAGCAAGAATATTCTGGTGTTGGCTATAATATTCTCTTGGGAGACCGTCTGGTCCCGGTGATTTACCAGGTGGAGTTTTTTGTATTGCTTGTATTACTTCTCGGGTCGTAAAGGGGAGGTTCAGGGAGTCTAGTTGGGATGGCGTAAGTTTAGGAAGTTTAATTTGTGCTAAGAATGTTTGAATGGCTTGTGGGGTTGGTTGGGTGATTGTGGGATCATCTTTAAGATTGCATAGCTGTTCATAATAGTGACTGAAGGCATCAGCCATATCTTTAGGGTTAATTATCTTATCTTTGGGGGAGGGATAGTGTAGAAATGGGATTTTGGATTTATTACGCATTCCTCTAATGCGCTGTGCCATTAATTTCCCTGCTTTGTTGCCAACAGAGTATTGAGTGGCTTTTACTTTGCGGAAGTTATGTTCAAATTTGTCTAATAATAGGGTTTTAAAATTTTGTCTTAGATCTTTTAATTTTTGTTGTGTATTTGTGGTCGGGGAAGATTTGTTTTGATCATCTAGGGCAGTGATGGCTAACCTTGGCACTCCAGATGTTTTGGAACTACATTTCCCATGATGCTCATGCACTTTGCAGTGTAGTTGAGCATCATGGGAAATGTAGTTCCAAAACATCTGGGGTGCCAAGGTTCGCCATCACTGATCTAGGGCCTTAATTTGGGTCAAGATCTCGTATAGTTGCTGCGTCCTCCTTCTCCTTGCCATTGAACCATATTTTATCAGTATCCCCCTCATGAATGCCTTGTGGGCCATCCATAAGGTGGACACCTTTGTAACAGATCCAACATTAATTTCAAAATAACGTTCTAGTTCTTCATATATTTTGTCTGCATATTCTGGTATTTTAAATAGGTAAGTGTTGGCTCTCCATACAGTGGGTGGTATTTTCTGAGAGGCTGTGTCTATTGTGATAGACACCGGGGCATGGTCAGACCAAGTTATTGAGTCGATATGGGAGTTAGAGATCTTCTGCAACGTCCATTTATCTACCAGGAAGAGGTCTATTCTTGAGTAAGAATTATGAGCTAGGGAGTGGAATGTAAAGTCTTTTTCGGTTGGGTGATGACATCTCCATACATCGAACAGTTCGTTGGTGTGTAGGAAGTGGGATAATTGGGAATATTTCCTAGGTGATTGATTAGTGGTGTCCCAATGGGGGTCTGGGGCCAAATTGAAGTCCCCACATAAAAGTAGTGCCCCTTGTTGTACTTTGCTCACTTTCCTTTTCAGCTTATTGAGAAACGATATTTGTCTTGAGTTAGGTGCGTATACACATACTAGCGTTGTTCTATGGGAATTCAAGTCTCCTATTAGGATTAAGTATCTTCCCTCTGTGTCTGCAATCATCTGAAGCATATTGAAGTCTGTGGAGCCTTTAATGGCAATTGCGACTCCTCTTTTTTTTTCGGAGCTGCTCGCTAGATAAATTTGAGGGAATTTAGCATGTTGAAACTTTGGTGTTGCTTCTCGTTTAAAGTGCGTCTCCTGTATACAAATAATGTCTCCATTGAGTTTGAGGGCTGTTTGCCAAACTGTCGCTCTCTTAACTGGGTGGTTAAGGCCTTTGGCGTTTATAGAAATTATTTTTGTGGTCATATCATCGATTGTATGTAGTGCTTGTAGAGGTACTCACAGTTGAAGACCAGTGCTGGAGAAGCCATGGGTTGCTCGGAGGGTTGCAGGGTGTGGATTCCAGTTGCATTGATGATCTGATGGTCCTCAGGAGTGGTTTGAAGTGAAGGTATTGAAAGAAAGAGTCTAGGTAGGAGATAAAAAGGAAACTCATAAACAAGGAACATAGAGGTTTGCAGCGGGGAATAGTATCCAGTGCTGCAATTCGGTTGTCAGGGGGATCAAGTTTATAATGGTTTTGGGCCATATGGCGGTGGGGGATCAGGGAGATATCATTGTTGCTTCTTCCGTTTGGCGTTTTGCCCTTCTAAAGTTTGGTTTTGGAGTGCTTTTGCGCCTTGTGCCACAGAGGTGGTCCTGTGTGTTGGGGATTTCTATTGTGCTGGGAGGGTTCCGGTTCAGGGATGATTCCCCATTCTTTTAGTAAGGCTAAGCCTGCTTTTAGCGAGGTAATATTGTGTGTTCTGCCATTCCTGTCTATGGTGATTTTGGTCGGGTGACCACATTTGTATCCTATCTGATGGTTCCTTAATGCCTTTGTTATGGTATTGAGTTGACGGCGGAGATCCATAGTGTATTTTGATAAATCTGCAAATATCTGAATGCCTTCATATGGTTCAGGTAGCTTCCCTAGAGCCCTGGCTTTTTTCAGAATCTGATCCTTAGTTGTGTAGAAATGCACTTTCATGAGTACATCTCTAGGGATTGTGTCTGGTAAAAAGGACGGTTTAGGTAGACGGTGAATATGGTCTATTGTCAGTTCTATGGGTTGCAGATCTGGGAGAAGGGTCTTGAACAATTCTTTGGCGAATTTATTTAAATCTTGGGTTTGCACTACTTCAGGGACCCCCCTTAGTTTTAGGTTTTCCCTTCTGGCTCGGTCTTCTAAGTCTGCTATCTTTGCACGGAGCCATTGTTGCTCTTCTATTGTGTCTTCATTGGCGTCAATGAGCTCATTAACTGTATGGGTAATGTCGCTGACTGCATTTTCCACAGAGTGGATCCTATCTCCTAGAGATGTGATTTCCATTGTTATATTGTGGGACAGGTTAGTGAAGTCTGCATGAATTGATTGCTGAAGGGATACCAGCATATCTTTCAACAGGGTATCCATGACTGGCTGATTAGTTGTTGGGAAGGCCGCTATTGAGGCATTCAGTGCTATGTTGTGGGTGGGGGGTACTTCCTCCCTACTCACCGGTCCGCCATCACGATCGTTCATGCGCATCTTTGCCTTGACCGGGCTGCTGCATGACGGGCTGGATGGGGGTGAGGAGTGTAGCGGTGACGTGTTCGGGTCGTGTGGTTGCGGTTGATCGTCCGGAAGGTCAGTGTAGTGGTCTCGGGCCTTGTCGGCTCGCGGCTGGGCTCGGCCTCCGGCGCCATCTTGCTTCTTCCCTCGAGCTGAGGGAGCGAAGAATTCGGTCAATCTGTGCGGCCGTCTGTCATCTTTCCGCTTTCGTGACATACCTCCGGTGTTTAGGGAGATGTCACTTTGTTGTGGCCGGGTCTGGGGGTGTCTCATTCGGGCTTTTAGTTGCTTCGTTCTCCCTGACGTGCCGGAGCTCTCTCAGACGGCTTCCATACACGGCGCGCGCAAACCATGCCCCGTTTTTCCACATTTTGGCCATGCTAACCCTACCTTCTGAGGTGCTGGCGGTGCCACAGCTGCGTTGGCGATCTCTTCCTCCTCCTCTGCCTTCGCCTTGTGCTTCCACTGAGCCCCCGGTGTCATTTGGGAATGCCCACAGCAGCGCGTCTACCAGCATAAGAGACTGCTGCATGACTTGGGGCTCAGACTGCTTGGCTGATTTACAAGGGGCTGAGGTGAAAGACAGATGGCCATGGGGTTCAGGTGCCAACTCTGAGCTTTCAGCAAGGGGCCGGGTGGGAGACAATGTGAAGGAACTGGAGGCATTGTCAGCCACCCAATCTACTATCGCCTGTACTTGTTCTGGCCTCACCATTCGTTGAGCGGCATTCGGGCCTACCATATAACGTTGAAGATTCTGTCGGCTACTCGCAACTGAGTTTCAGTTGTGCGTGTAGCTGGCACAGATTGACCACGTCCTCTCTTTGCAACAGGAGCTTCACCAACACCAGCAGCACCACGACCACCTCTCTTATTTGACACTCTCCTCATTCTGGACGCAAATGTACTATTTAGCACAAATTTATATTATTTTTTAAACCGGCAATGTAGATGCACTTTTTAATTTTGTGCAAGCAATGCACAGCAAGGTGCAAATGTACTATGTAGCACTATTTATTATTCTTTTTTTTAAACCAGCAGTGTAGACACACTTTTTAATTTTGTGCAAGAAATGCACAGCAAGGTGCAAATGTACTATGTAGCACTATTTATTATTCTTTTTTTTTTAAACCAGCAATGTAGACGCACTTTGTAGTATTTAGAATATTTTTTTTTAAACCAGCAATGTAGATGCACTTTTTATTTTTGTGCAAGAAATGCACCGCTGGCCGCAAATGTAGTATTTAGAATATTTTTTTTTTACACCAGCAATGTAGATTCACGTTTTGTTTTTGTGCAAGAAATGCACCGCTGGCCGCAAATGTAGTATTTAGAATATTTTTTTTTAAAAACCAGCAATGTAGAAGCACTTTTTATTTTTGTGCAAGAAATGCACCGCTGGCCGCAAATGTAGTATTTAGAATTTTTTTTTTTTTTAAACCAGCTATGTAGACGCACTTTTTAATTTTGTGTAAGAAATGCCCCACTGGCCGCAAATGTAATATTTTGCACAAAAAAAAATTTACTTTGTCTAACTGCAATGTAAAAGCAGTATTTAAATATGCCAAAATGTTGCCAACAGAACTAACAGAACACGATTAAAGTAGTGTCCCTGACACACAAGCAGTTGCAAGTGCACTGCACTTGCAAAATGGCTGCAAATGCCCACCTAACAAACAGAAAAATTGATTAGGTTTTATATGAGGCACTTTGCTTAGCAAACAAAATGTACTCTAGCATACAAAAATCTCCTCTAGCACCCACCTACCAAAAAATCGTTGCTTTTAACAGATTTTCTAAAGCTAATCTGTCCCTCACAGCAGCAGCATCAGCATCCTCTCCCTACACTAGTATGAGATGATTTTATAAAGCTAATCTGTCCCTCACAGCAGTAGCATCCTCTCCCTACACTAGTATGAGATGATTTTCTATAGCTAATCTGTCCCTCACAGCAGCAGCAGCATCCTCTCCCTACACTAGTATGAGATGATGTGACATGCAGCACTACGTGACTCCAGCTTATATAGAGGCTGGGTCACATGATGCACTGGCCAATCACAGCCATGCAATTAGTAAGCATGGCTGTGATGGCTTCTAAGGGCAAACAAGTGAAACGCTTGTTGATTGGCTGCCCTGCAGCTATTCAAAATGCGCGAAAAAATACCCGATCCCCGAACCCGGACTTTTTCTCAAATGTCCGGGTTCAGGACACGGACACCTTAAAGTCCGGTATGAACCCGAACTGAACTCTAGTAGCGACTGATCACTACAACCAGCAATTTTTTTTCCAGTTTAACGTAATTGCTTTCCTCGCGTAGAATAGTAACCGACTTATTAATATTTTCTGTCTCATACTTTGTGTGGCATTTCCTACTAGGCCTGGGAGACATGCCTTCATATGCCTATCTAGGGTAACTGACATAGTATCTGCAATTATCTCTAGGATTTCTCCCCAGTACTCCCCTATAGCTGGGCAAAACCAGAATATATGAAGATAGTTTCCCGGTATACATCCACATCTCCAGCAGGACCAAGAGTGTGAGTTGTTCATTCTGTTCAGCCTATCTGGTGTGTAGTACTCCTGGTGAATTATCCTAAATTGAATTAACTAATCTTGAAGGGAAACTAACACCTTAAAGGGTAAATCCCATATATCCTGCCAATCCTCCTCATTTAATTCAGGTATATCTTGGATCCATCAGGCCCGGAGTCTTTCCAGGGCTGGTGGCTCTGATGAGTTAAGATGACTATAGATGTTTGACAGGGCCTGCTTTGTGCATCCCATTCTTAATACCTGCTCTAAGCCGGACTCCTTCAACTCTGGGAGTCCCTCTGGAAATTGACTGCAAAGTTGCATATAACAAAAGAAATGATTCCCTAACATTGAAATTCTCCACCAAGTCCCTAAATGGAACTACCACCCCCTGATTTAGCACCTGTCCTAGAGCTTTAATCTTATATTTAGCCCACCATCCTGGATCTGGAATTGACCTTAGGCGAGTTAGCTGGTGATTACCCAATAAAGGAGGCCAGGCTTAAGTCATGTTTTCCAAAAGACAAGCCCTTATTCCAGGCTCTTATAGTTGTTATCATTGAGGGGGTTAATTTATGCAGCGCTTTAAGCCCCCGGAATAAGAGCAACTGAAGTGCTTCCACAGACTGTACTATCACAGCCTCCAACATAGTTGCTGGATTAAATCCATCCAGATCTACAGCCAGAAATTTAACTTCAAAATATTTCTATCTTCTTCTACTCTAAATCTCTGGAATTAATTAAAATACAAATCCTAAGGCAGGTAAACAGTACTTGATCTTTGTGTTTGGTCATTAGCTTAGCGTTTAGCTTTATTATGAAAGCGCTGAAATTTGCATATTTTGTGAAGACTACTCAGAAAGTGCAAATTGATTAGTAAATGGATTACAACATATGAATGTATAGTTTTGTTTTGAAAAGCCATACTATTAAACTACTTGAAGTCAGGTTATTAGGTGGACCACAGATGGCAGCAATTTTATAACATCTGTTGCATTGTCATAAAGGTAAACATCTTGAAGCCTGCTTTATATATTGTTATGTGCTGTTTATTCCTTAGTACAATATTAAACCTTTAATGTTATATTCTAATAGCCACTGGCTGCTATTTTTGAATTGTAAATGTGTGTTTGCGATATACTGTATATCCACTTACCAACCGGAAGGTTTTCCAGCTTTAGGACCAGAGCACTTTTTGCGATTTGGCACTGCGTCGCTTTAACTGACAATTGCGCAGTCGTGCGGCGTTGCACCCAAACAAAATTTGCGTCCTTTTTTTCCCACAAATAGAGCTTTCTTTTGGTGGTATTTGATTGCCTCTGCGTCATTTCTGATCGCCGCTATAAACAAAAGAAGAGCGACCATTTTGCAAAAAAACCAAATTTCTTACTTTTTGCTGAAATTCAAATCCCCAAAAAAAAAACAAAAACATTTTTTTCACCGGTTTTTGCTGATTTATATTCTTCCTCATATTTGTGATAAAAAAAAAAAATCACAATTGGCGTTTATTGATTGGTTTGCGCAAAAGTGGCCACGTTTACGGATGATGAGAATTAATTTCTGGGGTTTTTATTTTTTTTTTACTTTTTACTAGTAATGGCGGCGATCTGCGATATTGCAGCAGACATGTCGGACATTTTTGACACTTTTTTGGGACCAATGACATTTATTCAGCGATCAGAAATTTAAATGTCCACTGATTACTGTATAAATGTCAT
>BLSH010149686.1:373568-398499 GCA_018402905.1 Glandirana rugosa | reverse complement strand
CTGTATATCCACTTACCAACCGGAAGGTTTTCCAGCTTTAGGACCAGAGCACTTTTTGCGATTTGGCACTGCGTCGCTTTAACTGACAATTGCGCAGTCGTGCGGCGTTGCACCCAAACAAAATTTGCGTCCTTTTTTTCCCACAAATAGAGCTTTCTTTTGGTGGTATTTGATTGCCTCTGCGTCATTTCTGATCGCCGCTATAAACAAAAGAAGAGCGACCATTTTGCAAAAAAACCAAATTTCTTACTTTTTGCTGAAATTCAAATCCCCAAAAAAAAAACAAAAACATTTTTTTCACCGGTTTTTGCTGATTTATATTCTTCCTCATATTTGTGATAAAAAAAAAAAATCACAATTGGCGTTTATTGATTGGTTTGCGCAAAAGTGGCCACGTTTACGGATGATGAGAATTAATTTCTGGGGTTTTTATTTATTTTATTTTTTTTACTAGTAATGGCGGTGATCTGCGATTTTTAGCGGTACTGCGATATTGTAGCGGACATGTCGGACATTTTTGACACTTTTTTGGCAAATCACGGCTTGAACTATCTTGCTTTGCATGTAATGAGTCTATCTCATATATTAGTTTCACCTTTTAAGATGCATTACTGAAATAAATGAACTTTTGCACAATATTCTAATTTTTCGAGTATCACCTGTACAGTATACTGTTTACATGAAATATGTTTAGGAATGCAAGTTTGAAAGTTGTTAAAGTTTGCTTTATGGTTCCTCGTATTTAATGATAATGAATGTATTTTGGTGAAACAAACAGGAATAAATGTATACATTTGTACAGAGCTATTTATAATAAATGCAAGTATCAAACTTATTATTGTGACCACACATAATTATATTGTACAATAAGAATTTGTTTTTCCTAAAAAATCAGTGCACAAAGAGTAAATAAAGAAATTAATTTTTGAAAAGTTGTATATTTACTTTCTGTCTATATTTTCATTTTAGGCAATGCCTCCTCATTATAAAACACCTCTGAAGAAGAGTTTGTCTCGAAACATGTCAGTGTTTAAAATCCTATGTATATGAGAGAACTTTGGCTCATTTGCCAATTTGCATATTTGTGCTTCTATACATGGGTATGTGTGCAGCCTTCCAATGCTGTTCATTGTATATACAGTATCTCACAAAAGTGAGTACACCCCTCACATTTCTGTAAATATTTTATTATATCTTTTCATGTCACAACACGGAATAAATTACAGTTTGCTACAATGTAAAGTAATGAGTGTACAGCTTGTATAATGGTGTAAATTTGCAGTCCCCTCAAAATAACTCAACACACAGCCATTAATGTCTAAACCGCTTGCAACAAAAGTGAGTACACCCCTAAGTGAAAATGTCCTAATTGGACCCAAAGTGTCAATATTTTATGTGGCCACCATTATTTTCCAGCATTGCCTTAACCCTCTTGGGCACAGAGTTCACCAGAGCTTCACAGGTTGCCACTGGAGTCCTCTTCCACTCCTCCATGAGGACATCACAGAGCTGGTGGGTGTTAGAGACCTTGCACTCCTCCACCTTCTGTTTGAGGATGCCCCACAGATACTCAATAGGGTTTAGGTCTGGAGACATGCTTGGCCTGTCCATCACCTTTACCCTCAGCTTCTTTAGCAAGGCAATGGTCATCTTGGAGGTGTGTTTGGGGTCGTTATCATGTTGGAATATGAAGGGAAGGGGATCATGTTCTGCTTCAGTATGTCACAGTACATGCTGCCATTCATGGTTCCCTCAATGAGCTGTAGCTCCCCAGTGATGGCAGCACTCATGCAGTCCCAGACCATGACACTCCCACCACCATGCTTGACTGTAGGCAAGACACTTGTCTTTTTACTCTTCACCTGGTTGCCGCCACACGCGCTTGACACCATCTGAACCAAATACATTTATCTTGGTCTCCGCAGACCACAGGACATGGTATCAGTAATCCATGTCCTTAGTCTGCTTGTCTTTAGCAATCTGTTTGTGGGTTTTCTTGTGCATTATCTTTAGAAGAGTCTTCCTTCTGGGATGACAGCCATGCAGACTAATTTGATGCAGTGTGCGGCATATGGTCTGAGCACTGACAGGCTGACCCCCACCCCCTCAACCTCTGCAGCAATGCTGGCAGCACTTATACATCTATTTTCCAAAGACAACCTCTGGATATGACGCCGAGCACGTTCACTCAACTTCTTTATTCGACCATGGCGAGGCCTGTTCTGAAAGGAAACCTGTCCTGTTAAACTGCTGTATGGTCTGGGCTACCATGCTGCAGCTCAGTTTCAGAGTCTTGGCATCTTCATATAGCCTAGGCCATCTTTATGTAGAGCAACAATTCTTTTTTTCAGATCCTCAGAGAGTTCTTTGCCATGAGGTGCCATGTTAAACTCCCAGTGACCAGTATGAGAGAGTGAGAGCAATAATACCACATTTAACACACCTGCTCCCCATTCACACCTGTGACCTTGTAATACTAATGAGTCACATGGCACAGAGGAGGGAAAATGGCTAATTGGACCCAATTTGGACATTTTCATTTAGGGGTGTACTCACTTTTGTTGCCAGTGGTTTAGACATTAATGGCTGTGTGTTGAGTTATTTTTAGGGGACAGCAAATTTACACTGTTATACAAACAGTTCACTCACTACTTTACATTGTAGTAAAGTGTCCTTTCTTCAGTGTTGTCACATGAAAAGATATAATATAATATTACAAAATAGAATATTTACAAAAATATGAGGGGTGTACTCACTTTTGTGAGATACTGTAGGGACTCCCTTTTCAGGATGTCTCTTTTTAACTTTGTACCAATACATTTTAAATCTTTAAAAAAAATCTCTTTATGTTACATTTATACTACGGTTGACACAATATATAATATGTATTTATTTTAGTGCCTATAAAGTCCCACCCCTGAGGGTCACCACAGAAAACACCAATCCACTAGTACCATACAAGAGGCTCAATCCACTTTCAATGTCCCTCAAAGCAATAAAATCAAATCTAATTATTATTATTATTATACAGGATTTATATAGCGCCAACAGTTTATGCAGCGCTTTACAACTTGAGGGTAGACAGTACAAATACAATACACTTAAAGACAGTAGCAATCAGAGGGTCCTCGTTAGAGCTTACAATCTAAGAGATGCTCTCTATTTCAAAATCTTTTAAAATATTTTAATCAAACAACATATCCCTACATACTCACACAAAAGCCAGCACACAAATAGTGACATTTGTGCTGATTGGGATCACTTCAGGTAACAAAAGAGAAAAAAAAGGTAGAAACACCACCTGCTGACGTTTTCCTAACATTTTTTAATTTTTGATCTCCCTAATTTTTTTGGATTTTTAAGTGGTGATACATGAATTTATTAGTGGGATGCCTTTGTCTCTTTTGGGCTACCTTACTATATTAGAATGTCTTTTTCATATATAATTTACCAATATTAGTATATTGTATTAATAACACATGAAATAAATACATAAACATAAGCAAATCATTAAAGCAACTGAGAAAATCTTTCATTTTATCAATACACAGACATTTTTACATGTTTTTTATCATTCCAGTGGATGGTGTGTGAGGCAATAAAAGCTAACAATACTTGAAAATGATTTTGGATTCACTTTAACCACTTGACGACTATAAGCGGCAACATCATGGCTCTGTCCCGCGAATCGCAGCTTATAGTCGTCACTTGCATGCACGCCTAGGAGGCACGCGCGCACCCTGCGGAAGGCATGACGGTCTGATTCGCTAAAGGGCCGATCAATCCATAAGAATAGACCAATGATTTTTGGTCTATACCTGCTGATCGGTCCTGGTGAATGGAATGCCCCCCCGTCTGTGGAATGTATACACAGATGGGGAAGTGATGTCACTCTCCATCTCTGCGTCCTTTTCCATTGCAGAGAGGAGAGAGGAGACCTCTAAACGTGAGTGCTCCAACATTACACTAACACCAGTACACATAGGCACACTTTTCACCCCATGATCGCCCCCCAGTTAACCCCTTCACTCCTGTCACCCCCTGTCACTGTGTCCCTGAGTGCAGCGATCAGATCTTTCATTGATCGCTGTACTTGTGTCTCTTGTGACACTAATCAGTGTTAGGGTAGGTAGTAGTAGGCCTAGGTAGGTGTAAATACCCCCCTTACCCCCTAATAAAGTTTTTAACCCCTTGATTGCCCTGTCACCTGTGATCACTATCACGGGTGACACTAGCTAGATAGATCATTTTTTTCCCCTTAGATTACCCGCTGTATATTATTTTATATACTGTTTGTAGGTTTTAACCCCCTGATCACCCAGCGGTAACGTTAGTTATGTTTTAGTGTGCATTAGGGTTAGCGTCCATCCCCGGCAGGGTCAGATTGTTACAGGTACTCTGATATGCATACATACACCTAGATAGGTCAGTTAGTAGTATATTTTATCTGAAAAAAATCAATATCTGTGATCTGGCCAGATCTAGATTAACGTCCCCACTAGATTAGTGTTCTAAAAAATGCAGTGTTAGCGGGATCAGCCCAGATACCTGCTAGCACCTGCGTTTAGCCCCTCCGCCCCAGCCCAGCCCACCCAAGTGCAGGATCAATAAATCACTGACGCTTACCAAACACAATACACATTACTGCAGCGTTCGCAGAGATCATACCCCCGATCCTTATGAAAGTTGACAGGGATTGAGTTTGAAATAGGCTCTGACAACCAGATGTGCTTTTTTGCCTGTGAATCACACTAGTGTACCTATAAATTTAGAGAGCCCAAATGTCAAATCTGAGGTACACTAATGAAGAGGCCTACAATATACTGAGCATGACAGACGAGAGTGATGTGGAAGCTCCACTGTCAGATTCAAGCTCCGTATATGAACCAGTAGACACCTGTGGCACCCTGTCAGATAGCTCTGATGATGGAGGGGTCCCTGCTAAGGTCAGGCATACCAGATCCCCTTCTGCTGTCACTAAGGTGCAAGAACTGCAGGGCTCTCGTTTGGAGCAGAGAGCCAGTACTAGTGGCACTACTCCTTCTGGTGAACTGGCAAGCACCAGCAGCCTAGTACATCCTGGTCATACAACCAGCACTGCAGTAACACTTGACGTGATGTGGCTAGTCCCATAAGTGCAGTTCAAGCTGGTGTGGCTAGCACAGGTAGTCTCCTGCAGCCACGAAGAAGACAAACACAGGCCCACAGAGCCCATAGTGCCCTTCCCGCTGAATTCTCTAACCCTGATTGGCAACCCACCATTGATTCAGCGCCCGTACTTCCCCCATTCACTGGCCAACCTGAAATTCAGGTGAATACAGTTGATTTTAAGGCCATTGATTTGCATTCGCTGTTTTTCACCGAAGATCTCCATAGATCTATTGCGGACCAAAGCAATTTATACGCTGGTCAATTTATCACCACTAATCCCCATTTGTCACTTGCCAGAGATTGGAAACCAATTCTGGTTTCCGAATTTAAGACCTTTCTGGGCCTTACCCTCCTCATGGGCATACATAAAGAACCTGAATTACGGTTATATTGATCCACTGACCCAATTCACCATATGTCCATGTTCTCTGCTTGCATGGCCAGGACACGTTACGAGCAGATCCTGCTGTTATGCACTTCAACGACAATAAACTGTGGTCATCTACTTGATGACCCTGAATATGATCGGCTCTACAAAATTCGGCCCATCATGAACCACTTCAACCAGCAGTTCACAACACTTTTTATTCCCAAACAAGTTATGTGCGTGGACGAGTCCCTGAATATATTTTCTGGCCATCTTGCTTTCAAACAGTACCTCCCTAGCAAGCGTGCCAGATACGGGGTCAAGTTGTGTAAGCTCTGTGACAGGGTCACAGGCTATACATATAGGTTTATGGTTTATGAGGGCAAAGAATGGGGTACCATTTGTACGTGGACAATTACTACTCAAGCGTTTAGTAAGTTGTTTGATCACCAAATTGGCGCATGTGGCACAGTGCGACCTAATCGCCGGGGCTTCCCACAATGGCTAGTAGAATCCCGACTTAGTTGGGGGGAGAGAGCCTGCTTGAAAAGTGGTAATTTGCTTACAATGAAGTGGAGGGATACAAAGAATGTTTTCCTTCTTTCCTCCCTTCATGCAGATACGGCAGTCCAAATTACAATGGCGGTTTTGTGGAGAAACCCCTCTGTGTCCACGAATATAACCAAAATATGGGAGGGGTGGACCTCAACAACCAGTTATTGGCGCCATACCCATAAGGCCAGACGCTGGTACAAAAAGGTGTCTGTATACTTATTCCAATTGGCTATGCTGAACGCTTATGTGTTATACAAAGCATCAGGACAGAATGGATCTCTCCTTCAATTCCAGGAAGAGCTCGTCAGAGCCCTTCTGTATCCAGGTGGTTCTGCACCCCATGTTCCAAATCCAAATGCAGTGAGCCGGCTGCATGGACGGCATTTTCCACATGCCATTCCTGGTACCCCTACCACCCCAGCCCCCAAAAAAGGATGTTGTGTCTGCAGACAGTGCAGATACAGGCGTGACAGCCGTTTTTATTGTCCCTACTGTTTTGAGCAGCCTGGTCTTTGCATCGGTGACTGTTTCATGCACTACCATACACTAGTTGAGTATTGGCGTAGGGAATAGCACTACACAGGAATAGGGCACACTGTCACAGCCTCTCCAAAGATGTCACCGCATTTTTGGAGACCATAACCTATACTGTTAAAAGAAAACGTACCAAAAAAAAAAGTAAAACATTAAAAAATAAATAGATAAATAAAAAAAGTTATAAAAACCAAAAACAATATAAAATAATAAAGCCAAAAACAGTTGTACGTTTCTTGTTTTTCTATCTCTATTTTCTCTTTAATCTCTTTCTATTGTGCTCTCTATTGTTTTTTATGCATACCTGTAATGTTTTGTTACTGTTTTTTATCATGTTTTTTTTTTTGCAGGCATGTAAGGTTTTTATAATGTTTTCCTGTGATGGTTTATTATTTTTTCTTCTTAGCAGGAATGTATTTGTTATATGTTACTGTGTTTTATTAATTTTTATTTGGTTTTCAGGTACTCCAGCTGCAGCACTGCTTTATTTATGGCAACAGCAACAGCGTTTGCTCCCACCATACATAAAGCAGCGACTCCAGCGCTGTTGAAGGTGATTTCACCACCACAGTTAAAAAAAGAGCATTGTATACCGGAGCATAGGGGCAGGGGTGGAAATTGGGGCGGATTGCCTGGTATATATTTTTAAAATGGGGCTATGCCCACCATTAGAAGTGGGTGGATAAAGGGCGGTTTTCTAATGATGGGCATACCCACCAATTGATTCTTTTTTTTTCATTTAACCCACAGGCATGAAAAAAAGAACAGTACAACATATGCCCAACAAGGACCAGCGACACATTAGTATGTTGCTGGTCTTAGAGTGGTTATATCGGAATGATGCCTGCAGGTATAGGTATCATCTAGGTATCATTCTTTTCAGCCGGTGGTCGGCTTTCATGTAAAAGCAATCCTAGCGCTGATTAGTTGCGAGACTGCTTTTACAAGCAGTGGGAGGGAATGCTCCCCCTCCCGCCATCTTCCATGGTTTTCTTGGGCTCTCCTGTCCCGCCGGGGAGCCCGAGAATGCAGCCGGTGGTTCCGACAGCTGATCCATAGAGCTGATTAAAGACTAGAATGGCTCCAATCATCTCTATGTGTCCTAAGATACCGGAGGCTACGAGCATTTCATGACTTCTGCCGTATATAAACCACGCCGTTTAGGAATTGGGGTAGCATCTTATCACACCGATTTTGATGTGGTCAAATGCTTTAAGGGCTGAGGAGAGATCTAGAGTCTAATAAATACCAAATTAAGAAAAAAATATGCAAAAATATTTTTATCATAGAGGATATTTAAATTTCCCTTGATAACAATAAAAATGATAGAAAAAAGATGAAATGGACAGTGTAAAAATAAAATAAAAGCAAAATGAATAAGTAAAAAAAAAATGCACCCCTGTCCCCCCGTGCATGCGGGCAAAGGTGAGCGCAAATGTCGGTCTTGTGTCGTATTTAAACAGCAATTGCACCATGCATGTGAGGTATCACCACAAACATCAGATCGAGGACAGTAATTCTAGCAGTAGACCTCCTCCACAGATCTAAAGTGGTAACCTGTAAAGGCTTTTAAACATGTATATAGTTTGTCGCCGCTGAGTGGGTATGTGTTATTTTTTTTAAAGCATGTCATGTTTAGTGTCTATGTACTCAGCATGAGATCATCTTTTATATTTCACCAAATATTTGGGCAATATAGTGTGTTTTTGTGCATTAAAATTCAAAAAAGTGTTTTTTTCCCCAAAAAATTAGGTTTGAAAAATCGCTGCGCAAATACTTTGTAAAAAAAAAAATTGCAACACCCTCCATTTTAAGCTGTATGGCCTCTGCTTTAAAAAATATATAATGTTTAGGGGCTCAAAGTAATTTTCTAGCAAAAAAAAGGTATTTTTTTTGTGTAAATAAAAAGTGTCAGAAAAGACTTGGTGGTTCAAGTGGTTAGAAGAGTGGGTGATGTGTGGCATAGGCTTCTAACGTTGGGCATAAAATGCCAGGACAGTTCAAACCCCCCCAAATGAACCCATTTTTGGAAAGTAGACACCCCAAGCTGTTTGCTGAGAGGCATGATGAGTCTATGGAATATTTTTTTTGTCACAAGTGATTGAAAAATGACAAAAAAATAAAAATTACACAAAGTTGTCGCTGAAATTATATATTGCTCACACATAAATACATTCTGCTGCTTCTCCTGGGTATGGGGATACCCCATGTGTGAGATTTTTTGAGAGCCTATCCGCACACAGGACCCCAAAAACCAATCACTGCCTTCAGGATTTCTAAGGGCAAAAATGTATGCCTTCACCCCCACTACCTACCATAGTTGCGGAGGCCATGAAATGCCCAGATAGCAACCCCCCCCCAAATGACCCCATTTTGGAAAGTAGACACCCCAAGATATTTTCTAAGAGGCATGTTGAGTCCATGGAATATTTTATATTTTGCCACAAGTTTCTGGGAAATTACAATTTGTTTTTTCACAAAGTTGTTACTAAATCATATATTGCTCAAACATGCCGTGGGCATATGTGGAATTGCACCCCAAAATACATTCTGCTGCTTCTCCTGAGTACTGGGATACCACATGTGTGAGACTTTTTGGGAGCCTAGCCACATACAGAACCCCAAAAACCAATCACTGTCTTCAGGCTTTCTAAGGGCATAAGATGGGGATTTTACTCCTCACTACCTATCAAGGTTTTTGAGGCCCTGAAATGTCAAGATAGCACAAAAGCCCCCCCAAATGACTCCATTTTGGAAAGTAGACACCCCAAGGTATTTGCTAAGAGGCTTGGTGAGTATTTTGCAGCTCTCATTTGTTTTGGAAGAAATAAACTGAAATTTTTTTTTTCTTTTTTAAAATTTCAAAACTTTATGACAAAAAGTGAGACCTGCAAAATACTCAATGTGCCTCTTATTACATAGCTTGGAGTGTCTACTTTCCAAAATGGGTCATTTGGGGTTGTTTTGTGCTATCTGGGCATGACATGGTCTCCGAAACTGTGATAAGGAGTGAGGAGTAACATCACCATTTTATGCACTTAGAAAGCCTGAAGGCAGTGATTGGTTTTCAGGGTCCTGTACGCTAGACCACCAAAAAGTCTCACATATGTGGTATCTCCGTGGGAGCAGAATGTATTTTGGGGTGTAATTTCACATATACCTATGGCGTGTACGAGCAACATATCATTACTGACAACTAAAATGTAATTTCCCCGAAACTTGTGGCAAAATATAAAATATTCCATGAACTCAACATGCCTCTCAGCAAATGGCTTGGGGTGTCTACTTTCCAAAATGGGGTTATTTGTTTTTTTTTTGCTATCTGGGCATTTCACGGCCTCCGCA
Organism: Glandirana rugosa; assembly: GCA_018402905.1. Lineage (NCBI taxonomy): Eukaryota > Metazoa > Chordata > Amphibia > Anura > Ranidae > Glandirana > Glandirana rugosa. Next base: position 388,547 of record BLSH010149686.1, on the reverse strand, counting down.
ACTTTTATAAGTAGTGTGGGGTAAAGGCATACGTTTTCACCCTTAGAAATCCTGAAGGAGACAATTGGTTTTCGGGGTCCGTATGCAGAAAAAAGTCTCACACATGGGGTATCTCCATACTCAGGAGAAGCAGCAGAATGTATTTTGGGGTGTAATTCCACATATACCCATGGCATGCATGAGCAATATATAATTTCAGTGACAACTTTGAGCAATTTTTTTTTTTGTAATTTTTCAATCACTTGCGAAAAAAAATGAAATATTCCATGGACTCAACATGCCTCTCAGCAAATAGCTTGGGATGTCTACTTTCCAAAATGGGGTCATTTGGGGGGTTGCTATCTGGGCATTTCATGGCCTCCGCAACTGTGACAGGCAGTGTGGGGTGAAGGCATACATTTTTGCCCTTAGAAATCCTGAAGGCTGTCATTGGTTTTTGGGGTCCCGTACGCGTATAGGCTCCCAAAAAGTCTCACACATGTGGTATCCCCATACTCAGGAGAAGCAGCAGAATGTGTTTTGGGGTGTAATTCCACATATACCCATGGCATGTAGGAGCAATATATAATTTCAATAACAACTTTGTGTAATTTTTTTTTTTTTTGCATTTTTCAGTCACTTGTGACAAAAAAAATATTCAATGGGCTCAACATTAGTGTTGAGCGAACCCGGACTGTAACGTTCGGGTCCATACCGAACTTTGGGGTGTCCGGGACCCGAACCCGAACAAAAAACGTTCGGGTTCGTGTTCTGGGTTCGGGTAGTTGATCACACATGTTGAATAGCTGCAGGGCAGCCAATCAACAAGCGTTTCACTGGTTTGCCCTTAGAAGCCATCACAGCCATGCCTACTAATGGCATGGCTGTGATTGGCCAGTGCACCATGTGACCCAGCCTCTTTATAAGCTGGAGTCACTTGATGCTGCAGTCACATGCTCTCTGAGACTCTGACTAGTGTAGAGAGAGGAAGCTGCCAGCGTTTTTGTGAGGGACAGATTGCAGACATTTTATCATCTGAGCCTGCATCCTGAGATTACTACTACTGTTGCTCTGAGGGACAGATTGCAGAAATTTGAGATTTCACATACTGCTGCTTTGAGTGACAGATTGCAGATCAAACCCTGCATAACACAACGACCGCTACGATCATACACAACGATCAGATTGTGGGAGTAATTTGAGATTTCACATGCTGCTGCTTTGAGTGACAGATTGCAGATCAAACCCTGCATAACACAATGATTGTTATGATCGTACACAATGATCAGATTGTGGGAGTAAATTGAGATTTCACATACTGCTGCTTTGAGTGACAGATTGCAGATCAAACCCTGCATTACACAACGATCTGACTGCTTAAAGGGACAGATTATTGTTCAAAAATCATCTCCTAGTTCTAAAGGGAGAGGTTCTAGCTGTTGCTGTAAGTGACACATTATTGTTCAAAAATCATCTCCCAGTTCTAAAGGGAGAGCTTCCAGCTGTTGCTTAGAGGGACAGATTATTGTTCAAAAATCTTTGCCTACTCCTATAGGGCCAGGTTCCAGCTGTTGCTGTAAGTGACAGATTATTGTTCAAAAATCATCTCCTAGTTCTAAAGGGAGAGCTTCCAGCTGTTGGTGTGAGCGGTGCATTTCTTGCACCAAAATAAAAAGTCAGTCTACTCTACGTTGAAAATAAATAAGGTATTAATTGGTATTAATAAATACTAACATAGGGCTACATAGTACATTTGCAGGCATAATGAGGAGAGCAAATAAGGGACGTGGTCATGGTGCTGCTGGTGATGCTGGTGCTGCTGGTGTTGGTGGTGTTGGTGAACCTCCTGTTGGAAGGAGAGGATGTGGTCGAGGTGTGCCAGCTACATGCACAAGCGAAACACCTTCCTCAGGTAGCCAACAGAACCTTCACCGGTATATGGTAGGCCCGAATGCCCCTCAACGATTGGTGAGGCCAGAAAAAGTACAGACGATAGTAGATTGGGTGGCTAACAATGCCTCCAGTTCCTTCACATGTCTCCCTCCCGGTCCCTTGATGAAAGCTCAGAGTTGGCACCTGAACCCCATGGCCATCTGTCTTTCACCTCAGCCCCTTGTAAATTAGCCAAGCAGTCTGAGCCCCAAGTCCTGCAAGAGACTCTTATGCTTTTTGATGACTCTCCTGGTGTGCTTTCCATGGGCCATCCACGTAGCGCTGCCCTAGAAGTGGAAGACATTGAGTGCACCGATGCCCAACCACTTCTTTTTGCAGGATGAGGACATGGAAACACCACCACAGCACGTCTCTGATGATGACAAAACACAGGTTCCAACTGCTGCGGCTTTCTACAGTGTGCAGACTGACAAGGAGGGCAGTGGTGAAGAGTGGGTGGAAGATGATGTGGAGGATGATGAGGTCCTAGACCCCACATGGAATGAAGGTCATGCGAGTGACGTGTGCAGTTTGGTGGAAGAGGTGGTGGTTGCACAGAGGCACCAGCACAGCAAAAGAGGAAGCAGGTTGCAAAAGCGGAGCAACCGTCCCCTAGACAGTAGGCCTGCTACTACCCTCCGCACCCAGGGACCTAGCACACCAAAGGCAGCTCAAAGGAGTTCCCTGGCATGGCAGTTCTTCAGATAATGTGCTGAAGACAAGACACGAGTGGTTTGCACGCTGTGCAATCAGAGCCTGAAGCAAGGCATAAATGTTCTAAACCTGAGCACAACCTGCATGACCAGGCGTCTACATGCAAAGCACGAGCTGCAGTGGAATAATTACCTCAAAATCCAAGAAAGGTCTCGGGCTCCTCCTGCTTCCTCTTCTGCTGCTGCCTCGGCCTCTTCCTCCACCTCTACAGTGCCAGCATCACCTACCAACCAGCAAACAGACGATGTGACAGCAACGCCACCATGTCCGCCACCATCCCCAAGCATTTCCACACCATGGTCCCATGGACGCTTACAGCTGTCCATCTCCTAAACACTGAAGAGAAAGAGGAAGTACCTCCCTACCCACTCGCGATCCCTGGCCCTGAATGCACAGCACGTCTCTGATGATGACAAAACACAGGTGCCCACTGCTGCAGCTTGCCTCAGTGTGCAGACTGACAAGGAGGGCAGTGGTGAAGGGTGGGTGGAAGATGATGTGGAGGATGATGAGGTCCTAGACCTCACATGGATTGAGGGTCATGCGAGTGACGTGTGCAGCTTGGAGGAAGAGGTGGTGGTCGCACAGAGGCACCAGCACAGCAAAAGAGGAAGCAGGTTGCAAAAGCGGAGCAAGCGTCCTCTAGACAGTATGCCTGCTACTACCTACCGCTCTCAGGGACCTAGCACACCAAAGGCAGCTCAAAGGTGTTCCCCCGCGTGGCAGTTCTTTAGACAATGTGCTGACAATAAGACACGAGTGGTTTGCAAGCTGTGCAAAGATAGCCTGAGCCGGGGCATAAATGTTCTCAACCTGAGCACAACCCCCATGACCAGGCATCTAAATTCAAGGCACAAGCTGCATTGGAATAATTACCTCAAAATCCAAGAAAGGTCTCGGCCTCCTCCTGCTTCCTCCTGCTGCTGCCTCGGCCTCTTCCTCCACCTCTACAGTGACAGTGTCACCTGCCACCCAGCAAACAGACGATATGACAGCAATGCCACCATATCCGCCACCGTCCCCAAGCATTTCTACACGGCCCCATGGAAGCTTACAGCTGTCCATCTCCCAAACACTGGAGAGAAAGAGGAAGTACCCCCCTACCCACCCACGATCCCTGGCCCTGAATGCCAGCATTTCAAAATTCCTGGCCTTTGAAATGCTGTCATTCCGTCTGGTGGACACGGACAGTTTCAAAAACCTGATGGCGGTGGCTGTCCCACAGTACATGGTTCCCAGCCGCCACTACTTTTCTAGGAGAGCCATCCCTTCCCTGCACAAACAAGTTGGGGACAAGATCAAGTGTGCACTGCGCAACGCCATCTGTGGCAAGGTCCACATAACGACTGATACATGGACCAGTAAGCACGGGCAGGGACGCTATATCTCGCTAACTGCACACTGGGCAAATGTAGTGGCGGGTGAGCCTGAGATAGCTAGCCATTTGGCGCATGTCCTTCCCCCACCGAGGATTGCAGGGCATTTCTCTTCACCTCCTGTTGTCTCCTCCTCCTACTGTGCTTCCTCCTCTTCGACCACCTACTCATCTGCTCAGCGTAACACCTTCACCACCAACATCAGCACATCCAGGGGGAAACGACAGCAGGCTGTTTTAAAACTGATATGTTTGGGGATAAACCCCACACTGCGCAGGAGCTGTGGACAAGCACTGAACAACAGACCAATGAGTGGTTGTTACCACTGAGTCTCAAGCCCGACCTGGTGATGTGCGACAATGGCCGAAATCTCATAGCGGCTCTGGGCCTAGCCGGTTTGATGCACATCCCTTGCCTGGCGCATGTGCTGAATTTGGTGGTACAGAATTTTCTAAAAAAACTACCCGGATATATCAGAGCTGCTGTATAAAGTGCGGGCCGTCTGTGCGCACTTTCGGCGTTCTCACCCTGCTGCTGCTCGCCTGTCTGCGCTGCAGCAGAACTTCGGCCTTCCCGCTCACCGCCTCATATGCGACGTGCCCACAAGGTGGAACTCTACCTTGCACATGCTGGAGAGACTGTGCGAGCAGCAGCAGGCAATAGTGGAGTTTCAGCTGCAGCACGCACGGTTCAGTCGCTCTGCGGAACAGCGACACTTCACCACCAACGAGTGGGCCCCCATGCGAGACCTGTGTACCGTATTGCGGTGTTTTGAGTACTGAACCAACATGGCCAGTGCCGATGACGCTGTTCTCAGCGTTACTATCCCACTTCTATGTCTCCTTGAAAAAACACTTCGGGCCATGATGGAAGAGGATGTGGCACAGGAGGATGAGGAGGAGGAGGAGGAGGAAGAGGGGTCATTTCCACGGTTATCAGGCCAGTCATTCACAAGTGGCTTGGAGGGTGGGTTCCTGCACCAGCATAGGCCAGGTCAAAAATATTCAAGCCAGGGCACAGTTCTGGAGGACAGGGAAGATGAGGAGGAGGAATCGCAGCAGGGTGGCACCCAACGCAGCTCGTGGGCATCACTGGAGCGTGGCTGGGGGGATACAGAGGACACAGATGATATACCTCCCACAGAGGACAGCTTGTCTTTGCCTCTGGGCAGCCTGGCACACATGGCCGACTACATGCTGCAGTGCCTGCTCAACGACAGCCAAGTTGCCCACATTGTAACTTCTTCTGATTACTGGGAGGCCACCCTGCTGGATCCCCGTTACAAGGACAACGTGCCATCCTTAATTCCCTCACTGGAGCGTGAGAGGAAGATGCGCGACTACAAGCGCACACTGGTAGAGGCGCTGCTGAGGGCATTCCCAAATGACACTGGGGGCTCAGTGGAAGCACAAGGCGAAGGCAGAGGAGGTGGAGGAAGAGGCCAGCACCTCAGAAGGCAGGGTTAGCATGGCCAAAATGTGGCAAAGCTTTGTCAGCAGCCCGCCACAACAAACAGCACCACCAGCCGATAGACAACATCTTAGCAGGAGGCAGCATTTCAGCAACATGGTGCAAGAGTATGTGTGCACACGCCTACATGTACTGACTGATGGGTCTGCCCCATTCAACTTCTGTGTCTCCAAATTGGCCACATGGCCTGAGCTTGCCCTTTATGCCTTGGAGGTGCTGGCCTGCCCTGCAGCCAGTGAATTGTCTGAACATGTGTTTAGCACAGCAGGGGGCGTTATCACAGACAAGCGCAGCCACCTGTCCACAGCCAACATGGACAAGCTAACCTTTATTAAAATGAACCAGGCATGGATCCCACAAGACGTGTCTGTACCTTGTGCAGAATAAACATTTAGACCGGACTCACACAGCCATTCGTATACTTGTTTTTTTGAATAGTCCTCAATATTTTGGGGGCTACCCCAATTATAAACAAACAAAAAAAAAACAGTGTTGGCTACCTCCTCCTCCTCCTCGACCACCGCCACTTCCACCTACACTGCCACGGCCTAGTCAACTTCTAGGCTCCTACTCCACATCCACCCCCCTTGCTATTTTTTTTATTTGATTTTAATTTATCCCTATCCCCATTTTTTTGTAGGGCACTTGCCCTACTCTTACCCCCATTTTACTTCCTTTTGCAGTCCTCTAGCACTTGCCAGGACTTTGTTACAGCCATTTTTGTGCCTAAAAGTTCGGGTCCCCATTGACTTCAATGGGGTTCGGGGGCCGGGTTAAAGTTCGGGCAACGTTCGGTGCCGAACCCGGACTTTTTCCCAAAGTTCGGTCGGACCCGCCGAACCCGAACGTCCAGGTGTTTGCTCAACTCTACTCAACATGCCTCTCAACTAATTCCTTGGGGTGTCTACTTTCCAAAATAGGGTAATTTGGGGGGGTTGTACTGTCCTTCCATTATAGCACCTCAGGAAATATGATAGGCAGTCATAAAATAAAATAATAGTAAAGTGTCACGCTATAACAATTAGATGAAAGTTCATATAGTGACAGTACTTTTAAACCATAAAGTCTCTGAAAAAAAATCATATAGTGACAGTATTTTTAGACAATAAAGTCTCTGAAAAAGTTAATAAAAGTATCCGGTATTGAGAAATTAGTCTTAAGTGATCAAGGAAAATTTAGTGTTTAAACCATCTTCCACCACATCAACCGTGTATCCACCACCAAAAGTATTTATATACTCTTACCAAAGGTAAGCTGTAAAACCGCATAGAGGTTTATTTCAGGCATGTATCAAATGGATCTAAGGAATGGGTCAGCTTGCTTCTCCTCTCAACAGGCAACCACTGCGATCATCCAGTGTAAGGGACTCAATCCATCAAAACACTCCTCACGATCCAAGAATCAGCCGGAAAATTCATCTGTAAAATACAAAGAATCCGCACATAGTGTAATACCAAACGGCAAAGGATTTATTAAAAAGAGGAGATACACTTACATGATCCAAGTAGATAAAATCACTGTATGGAATTCCAAACATAGAGCTGCGCAATGGAAAGGTGTGGGGCTCACAATCACCCGATGCGTTTCGTCTTATGAGACTTCCACTGGGGTATGTGCACCCACATCATCATTGCGCTAAAATATATGGGTTTGCAGTTACACACCTGTTTCCGGTAACCAGTCATAGCCCCTAGCCGGCAGATTAAGCGTGCATGCTACGCTATCCCTTCCTGTTTCACTTAGAAGTGACCAAACACGGCCTCAATAGACAGCCAATCAGCGCTCATCCGATCAACCCACCAATCCAACATGCGTACACGTGATGAGAAAAGCGTCACATGATTGCTGTATCAACCTATTAGGCATCAGATTTTAGCCGCGCGTCACATAATCACATTCATCCAAGGCGGCGCTGAGCAATGTCATGCGCCCGGCCTCACGATCATCTCCACTATGTGAATTTTTCTCAGAGACTTTATGGTTTAAAAGTACTGTCACTATATGAACTTTCACCTAATTGTTATAGCGCGACACTTTACTATTATTTTGGGTTATTCACAATTTTCAGTTGCGATTGTGGTGTTTGCTGCTTATTTGTATTATATATTGTTCAGGATGCGCAGTATATCATTTTTCTTTATTTAGTCATAAAATAAAAACTGTGTATATTCCAGAACATGTACCCTAGTTTGTAGATGCTATAACTTTTGCGAAACCAATTAATATACGCTAATTTACTTTTTTTACCCAAGACATGTGGCTGAATGCATTTTGGCAAATATTTATGACTAAAATGTGGTTTATTGTATTTTCCTAATAACAAAAATTTGAAAATATCTTTTTTTTCAAAATGTTTATTTTTTTTCCCTTTGTATCTCAAAAAATAAAAAGCACAGAGGTGAACAAATACCACCAAAAGAAAGCGCTATTTGTGGGAAAAAAAGGATGAAAATTTCGTTTGGGAACAGCATTGCATGACTGCGCAATTACCAGTTAAAGCAGCGCAGTGACAAATTGGAAAAAGTGCTCTGGTCCTAACATGGGAAAGTGGTTAAAATAATATTACATTTGTCTTCATTTTTGTTTTATGTTCCCTATTCAGTACAACATAGCATAGAAACCTATATGTGTTCTTTGTTGGGTAAACACACTGAATGAATTGAAGATCTCACCCTACATCATTACTGAACTAATGTGGTGTTTGTAATTGAATGCACACATGCTGCTTCAGTATAAAATCAGTGAACAGCAGGAGGGGCTGAGAGTATAGGACACTTCCAATACACTAATATGTACATGTTTTTAGGTGTACGTGCTTCTACTGAAGAGCGGAGCAGATACAGGTGTGACGGATAATAGACTGTCTGTTTGAGTTTCCAAACCATCACTTCTGGTAATATCCTCAGAGTGAAACTATCTTTGCATGAGCATTTAGTTTAAAAAAACGCAAAATTGACTACAAAAGTAAAACCTTTTTTGGCATATATATATATATATATATATATATATATATATATATATACTTGTAAAAACAATATAATAATTGCATACAATGATTTGTGATGTTAATAAGTTTAAAGGTAAGAATAGTGAACAAAAATAAATAAATACCAACAAATGATGTGCTGCCTTTTTAAATACATGTCAATGTTGTGCTACCAAACAACCAGGAGAATTACTGAGAATAATGATGTAAAAAAAGTTGGAGGGCTGCCTTGAAAATCTAGGGCAATTGTCCAAATTAGTTGTATTGACATAGATTTAATAAAAAAAAAAAGAGAGAGGTGCCTCTAAATGCAGTCTGTATGAAATTTAATTAAACACATATATAAATTACACTCACATTTCCATGATAAAAGCAAGCACTGCAATAAACGACCACAGGTGTTGCATGCTGTATCCGGCCGGCTGTGTGTAGATGGAAAGGATGGCAGCGGGGACGAGGTCTGGAATGCACTCTGGGATGCAGGGGCCGCCTGTGACGTCAAAATTTTGCGAAGTGTTTCCAAGTTGGCACAATAGATGACGCTCACTGTGCACTCCTTTCTCAAGCTCGACACCTGTGTCGTCGATACCTGAGGGTGTTTATTGCAGTGCTTGCTTTTATCATGGAAATGTGAGTGTGATTTATATATTTGTTTAATTAAATTTCATACAGTCTGCATTTAGAGGTGCCTCTCTCTTGTTTTTTCTTGCATGTTTGGAAAGCTGCTTCTCTTCCCCCATCTTGAGGCCAGCCCTTCCTGTGGGTCCTTTTTCTTTCTAGTGGATCTCTCCTCACCAGCAGGAGCAACCTACACGTTTTGGACTGTGAAAAAAAGACTCTTTTGAAGACTCCCGCAGTCTAGTGCTAGCGCCAGACTACTCCCCCCTTGTTTACATAGATTTAATATACTGTAGATACTCTAATAAATAGAAAGTAAGCTCTTTTATCAGTATTTTATATGAACATCTGTCCACTTGCCAATGAACTAAAATTGATCATACTGTATGTGATAACCACTTAAGGAATCAGCCTCTTTCTGTGATTCTGTGTTTACAAGTTAAAATTAGGTAGAAATTTACTTAAAACACCCAAACATAATATATATATTTTTTCTAACACCCTAAAGAATAAAATGATGGTCGTTGCAATACTTTATGTCACACTGTATTTGCGCAGCGGTTACTTACTTTTTTTTTTAATTCACTTTTTGAGTTAAAAAATAAGACGACAGTAAAGTTAGCCTGATTTTTTTCCATATTGTGAAAGATAATGTTACGCCGAGTAAATTAATACCCAACATGTCATGCTTCAAAAATGCACACGCTTGTGTCACCTAAAAATCTCCATCAGCGACGTTTAAAAATTTCTTCAGGTTACCAGATTTGAGTTACAGAGGAGGTCTAGTGCTAAAATTATTGCTCTCACTCTAACAATCACAGTGATACCTCAATTGTGTTGTTTGAACACTGTTTTCATATGCAGGTGCGACTTACGTATGCGTTCGCTTCTGCGCATGAGCTCGGCGGGATGGGAAGCTTTAAAATTTTTTCTATTATTATTTATTTTACTTTTTATTTTTACGTTGTCCCTTTAAAACAATATTTTGGCTCACTTTTATTCCTATTACAAGGAATGTGAACATTTTTTGTAATAGAAAAAAAGCATGACAGGACCTCTTAAATGTGAGATCTTGGACAAAAAGACCTCAGATCCCATATTTACACTAAAATGCAATAAAAAAATGAATGTCAGTTGAAAAAAAAAATGTCCCCTTTAAGAGCATTGGGTGGACGTAACGTTTGACATTGTTTCCGCCCTGCAATGCTGTGGAGCCGAGTGGGGGTCATCTTACCCTCAGTCAGCATCCAGGCATTGAGGGAGAAGGATCGGATCGTCTCCACCACTACGATGGCTCCGGTAAGTGGCAAAGACGACCGGAGAGCAGCGGGAGGAGGGGGGCCCTCCCCCAATAAAAGTGATCTTGCGGCGCAGAGATCACTTTTATCTAAAAGCTGACCAACCGCCCTTTCAAATGATACCTGGGTTATGGCAGCCATCTGCTGCCATAACAATGGTATTCCACGGCAAAGTACCGCCGTATAATGACAGCGGGTGGTCGTGAAGTAGTTAAAGGAGTTGTAAAGGCAGAAGTTTTTTTTTTATCTTAATGCATTCTATGCATTAAGATAAAAAACCTTCTATATGTAGCAGCCTCCCCAGTCCCCCTAACACTTACCTGAGCCCCATCTCTCTCCAGCGATGTCAATGAGTGTCTTAGCTGTCCGGGACTCTCCTCCTGATTGGCTGAGACACAGCAGCGGCACCATTGGTTCCTGCAGCTGTCAATCAAATTCAGTTAGCCAATCAGAAGGGATTGTTGGAGATAAAATGTTTAGGAGATGAGGTATATTGGTGGTATAATATCACCAAAGGAAAGCTCCTACTGTCTCAAAAAATGATATACAATTAATTTGGGTACAACTTTGCATTACAGAGTAATTGTTGGTCAAACTATCACAGCACTGAAAACCAAAAAAATGGCCTGGTAATGAGGGGATATTACAGACTGGTACTCAAGTGTTTAAAGAATCTTTGGATAACAAATATGAACCCCACTGATATCAATGGAAACTACTTAAAAAAAACTAAGCTATCTGTCCCAGGAAACATTTATCAAAACATAATTAAATTAAAAAAAAAAAAAATTCCATTTGCCATGGAGCTGTGATTTTAATCATTCTTAACCCCTTCCTTACCGGGCCATTTCTGGCACTCCTCTCCTACATGTAAAAATCATAATTTTTTTGCTAGAAAATTACTCAGAACCCCCAAACATTATATATGTTTTTTTTAACAGAGACTCTAGGGAATAAAATGGCGATCATTGCAACTTTTTATATCACATGATATTTGCGCAGGAATTTTTCAAGCGCGTTTTTTTTTGGAAAAGAAACAGTTTAGTGAATTAAAAAAATACAAATCAGTAAAGTTGGCCCAATTTTTTTGTATGTTGAAAAGAGGATGTTATTCCAAGTAAATTGGTACCCAACATGTCACTTTATAATTGTGAGCACTAATGGAATTGCGCCAAACTTTGGTACTTAAAAATTTCCAGAGGCGACGCTTTAAAAATGTTTACAGGTTACATGTTTAGAGTTACAGAGGAGGTCTAGTGCTAGAATTGTTGCTCTCGCTCTAATGCATGCGGCGATACCTCACATGTGTGGTTTGAACATCGGTTACATATGTGGGCGGGGCTTATGTATGAGTTCACTTCTGCGCGCGAGCATGCGGGGACGGGGGGAACTTTTTTTTTTATTATTATTATCTATTTTACTTTTTTTTTTATTTTTACACTGTCTCTTTCATTTTTTATCACTTTTATTCCTCTTACAAGGAATGTAAACATCCCTTGTAATAGGAATGGTGCATGACAGGTCCTCTTTATGGAAAGATATGGGGTGAATATGACCTCACATCTCTCCTGCAGGCTGGAAAGACCGAGATCAGAAAAAAAATTCAGATCCCAGCCTTTACATCCGTAATCACGGCTTTGTTTACTAAAGCTGGCCCGGACGTGACCTCAAAACGTCGCACCCAGGCCTCCGAGGGTCATAGAGATGACTGGGGACCAGATGGTCATCAGTCATCTCCCTGACAATCATCCGGCGGTGACAGATTCCTTCTTCCTGTCACCGATCGTACAGGCGGCACGGGAGAAGCACCGAATGGCGGCGGGAGTGGGGGCGTCCCCTCCCGCTGCCTATAAGAACGATCAAGCGGCTGAACTGCCGCTATGATCATTCTTATGTTGCACAGAATTGCTGGCTGGAATGAATGATATCTGAACGGTGCCTGTAGCTGCTGGCACCTTTCAGATATCACCCCTCAAACTCCAGGACGTCCATGGACGTCCTACCGGCGGGAAGGGGTTAAAATGCATAATTAAAGATGAAAAATTAATTTAAATAACATGTTTGAGGGATGGCCTTAACTCTGTCTGTGAAGTGGCACATCTGTACAATGTATACAACCTACTACAGCAGAACTGAAATTTACAAAGAAATAATAAGCTGGCTGGGGATTTTTTTCAACTGTACCAGACCTGTTTTATAGATGGGGACTAGTATAACTGTTATTGCGATACCTCTAAACAAAAATGGCATGGGGCTTCCCAAAAAATACATAACAGACCCTTATTCTTGATGTGGGTTAGTTATGGAAAACAAAACAGCATGTGTCCCCCACTTTCCTCAAAACTATACCAGGCCATATGCCTACAATGGGCAGTTTATCTCTAGTCATAAGGACCCACATCCCCACCTACTACATGTGCTGTCAACAAATAACTTTCATTATTGACACTTACACTGTCTATGATGTATACCTTTGATTGTTTTTGTTTATTACATTCTATCACTGCCTTAGCAACATTTTTTTCAGCTGAACAGAAGGAAAAACAGGTCCACTCAGGCTGCATTCACACAGGGGCGACCCGACTTCGACGCGACTTTGCTAGGCAATTTCAGCGCGACTTCCAGCGCGACTTCCAGGGACTTGAGCCGACTTTACAACACGACTTTTTCCAGGCGACTTTGCCTTGACCAATCAGAAAAGGGAGGGAGGGGGTTGCCTAAAAATAAATTCTATTCTTTTCACTACAAAGTCGTTTTTATTTAGATGGGGGATCCGACTTGGAGGCGACTTCTATTCAATTCTATGGGCACAAGTCGGATAGAAGTCGCCTAGAAGTAGTACAGGAACCTTTTCTGAAGTCGTTCCGACTTCAGTAGTGTACATTAAGACGGCTCCCATTCATTTCAATGGGATTTCAGATGTCAAGCGACCTGGGGCGACTTGAGGCTACCCAAGTCGGAGCGACAGTCGCCCCTGTGTGAATGGTGCCTAAACCCATCAGTCTAATGCAGTTCAGATGAATATAATATCTTACTAATGACACTGTCATTTTATTTGTCTTTTAAACAATGCGTCTTAATAAATGAAAGCATTTTGAATGCAGGAAACCAGTCAGTTGTGATTCAACTGCCTTTTTGTATGTTAAATTATTATTTTTTTATTAAAGCAAAATAATAATATTTTTGAGTAGCAAAAACAGCATGTGTGTTTTCATTAAATGGATAAAGAAAAATTGCATCAATTAATAAAACAAGTAGCACCATGTGCATATCTGTTTAAACTAATAATAATAAAGGGTTTTACTATTTTAAAATTAAAGCATTTTCCTAAAGGGATCAGAGATTACGTTTTCATCTCAGTATATGCCTTCATTGAAAAGAGGAAAGATTTATATGACAGGAGTCACATACCCTATTTTTTCAACCAGTACATACAAACAATTGGCGCTATCAGTTCTAATGTGGTAAGGATCATAAAAAAATGTGTATTCTCTATATAGTCTTACAGTAACTTAGAAGTCTGCAAGAATACATTTCTGATATTCTACATTATACAGCAATACATCATTGAGTAGTCCTCAAGCTCCAGTCTCTCTAGCAAGATACAAGGTGAGAGGTTGCAGCAGGGACTGATATGTGTAAGATATTTGTGATCTCAGCCAAGAACTGCACAGTTAATAGGATTTAAATCACTATATAATTTCTGAGACATCATCTCAGTCTAGGAAGTAGGTGCTGACCATGGATGATGTCTGAACAAAAATGTCATCATCCTTTTGGAAAGAAAAGCAGTATTGTCAAAAGGAGCAATTGAGAGGGGCATGGCAACTGCCGCGCAGCATGGCCGCATAGTCATAGAGCTCCGCTCTACACCGGGGAATCTGTTCCTATATCACAGCCCAGGACCTCTCCAGAAAACAGCTAACAAACCTCCTGGCATCCTCACACCTCACTGACCAGCCGGAGATGTGGAGATGCCTTCAGGAAAAAAATTATAAGCCTTCTACTTGACCATGCAGCGTGGACTTCACCAAGATGGCGGCAGGAGTCACAAGACAACAACAGCTGCTGGGCCTCTAGAGCCTCCCTATTCAGCTCAAGATAGGAGCACTGGCACAGGGGATATTAACATTGCAGGCGAGCAAACTCACAACACATGCCAGAATTTAACTCCTCATCTCCTTCCACAAGCCCATTAAAGTCTAAGCCTTGAATAGACCCTGGGGAACCTGATGTGTCTTTTCCACCTATGGACATGACTAGAGTTGAGCGAACCTGAACTATAAAGTTCGGGTTCGTAACAGACCTTAGGGTGTCCGTGTCCCAAACCCGGACATTTGAGAAAAAGGGTTTGGGGTTCGGGTATTTTTTCGCGCCTTTTGAATAGCTGCAGGGCAGCCAATCAACAAGCGTTTCACTTGTTGGCCCTTAGAAGCCATCACAGCCATGCCTACTAATGGCATGTTTGTGATTGGCCAGTGCATCATGTGACCCAGCCTCTATATAAGCTGGAGTCACATAGTGCTGCATGTCACATCATCTCATACTAGTGTAGGGAGAGAGATCAGTACAGGTATCCACCTTTTCTGTGTAGTCCAAGGGGTCC